>WNNG01000392.1:0-148875 GCA_018208015.1 Medicago ruthenica
TTCCCTTTAAACAATAAAAAAACTTAAGGGTTTATCAACGTTCCCTTTACACAAAAACTTTGGTGGCGGCTTCACAAAGGCCCTCCGAGCGTTTGCGAACGACCTCGGAGGATTTGCGTGTCTTTTTCCCGAGGAAAAAAACGAGGTGCGCACACTTCGCACTGCGAAGTACTTGAATTTTTGTTTGAAAATTTTGCTACCCCTCAACACATTGGCCATTCATATCCCCAATTATGATTTATGCATAAACAAGTAATAGACAAATAAAGGTTGATTGCCCCTGCTAAAATAAAACATAATGTACAAACATAAGCGAAAGCGAATGAATGATATGTGGAGGTTCGGAATTCCCCCCCATCCTCACATGTGGGCTCTAAGTTGTGAAATCTCCTAAGAAGAGGTCCTTAGAGTCATAGACCTCACATGGAATTAGGGTTGTCTATGGACATACGTCGACATGACTTCAATTAATTCCACGTGAAAATCTCATCTAAGCGGGGTTGGACATCCTACCTCACGGACATACGTCAACGCGGGCTTCCGCACACAACCTCCTTCTAACTTAGTTTTTTTTCTCAAGCTCGGGTAGAGAGCCTCACACGTCCGGCATTAACCCGAACAATGTGGAGTAACATCACTCAAGTAACCCCCACATTTGATATATATATATGATATGAATATAAAGCAAAAATAAAGCAAATATAAACATAAAGCATAAATATGACATGTATGAATAAAATAATAAACATGGCACGCAAAGAAAATAAAACAATTGGCTTTAAACCAAATAGGTTAGGTTTGACTCACTAGTGGGAACAGGGTCCCCAGTGAAGTCGCCAGCTGTGCGCACCTCGTTTTTTCCCTCGGGAAAAAGACGCGCAAATCCTCCGAGGTCGTTCGCAAACGCTCGGAGGGCCTTTGTGAAGCCGCCACCAAACTTTTTGTGTAAAGGGAACGTTGATAAACCCTTAAGTTTTTTTTTGTTTAAAGGGAAACGATAATAAAACCCTTTGGCGATGAGGATAAGGATTGGTCATCGTAACCATTGTCGGGTTCGGGAGTCGGTTACGCAAGGGGAAGGTATTAGCACCCCTCACGTCCGTTGTACTCAACGGGAACCTTCTATTTGGTTAAAGCTTGAATTGTTTTTTTAATATTTTGCGCGCATGTTCATTTATGTCAAAAATATAATAAAAAGGGGGAAAGAGATAAAAACAAACGAAAGAAAAGAAAGAAAAAAAAGTTTTTTATTATTGCGCTTGACAAGATGTCGATCTTGCTCCTACGTATCTCCCGGTAGTCGGAGAATTCAAAGCGTACGTAGTTCTTTGGTAGAAAAACGTACATGTGTTGGTTAATTTTAAATGGACGATGTTTTAACCGAATTCTTGCGATTAAAACGTAGCTTGTATGCTCGCGCTTGGGAGACTTATTAAGCGTATAGCTTGTATGCTCGCGCTTGGGAGACTTATTAAGCGTTTGTTCGTGAATCGCATTAGAATTGTTAAAAGGTACGCCCGTTAGAGTAAAAGGGTTTGGATTGGTCGCTATGGGACCAAGACAGGTGCAATGGACTCATACAAGTCAATCATTGACCGAGTGGACTCCGAAGAGTCGGGCGATTGTTCGATTGATCCACTGAGATCAAGAACAGGTACAATGGACTCGGACGAGTCGAACATTGACCGAGTGACTCAAACGAGTCGAGGGATCGAGTCTAATGGCCACGGGGGACCAAAAGGTTTGGATTGACCACAAGGGGCCAAGTTTTGGTTTGGTTAGGGTTGTACATATTAGAAAAGGAATGACGATTGTCCGAACGACGAGACATACGTCACGCATTCGTACAATTGGGGCGATGGAGAGACATACGTCACACCATCCCTTTTTCATTCATATTTTTGGGTTGAATCCTTTAGAAATCCCAAGGTATGTCAAAAACATTTGGCTTGAAAACCCAAAATGGGAAGGTTTAGCAATTTTGCTAGAAAACGCACAAGTTCGTCTCATTTTGCGAAAAGCGAACGTATTTGGCGTATGTTCATGTTTGAGTTTTGAAAATCATGAACAATATTTATTGTTCAAGTTTTGATTGAAATGATGAACATAGCTTGTTTGTTCATGCTTGTTTGAAAGTTTGGGAACATAACTTGTTTTGCAAGTTATCCGCATAATGTCATACGAACTTGTGATTTTGCCAAGATTATGCAAAATCCTTGTTATGGTTTGAAAGACAGGGGGTTTAAAAACTCTTAGGTTCTGAGCTCTGGGGCTAGAACCTCAAAAATTGGTCATTTTGACACAAAAACTCAGATTCTGAGTTCTGTCATGGTCGCACTGCGACCATGACTTCGCACTGCGAAGCATGCTAATTTTTGAGTTCAGAAGCTGTTTCTGAACTTTTGTTCAGAAACAACTTCTGAACACACTCAGGACCTTTTAGGTGAGTGAAAAGCTTTGAGTTTTTGGGGTGAAAAAGGCTGGACAAACCAGTTTTGATGTTTTGAAAACCTTGGGATTTCTTTGAAATTCAAAAGGGGTTTTTTAGAACCAAATGGTTTTGAACCAAAATAGCTATGCAAACACAATTGTAAATGCAAGATGAGTGCTTAGAAACTTACAGAACTCCTTAGCAAAGCTCCAGCTGCAATGGATTGGAATTGGTTGAGGGCTTTCACAAAGGTTTTTTTTGATATTGGTGATGAACTTGAACTTTGGTAAAGCTTTGTGTTGGATTGATTTTTTCTGGTTGTTTGTGAGGGTTTGTAAGCTAAAATGAGTAGAGTTTCTGCTCTTGAAATGCTGTTATTAGTTTTTTTGGGTTTGTAAGCTAAAATGAGTAGAGTTTCTGCTCTTGAAATGCTGTTATTAGTTTGTGAGGGTTTGTAAGCTAAAATGAGTAGAGTTTCTGCTCTTGAAAATGCTGTTATTAGTTGTGAGGGTTTGTAAGCTAAAATGAGTAGAGTTTCTGCTCTTGAAATGCTGTTATTAGTTGTTTTTAACCTTGGGCATTGCCTTCTATTTATAGGCCAAAACCAAATCTTTTTCATCATTACAAAATCCTAAAATCCAGCTGATTTGTGGCTAAGATCAAGCTGAATCCCTTTGCATTAAATGCTAATGGATAGAGGCAACCTTGCCTTGTACCAAGGGGCAAGATTCAGCCTGATTTCAGCCACAAATTCAACCAATTCTAGAAGGTAATGATGAAGAACAAAGCTGAATTGCAATTGGCTAATGCTTGGGGATCAATCCTTGCAATCTCAATGGTTGATCAATGAAAACGTGCACTGTAATGTGCAGAGATTGAGGGATGAAAAAGGCTACTTATGGCTGGTGTGAGGGGTGAAAAGCTGCTGCAAAAACAGGGTAGGCACTCATGGCTTTTCAAGTGAGAAAATCCAGCTAGTTTGACTGGTTTTTGGGGAAGCAAGCAGGAGGAAAGTCCTCAAGCAGGTGGCTGGCAACCTTGTGGTGGTTAACAGGTCACATGGGAGGGACTAGAGCTGCCCAAGGGCAAGTCCACTTGCTTGTCACATGCTAGGTTGGAAGAAAAAGCTTCCAACCTTGGCATTAATGGCAAGTCCTTCAATTCTGGTTTTGCTTGGCCCAATTAGCCATGAATGCTACTTAAAATAATTATGGAAATGATATGCAACAAATTCTGGAATTAAATCAAAGAAACCAAAAATCTGCAGAAAAATCGCAGACTTCGCAGTGCGAAGTGAGCTTCGCAGTGCGAAGTCAGCATTTTTAAAATGTTGACTTTTCTGTTGACTTTTGACTTTTTCCCCTCTTTGATCTTTTTTGATTTTTTGTTTTAAAATGCTTAGGACAAAATTAGGGTACTACAGTTGCATCATATTCTTTAGACTTTTTTTTTTTCCCTAGTTGTTGATGATGACACGTTTTTGTTTTCTATCCTATATATGGGTATTCACAAAAGTTATACTCCCTCCGGTCCTTATTATAAGAAACTTTTAAAAAAAATCTTTGGACTTATTTATAAGAAAATGTCACAATTTTTGAGGTGTATTTATTGAGTAAAAGACTTTTTTAACCCCATTTAATGCATGTTTTTTTAATGTTAGTGGGTATATTTAATACTTCACAAATTTTTATGAAGGAATATTTGTAAAAACATTTAAAAAGTTCCTACAATTAATGATTGTCTTGGTTTTGATGTTTTTTTATTTTTCTTCTTATATTAAAGATCAAAGGGAGTATATATATATATATATATATATATATATATATATATATATTGTTACAATAGACCCACTTCATTTTACGAAGGTCCATTTTAGCAACCAACACGTTTTCTTTTAGACTAAAATATCTATTTCTTTACATTAAGAGGTATTAAAATACATAGGTATAAATGTAATTCTAAATCTTATTAACTTTGATGACATCCCTTCTCTCTCCATTAATTGTCGTACAAAGAAAAAGAAGGAAAAAAAAAAAATTTGGTTAAGTCAGAATGCCTTCTTCCTCTTGACAATATATCTCTGCAACTTTGCATTATCAACTGTGTACCTCCAATTGTACAATCAAGAAACCTCTTTCATAAATTTTCAAACCGATAAGGATACCAAGTGTAACTGTAATGGATAATTTAACCATTCTAATATTAAATAAAAAACTTGCCAGTAAACTCTTTCATAAATTATCAAACTGATAATGGACACAATCATTGTAGTCAGGATCGATACTGCCTCGTAGGATCGTACGATTCTATGTCCTACAGCACCTCGACCGTGTTTCGACTTTATTCCGGTTCATTTTTGCCTGTTTTCCTCTGTTTTTTTGTTGTTTTTCCCTATTTTCTTTGTTTTTTGCTTGGTTCCTCTGTTTTTGCTCTATTTTCTCTATTTATTTCTCTCAACTCTATCAAAAACCTACCGATCCTACTTACGAACCGTGTTGTATTCATCGTGCTTACGTTCTTTTACCGGCTGACTAATCCTACGTATGATCTCGATCCTGACTACATTGGACACAATAGACATAATCTAAGTTTCTCTCTCTCTCTCTCTTTGCTTTAGATCTTCATCTTCCTTCCTCTTGTTCGCTAATAACCATTTTCTAACTTCTAAACTTACAATTTTTTTCTCGTCTCACATGTTTACTTCAACGTTTACAGCCAGAAATTTATATAAATGGATAAATTAAATCATAGCATGAATTAGGAATAAGGTTTTCCTATTTCAGGGTTGCAACAGACACATTGTTGAGAAGAAGAGGAAGAAAACACTCCGTTTTAAAAAAAAAAAAAGGTTTTCTTTTTCTTGTTTTTTTCACAACAATTAATGGAGAAAGAAAATGATATGATATCATTACACTTAATAAGGTTGTATAATTACCTTTGTATCCATTCATTTACGTATCTCTTAATGTAAAGAAAAGTGTCTTTTAGTCCAAAAGAAAAGGTGTTAGTTGCTAAAATGGACCTTCATAATGAAGTGGGTCTATTGTAGTATATATATATATAATGTCAGATACTGGATTTCATTATTAAAAAAAAAGTTTAAAATATTTTTAGTCAATTTTTTATTCAAATTCTTTTTAGGAGATATAAAATCATTTATTAAAGTTAAGCAATTTATGAGCAAACTATTTCTTTTACAGGGACAGAGTAAATTTTATACCATATGAGAAATTGGAATTGACACTAATGGTATAATTTAAGCAAGTACACCAAATCGTACTCAACTAATAAAGTAGTAAGTTATCATCTCCACATAGATTGCCGTTCAACTTGGTAAAGGGAATTTATTTGAAAAGCAAATAAAAGAAGAGATTTGAGAGTTGGTTGCAGGGTTTTAATTGTCCTGCCCAATGCGAGATTAGATTTTGTTTGATTCAGAAGTGTAACGGCGATTAGGTAATCCTCGAATCCCCTCTCCGTGTTTGTTGGAATCAACTCGATTAATTATTAGTTTATGACTTGCCTTATGTATGGATTTAAGAAATTATAACATAACCCTGTGATGAATCGGTGGAAGTATATTTTAATATCCCTGCAATTCAACTAGTTACAATTGTGGGGTTTCCTTAAGATGAGTTACAACCTTAAATTCATACCTAGATTCAATTAATTTAGAAACTAAGCAATTCACTACTGGCTTGTTCAGATGGAATTCGGGTCGTCAATCTTACTAAGCTCCATCTAGAGATACAATATAAAAACGGACATATACGAATTAAATCAGACTTTAGCTCATAAACTGAATAAAAAACTTTATTAGAATCTAACAAATAAAAAGGGGTTCATCGTGGAACCCTAATCAAAGAGGTTTAGTTGCAAATGGCAACAAACATCATTATCAAACAATGGAAAAACATACCCTTGAGAGAACAAGAAGAGGATGGAGATCTTCTTCTTTGAAGCTCCTAATGCTTGACTCTTGCCTTGTACCACTAGTTTTCTGAATGAATAAAAGAGTGTGCAAGGGTCTATATTTATAGTGCATCATTACTTAGGGGTTAAGTGTAAGACTCTGATCCCCGAGACTACTACTCCCTCCGTCCCTATTTATATGAATAGTTTACAAAAAAAATTTGTCTCTAAATATAAGATCATATACAAATTCCTAGATGCATTGATTACTCTTTCCAAATATACCCCTTATTAATACTATCAATTTGTCTTGGTATATGAAATGTTAACATTAAATATATATTTAATTAAGGGTAATCTAGTCATAGTCACACACATTTGAGACAACTTTATTACTCTAACAATTTTTCTTAATACACGTGATTTTTGTACACTAGTCATATAAAAAGGGACAGAGGGAGTAATTAAGCGATAAATCATGCAACACAATTAATCGGAATCTAACAATTCTCCAATAACTCATACAAATTCCTCATAAAGAAAATTCCATCACCAGTTATTACAGCACAGCGGAAATAAATCATCTCAACATAAACATCATCTCAGGTCTCAACATAAATATCTCAAATAAAAACAATCCTCATAAAATCAACAAATAAAATAAATCCCGGACTCCTAGATCAGAGCACCTAATCTAGACAACCTCGAAGAGATAAACGGAGAATAGGCGTGACGCCATCCTCAGCATAACTCACCGAGCACTAATCCTCAACCTGCAAGTCTACATCCAAAAGGGTTGAACCCACAGATGAGGCGACAATAAAGCCACTAGAGGGTATGATATACATTCAACAAAAGGATGATATAAACGCATATAAGTTTCAGGTAAAACATCACTTAACATTTAAATATTCATCAATACAAAAAGTCTGGTTATCACTCATGCATAATTCATAAATCATAGTATATCATCATCATTATATAATTACCAACTCGATTATACGTCATCAACAATTAAATCAAAATCTCAACTATAATTCATCATCAACACAATTATGAGTCATTCATAATTCCACATTTCAACAATTTGACATTTACCACATAAATGCACAAGTTCACACCAAAACATTACCAAACACGACTCATGTGAATGTAATGCGCCTAACACGACTCTACATGCATGTGGTACCATAGTGATCTTAAATCACCCAACTATCAAATAGTGATCTTAAATCACCCAACTATCAAATCTTGATCTTAAATCAAGCAACTATCGACTGACTATGAATGCATGGATGTTCACGTATGGACTTGACAATGCACACGACTATAAATCATGATCTTAAATCATGCAACTTTCACAACTAGCAATTGCATTATCAAATCAATACATCCACACAATTCATGTTATCATCACATCATCATTTAAATCACAACTATTATGCATTAAGCCACAACTATCATCATCATCTCATATTAATGTATTCAACAAGTTTAATCATCGTCATAACATAAACAACATGCTTACATTCTTCAACATTCAGATAGTAGGCATCTCATGATTCAAATTAAGCAAGTTACATTAATTCATTATTAATTCAATTTATAATCATGGTACAACATCATTCACACTTTTATAACCAACTATCAAGATCGGAAAACATTTCACGGCTCAATTAAAGATAGATTTCCAAGTTTAATTCACAACTATCCAATCCTAAGTTTTTAATCATGCATCATGTTAATCAACCTTGTACATCATAATTAAACATTCATTGATCAAGTTTAGGGGTTTGGGACCCAACAAATGCTTAGGAACCTTCAAAAATACGAAAAAAATGAGGTTTCGGGCCAAAACAGGGGGCGCACAGTCGTGCTCCTAACATGCACGGTCGTACTCCCCTACGTCGAGAGTCACGCACGGTCCGTGCGGAAGGGCGCACGGTCGTGCCACCCTCTTAGTACAACAAAAATTGATTTTTCGTGTTTTCGCACGGAAAATCTCCTTTTAACGACACCTTTCGATCCCAAATGCACCAAACTTAATTCAAATCATTTACCCATCAATACTCACTCAATTATACCTTAATCACAGCCTAAACAACTTAATCATAATCACTTCTTAAGAACAATTATCACGTTTTCCACTTGAAATCAAACTTCGTCTCAATTTCACATTTTCACCAACAAAGCATCAACAATATGAATTATCAATAGCAACAGTATTTCTTTCATGTTACACATGTCCATAATCACTTAACTTAATCATAATAACAACAACTTATCCAATTAAGAAGCAACTTACTCATTTTCACTTAATTAAGTCATTTTAGCAAAACACCACCACCAACATCAACAACTTAATTCTCATCAAAGGTACACACTGTAATATCCCACTTCAGACTTAAATAATTATCAGTGTTGAGACGATGTATCAGAGATGTGTTAACTGAAGGGCAATTTGGTAAATGCCGCTCAAGACTCAATAAAAGGGCCAAAGCCCATTTCCTTCTCATTTTTACTTCTCATTTTCTCTCTCTAGGAAATCATAATTCCCTCTCCTTCTCTCTCTACTCCCCACGCCACTCTCTCTTCCCTTCAATCATCTATCTCCTTCCTCTAATCTTTCCCCAAATCAACATGTAAGCACACTTTTGTGACTCTTGAGCCAATTTGGAAGCAAAAGGAGCAAGGAAGAAAGAAAGGAAAAAGAGCAAAAGCTATGGTTTTGAGAAGGAATCAAGTTAGGATTTTGAAGGGGAAAGCTTGTCAAGGATCATCATCAGTTTTAGGTGAGCTCCCTAGGGTTTTAGAACCCGCTTTGAGTAATTTTGAGTGTAAATTATAATTTGAGCAAAGTTTAGAAAAAGTGTGTCCTAATATCTGTTATGTGCTAATTCCTTGTTCAATTATGTTTAAACTGTTTAATTGCAAAAGAAAATCCTTTTAACATCTTTCGGAAGCTTGGGTAAGTCGGAATGAATTGAAATGGTGGAAAATGCAATTTCTGAACCTTTTCTGAACGGTCATGGTCGCTACAGCAAGCTGGAGCTCACTGCAGCGAGCAGACATGGTTTTGGGTTCTGCCTACGGTCGCTATAGCGACCAGCCCGTCGCTATAGCGAGCTCACCAGGACAGCTCTTGACAGCTGAGCTGTTTTGGGTGTTCTGGTGCGCGTAGGTTAGGCTTTCCGCAACCGTTTTCTCCAAAAACATTTAAGAATCAATAAACACCATTTTAACTCGTCCAAGAAGCTCCCAAATGGATGTAATCATAAAGAACAAGGATTATGCAATAATTTAGAATTGTTTAGAATTGTGAGGGTAAAGTTTAGACGGGTATGGGAACATTTCCAACAACCAAGTAGTGGCTTATGAAAACGATAAGCCTATGACCCTATACTCATATGTTAAGCATTGGGAGATTGATCCCCTTAAGGAATGCATTAGATATGCAAAAGCTTATAGAAAAGTATTAGATGTACCACAAGTACTTAAGATAAGAATTATGCTAAAGTTTATACGTGTTCAGCAGACTCCGGACTATGCCGGATGGAATTTCTCCGAAAGGGATATCCACACGTAAGTTTACAAGTTATATATATATATATATATATATATAAAGAAGAATAAAAAGAATGAGAAATAAGTTAATTAAAGGACTAGATGCGTCTCTTGTATTCTCGTTAGTTAGAATACAGGGGGTTCCAGATTAAGCTGGAATGGTGAAGTTACCGTCCGTGAGGGCAGCTACGCATCATAGTCAAGAAAGTTAATGTGTCTCCTGTATTCTCGCTAGTTAGAATACATGGGGTTCCGGTGAAGTTACCGTCCGAAAGGACAACTGGAATGGTGAAGTTATCGTCCGCGAGGACAGCCGCACAAAAGGAAAGAGGAGTCCGGTGTTAGCCTGATATGATAGGAATTTCACCGGTAAGATGGGAGATGTACTTCGGGGTTACTCCACCAGTAGGTTGGGTGGAGCTCACTGAGACATTATGTCTCATCCCAATCCTTCTGGTGCAGGTTTACAGGTTAGCAAGAGGTTCATGAAGATGTTCTACATGGAGGTGCTGGATGGAGTGCAATTGCTCGTCTTGTACAAGCTCAGAAGTTTATCAGCATATGTTTAAGTATTTGTAAATGGTATTTGGATAATTGTATAAACGAGCCAATATGTACACATTCAGTTGCATTATTTGTATTTTTATTATTGAAAATTTTAATGTATCCGGTATCAGATTAATACACATGCTAAATATTCTAGACAATTTAGTATGGGTGTTACACACACCCAACACAATATTTACATGTTTTTCATCATATGGCAGCAACTTAATCAAAACAGTAGCAACTTAAGCAAATTCACCCAATTCATCAATTTTCTCAAAATCACTTAAATTGCAACTTATTCTACATAAATTCATGATTTCTCAAACAAAACACATATTAATGCTCACAATCAAATTCACAGTCAACAAACATCATTCAGTTATCATGTTGATCATCAATATCATCAAAATTCACGAAGGTATCAATTAATCAAAATAAAACATGAGTTTTGACATGAAGAAAATGCAACTTCATCAAAGTTTAACATGCTTAATTTAATCAACAAAAAGGAGCACAAAAATTCACCAAATCAACAAGAATTAATCATGCAATTAATCATAATCTAAAACACTCAAACCCCATAAGTGCTTATTTAACCCACTTGATGAAAGTAATCTCCCCTCTTACCTTGATTCTTCACTTTTCTTGCTACTTCTAGTAGAATTCCCCCTTCCCCTAGAACTCTTCTAGTTTCCTCTTCTCTCACTTGCCTCTCACAATTTTGTGTTATAATGCTTAACCTAATTCATCACCACTCACTACTAGTGTATTTATAATATGGTTTTAGGGTTACTCCCACTAATGGGCTTAGTCACAATAACTCACAATTATTTTCTCTACACTTTTACTTCACTTAAACCCCCATATACTTATACACCAATATTCTCTAAAATTCAAATTAGGCTTAATTGCTTGTTTAGTCCCTTATGTTTATTTTAGATTTCAAGTTGGCTTATGTTCTAAATGTTTCAAGTTGGTCCAAAACGTTTATTTTAGGTTTCATGTTGGTCCCTTTTGTTTTAAATGTTTTCAAGTTGGTCCCTTTTGTTTGCAACGTTAGCATAAGTTGGTCCCTTTCAAGTTGACTTTTTACACCTGAAAGTAGGAGTTTCTATTAAAATTTGAGCTCCAATTATGTTCACATTCAGATTCAAATTGGAATTGCATGGAAAACGACGATAATACCTCCTAGACACACTGCTTGGACCAACTTGAAACGTTTAAAACAAAAGGGGCCAACTTGAAACATAAAATAAACATAAGGAACCAAACATGCAATTAAGCCTTCAAATTACTAGTTCTAGCATATTTACAAAAATGCCACTCAAGCACTAATAATTCCACTAACCCACCAATCTCACATAAATAATCAATTAACAAATATAATTAGATAAATAATACTAATTAATAATAACAGATAAATCTAATGCTAAAAATCTGGTTGTTACAACTCTCCCCCACTTAAGAATTTTCGTCCTCGAAAATTACCTGAAGGAAACAACTCCGGAAACGATTCCTTCATCTTGCTCTCCAACTCCCAAGTTATGCTCTCTCCTACAGGACCTCCCCAAATCACCTTGACCAAAACGATCTCTTTTCCTCACAATTGCTTAACTTCACGGTCTTCAATACTCAAAGGTACAGTCTCAATGGTCAAATTATCCCTTACTTTCAAATCATCCACTTGAATCACATGAGACAGATCATACACATACTTCCGCAACTAAGACACATGAAATACATCATGCAGATTCGACAATGACAGCGGTAACGCAATCCGATACGCTACTGCTCCAACTCTCTCTACAATCTGATAAGGACCAACAAAACATGGAGTCAACTTCTTCGACTTCAAAGCTCTCCCAACACCGGTAGCTGGATTAACCCTCAAAAACACATGATCACCAACTTCGAATTCTAATTCCTTCAGCCTCTTATCATGATAACTCTTCTGCCTACTCTGCAAAGCCTTCATCTTCTCCTGAATCATCTTAACCTTTTCCGTAGTCTGCTGAACTACCTCCGGTCCAATCATAGCACTCTCACCACAACGGAGTTCTACACCTCCGACCATACAACGCTTCAAAAGGTGCCATGCCAATACTCGATTGAAAAATGTTGTTGTAAGTAAACTCAACCAACGGTAAACATTCACTCCAACGTACTCTTTGCTCCAAAACACAAGCTCTCAACAAATCTTCCAAAGACTGAATAGTCCTTTCCGACTGACCATCGATTTGAGGATGATAAGCATAACTCAATCTCAACTTCGTCCCAACGCTTCTTGCAAACTCTGCCAAAACTTCGACGTAAACCACGGATCTCGATCCGACACAATGCTAGAAGGAACACCATGCAATCTGACAATATGCTCAATGTAGATCTCTGCCAACCTCGCTAAAGACATACTCAACTTGATAGGAATAAAATGCGCTGACTTCGTCAACCGATCCACAATCACCCAAATCGTATCACTCCCCTTCACCGTCTTCGGCAAACCACTTACAAAATCCATCAAGATACTATCCCACTTCCACTCGGGAACAAAACGGCTGCAACATTCCTCCTGGCTTCTAATGCTCAATCTTAGACTTCTGGCAAACCAAACAAGCGTACACAAGTTCCGCAATATCCTTCTTAATTCCTGGCCACCAAAACAACTTCTTCAGATCCTCATACATCTTCGTCACTCCGGGATGAATACTAAAACTACTCCGATAACCTTCATCCAAAATCTTACTCTTAAGCTCAGGTACATCCGGTACACAAACACGATCACAGAACCTTAACACACGTCTCTCGTCCGATCTGAAGTCACCTCTTCTGCCTTGATTAACCAAATTTAAACGATCTACCAATTCCAAGTCCAACTTCTGACCTTCTCTGATCTCTTCCAAAATATTACCCGTCAGCTTCAGCATACCCAACTTCACACCATTGGGCATCAACTCACGCACCGAGCTTTAATCTCTAAATTGCTCAACCAACTCCAACTCCTTAACCATAAGTGCTGACATGTGCAAAGACTTCCGACTCAAAGCATCTGCTACCACATTCGCCTTTCCTGGATGATAACTCAACTCAAAATCATAATCCTTCAAAAACTCCATTAAACGCCTCTGCCTCAAGTTCAACTCCTTCTGGTCGAACAGGTACTTCAAACACTTATGATTACTGAACTTCAAATCTCAAACCAAAAAGATAATGCCTCCAAATCTTGAGCGCAAACACTACCGCTGCTAATTCCAAATCATGGGTCGGGTAATTCCTCTCATGTATCTTCAACTGCCTTGAAGCATACACTACCACCTTCCCATTCTGCACACACCGCCCAAACCCATCTTAGAAGCATCATGAAATTCTGGCAGGACCTGATTCTGAACCGTAAAACAGAGTAAAACAGAGTACGCAAAACAGCAGTTCAGAAGCAGAAATAAAAACAGACAGAAAGTAAAAACACAGGTTATTTGTTAACCCAGTTCGGTGACAAACACACCTACGTCTGGAGGCTACCAAGCCAGGAAGGAAATCCACTATAATAGTATCAATTCGAAGTCCTGTGTGAACAGCCCCTGTTTCACAGCCTTCTCACTTAATCACTACCCGTGGTATTTCTACCTAGGAACTCCTAGATATAAGACCCCTCTTACTTCCCTCAGTCAATCACTGTCCCAGTGATTATCAGACTCTAACAAATCAAAGATGAAGACACTCTTCAAAACATAATCAATCACTCTTGCTTAAAAGCTTCAAGTGATTACAACTCAATAAACTAAACCAACTCTAAACAATTGAGTGGTGTACGGAAAAACAGAGCATACAGCTCACAACTAACAGACTCAAAACCTAAGACTCTTTCAATGATAGCTTTGGTTGAGATGATTTTCTTCAATGACAACGTCCTCTATTTATAGCTTCAGCAACAACATAAACTTGAGCCAAATCCTTCAAAGATATATTTCCAAAATACTTTAGAAACATATAGAAGCAATTTATTTTCCAGAAATATATTTTCCAAAGATTTCTTTGAAAATATATTCACAAATAATTGAATCCAATCTTCAGAAAATATCTTGCGAAATTCTTCTTCCTTCTAGAAACGCAGCCTAGAGAATTCTTCAATTAAATCTTCAACAAATCACATGAGAAAATAAACACTCCAAGGCGCGAACACAGGAACACAGAAAACCAGCTTCTGAAGGTACTTCTGAAGAAGTGCTTCTGAAGGTCTGCTTCCGAACATACAACTACTGAAGGGTGCTTCTGAAGATCAGCTTTTGAAGTACTGTTCAGCGTCTCAACATCAGCTTCTGAAGGTTCAGCGTCTGAAGTACTGTTCAGCGTCTGAACATCAGCTTCTGAAGGTTCAGCGTCTGAAGCACTGTTCAGCTTCTGAAGACCCAGCTTCTGAAGTACTGTTCAGCTTCTGAAGGCCCAGCTTCTGAAGACGCACGTTGCTTATATATTTGATTTTAGCAAACATGAAGCCAACAACCAAATATCCAACACATCACAATACACAACAAAAGCTTAAGTCGCACTCGGCAAAATCAAAACAGGTGTTGTCGTCAACCTCTTCTTCAGCTCTTGGAAACTCTCCTCGCACTTGGCATCCCAAACAAAAGCTTGACCCTTCCGAGTTAATTGCGTCAACAGCAACGCCAACTTAGAGAAACCTTCAATAAACCTCTTGTAATAGCCAGCCAAACCCAAGAAGCTTCTAATCTCAAACACCGACTTCGGAGTCTCCCAATGCAACACAACTTCGACCTTCAACGGATCAACCGCAATTCAACATCTAGAAATCACATGACCAAGGAAACTCACTTCCTGTAACCAAAACTCGCACTTCGACATCTTTGCATACAACTTCTTATCCTTCAAGGTCTGCAACACAACTCTAAGATGTTTCACATGCTCTTCCTCAGACTTCAAATACACCAAGATATCATCAGTGAACACCACCACAAACTGATCCAAATAAGGATGGAAGATTCTATTGATGTACTCTATAAATACACCTGGCGTATTAGATACACCAAATGACATCACATAATACTCATAGTGACCATACCTCGTTCGGCAAGCAGTCTTCGATATATCTTCTGCCTTAACCTGAATCTGATGATATCCAGACCTGAAGTCAATCTTGCTAAACACCTTAGCACCAACCAACTGATCCATCAAATCATCTATCCTTGGAAGAGGATATTTGTTCTTAATGGTCACCTTGTTCAACTGCCGATAATCCACACAAAGCCTCATACTACCGTCCTTCTTCTTGACCAACAACACTGGAGCTCCCCACGGTGAAACACTCAGCCTGATGAATTTCTTCTCCAACAACTCTTCCAACTGCTTCTTCAACTTGCTCAACTCGAATGCTGACATCCTATACGGCGTCATCGACACGGGACTAGTTCTAGGACATAATTCAATGCCAAACTCCACTTTTCTCTCAAGCGTTACATCAGAAATGTCATCCGGAAACACATCAAGAAACTCGTTCACAACCGGCACACTGCTACCTTCCTTCTCACTTTCCACCTTCAAAGAAGCGAACATCACAAACAGCTGAGACTCCCCATCTAACGACGACTCTACTTGACTCGCAATCAAGAACTTACTCTCAACACGCTCCACCGGATTAGAGAAAGTTACACTCTTGGGTAAACAATTAATGTTAACACCAAAAGCTAACAACCAATCCATCTCAAAGATAACATCCATGTGAGCCAAAGGCAAACACACTAAATCCATCTCAAAATCTACATCACCAAAGTTCAACGGACACTTCACACAAACTAAGGAAGTGGTCACCGAGCCATTAGCTAGTGTATCAATGACCATTCCTCTCAACATAGGAGACATCACAAGATTCAAACGCTTAGCACAATCGAGGGGAATAAACGAATGAATAACACTGGTATCAATGATAGCAATCAAAGGAGTGTTGTTAACAAAGCAAATACCTTGAATCAAGTTATCCTGCTCCTGGACCTCCTCGGCATTCAGAGAAAACACCTTACCACTAGCTTTCTCTTTCTTCGGCTTGGAACACTTCGTGCTAATATGCACTGCTTCACCACAATTGAAACAAACTATCTCCGTAGTCTTGCACTCGAAGGAACGATGCCCATCCTTACCACACTTGAAGCACTTAAGTTCTCCCCCACTTGGGTTCGAACCACCACCAGACACCTTCTTTCCCTTATCACCTTGCTTTCCATAAGGCTTCCCACGATCATTTCCCTTTCCTCTCTTTTCACTAAGACTCTTGTAATAGCTAGCCATCGCTCTACTATCATCATCAAACATACAACACTTGTTCACCAACACAGGTCGCAAGCCGCTCTCAAACTTCACGCACTTCGAAGCTTCAGTCCTATCACATTGTAGTGTGGACAGAAACGAGACAACTCTTCAAACATAGCAGTATAATCCGCCTCCGTCATATTACCCTGCTTCAGCTCCAAAAACTCGATCTCTTTCTTGCTTCTGACATCAGCAGGAAAGTACTTCGTCAAGAATGCATTCCTAAAAGCTTCCCAAGACACAACAGCTCCTCCAAGCTCCAACCTTTGACGAGTGTTCATCCACCAATACTCAACCTCCTCTGCAAGCATGTGGGTCGCCAACCGAACCTTCTGATAATCGATCGTCACCATCGCACGGAAAATCCTCTCGATACCCTGAAGCCAAGTCTGTGCACCCTCCTGGTCGTACCTCCCGTTGAACGTCGTCGGATGGTTTCTCATGAAACGATCTAACCTCAGCTCATTTGCTCCTCCCTGCTACTGATGTTGTCCATGAGCCGCCGCATTTGCCTGCGCCAATGCCTGAGCCATCTGAACCATCGCCTTAGCTATCACCGCATCATTACGTCCAGCCATCTCTCTACTACACAACAAGCACCACCTAGTTAGAACAAAAGCATCGACAGTAATCCACATATCGAATACAACATGACAATAACCAAGTGTTGGCCCAGACTAGACCAACCAGGCTCTGATACCACATTGTAAGACCTCAATCCCCGAGACTACTAATTAAGCGATAAATCATGCAATACAATTAATCGGAATCTAACAAATCTTCAATAACTCATACAAATTCTCCATAAAGAAAATTTCAGCAACAATTATCACAGCACAGCGGAAATAAATCATCTCAACATAAACATCATCTCGGGTCTCAACATAAATATCTCAAATAAATACAATCCTCATAAAATCAACAAATAAAATAAATCCCGGACTCCTAGATCAGAGCACCTAATCTAGACATCCTCGAAGACATAAACGGAGAATAGGCGTAACGCCATCCTAAGCATAACTCACCGAGCACTAATCATCAACCTGCAAGTCTACATCCACAAGGGTTGAACCCACGGATGAGGCGACAATAAAGCCACTAGAGGTTAAGATATACATTCAACAAAAGGATGAAATCAACGCATATAAGTTTTAGGCAAAACATCACTTAACATTTAAATATTCATCAATACAAAAAGTTTGGTTATCACTCATGCATAATTCATAAATCATAGTTTATCTTTATCATTATAAAATTACCAACTCGATTATATGTCATCAACAATTAAATCAAAATCTCAACTATAATTCATCATCAACACAATTATGAGTCATTCATAGTTCCACATTTCAACAATTTGACATTTACCACATAAATGCACAAGTTCACACCAAAACATTACCAATCACGACTCATGTGAATGTAATGCGCCTAACACGACTCTACATGCATGTGGTACCATAGTGATCTTAAATCACCCAACTATCAATAGTGATCTTAAATCACCCAACTATCAAATAGTGATCTTAAATCACCCAACTATCAAATCTTAATCTTAAATCAAGCAACTATCGACTGACTATGAATGCATGGATGTTCACGTATGGACTTTACAATGCACACAACTATAAGTCATGATCTTAAATCATGCAACTTTCACAACTATTAATTGCATTATCAAATAAATACATCCACACACTTCATGCTACCATCACATCATCATTTAAATCACAACTATTATGCATTAAGCCACAACTATCATCAACATCTCCTATTAATGTATTCAACAAGTTTAATCATTGTCATAACATAAACAACATGCTTACATTTTTCAACATTCACATAGTACGCATCTCATGATTCAAATTAAGCAAGTTAAATTAATCCATTATTAATTCACTTTATAATCATGTACAACATCATTCACGCTTCTATAACCAACTATCATGATCGCAAAACATTTCACGACTCAATTAAAGATAGATTTTCATGTTTAATTCACAACTTTCCAATCCAAAGTTATCTTTAATCATGCATCATGTTAATCAACCTTGTACATCATAATTAAACAGTCATTGATCAAGTTTAGAGGTTTGGGACCCAACACATGCCTTAGGAACCTTTAAAAATACGAAAAATGAGGTTCCATGCCAAAACAGGGGGCGCACGGTCGTGCTCCTAACACGCACGGTCGTGCTCCCCTACGCTAAGAGTCACGCACGGTCCGTGCAGTAGGGCGCACAGTCGTGCCACCCTCTCAGTACAACAAAAATTGATTTTTCGCGCTTTCGCGCTGAAAGTCCCGTTTTAACGACACCTTTCGATCCCAGACGCACCAAACTTAATTTAAATCATTTACCCATCAATACTCACTCAATTATACCTTAATCACAGCCTAAACAACTTAATCATAATCACTTCTTACGAACAATTATCACGTTTTCCACTTGAAATCAAACTTCGTCTCAATTTCACAATTTCACCAACAAAGCATCAACAATATGAATTATCAATAGCAACAGTATTTCTTTCATGTTACACATGTCCATAATCACTTAACTTAATCATAATAACAACAACTTATCCAATTAAGCAGCAACTTACTCATTTTCACTTAATTAAGCCATTTTAGCAAAACACCACTAACAACAACAACAACTTAATTATCATCAAAGCTACACACCCAACACAATATTTACATGTTTTTCATCATATGGCAGCAACTTAATCAAAACAGTAGCAACTTAAGCAAATTCACCCAATTAATCAATTTTCACAAAATCACTTAAATTGCAACTTATTCAACATAACTTCATGATTTCTCAAACAAAACACATATTCATGCTCACAATCAAATTCACAATCAACAAACATCATTCAATTATCATGTTAATCATCAAAATTCACAAAGGTATCAATTAATCATAATAAAACATGAGTTTTGACATGAAGAAAATGCAACTTCATCAAAGTTTAACATGCTTAATTTAATCAACAAAAAGGAGCATGAAAATTCATCATATCAGCAACAATTAATCATGCAATTAATCAT
This sequence comes from Medicago ruthenica, assembly GCA_018208015.1. Taxonomy (NCBI): domain Eukaryota; kingdom Viridiplantae; phylum Streptophyta; class Magnoliopsida; order Fabales; family Fabaceae; genus Medicago; species Medicago ruthenica. Next base: position 19,824 of record WNNG01000392.1, read on the forward strand.
AATCTAAAACACCCAAACCCCATAAGTGCTTATTTAACCCACTTGATGAAAGTAATATCCCCTCTTACCTTGATTCTTCACTTTTCTTGCTACTTCTAGTAGAATTCCCCCTTCCCCTTGAGCTCTTCTAGTTTCCTCTTCTCCAAGCCTCTTATCTCACTTGCCTCTCAAAATTTTGTGTTATAATGCTTAACCCAATTCACCACCACTCACTACTAGTGTATTTATAATATGGTTTTTGGGTTACTCCCACTAATGGACTTAGTCAGATAACTCACAATTATTTTCTCTACACTTTTACTTCACTTAAACCCCCTTATAATTATACACCACTATTCTCTAAAATTCAAATTACTAGTTCTAGCATATTCACAAAAATGCCACTCAAGCACTGATAATTCCACTAACCCACCAATCACACATAAATAATCAATTGACAAATATAATTAAATAAATAATACTAATTAATAATAACAGATAAATCTAATGCTAAAAATCGGGTTGTTACATTAAGAGAAGAAAAATAGGGTTTTTCCACCAGAAACGGCTTGGAAAACTAGCAAACAGCAACTACTGATTGCAGCCATGTGCGGGGCGCATGGATTGGTGCGCACAGGCACTTCTGATAGTAGCCAGGGCTGCCTCATACGTAGGGCGCATGAGTCTCTGCATGAGGGGGATTTTGGCAGTCCCTCATGTGCGGATTCTGCAGTTTTCATCCTTTTTATGAGCGTTCTTCAGTCTTGCAATGCCTTGGAAGTTGAAATGAATTTTCTTCACTTTGTATTGTCTTCAAATACCTTATAAGAACCATTGATCTTCAATCTTCATATCCTCGATCCTTCACTTGGTGTCTTGTTTTGCCGATTTACATGATTTCTCACTAAAAAGACTCAAAACATCTACAAAGTTGCATGATTTAGGATAAAACTGAGTTACAACGACTTGAATGAAAACAATACAAAAAATTCCTCAAACCATTGACAACTCCTCTAAACAACTTCTAATTTTTATTCAAATGCAAAGAAAATAACTAAAAACATATCTAAAAACACCATATATGTTATTCCATCGTTAGACACATTAATGATATGATATCATTGCACTGTTCCTATGTAGAGTGGAAAAAAAATTATTTAAAAGATTTAATGTGTGTTAATGCAAAACAAAGGAGAAGATAATTAATGCATATACTAGTAGTTTTCTATTCAAAAAATAATAAATATTTTACACCCGTAGTAAACTGTTAAATATATATTAATTTCAAAATTTGATGATAGAATTAGAATGGCCTAGTGGTTGGGTCTCTCCGGTGAGACTTAATGTGTTCGGGCTCAAATCTTGTGTTCTATATGACAAGAAATAATATAGGGTTTTTAGTGATCAATTAGTGGCATGTTAGCATAAAACTAGGTTATTTATGTTTAATTTAGTTGAGTTTTGTAAAGAAATCATTCAAAAGTCATGAAAGAACGTAGGAAAGGAAAAAAGCCTTGAACCCATGGAAATCAACCCTAACCAGAAAACTCTGTAATTGTGTCATGTTTTCTTACAAGTTTATCACTAATTAAGATTGAGGTATGGTCGTTACAGACGTTCTAGTAAGAAGAAATGGAGCGGTGAACACTTGCATGAAATTATATAATATATAGTAGAATAAAACAACTCTAATTATCACTTGCCCGAAATGGATTTTCCAAATATTTCTTGTTTTTTGAAATCAGTCATCATTTCATCAAGTTTCATTTTGAATATTCTACAAATAAAATCCGGTCTATCGGATGCATTTAGGCCTCTTGGTTCAACAAAATCTCGTATCTCACTCCAATTAGAATTACATGTAATTGTTATAAATAAATTTGGATAACCAAACCTCTTGCATATTGACTTAGAATCTTGGCAATTATTGAACATGTATCTTGGACAACTTATAAAATAGTCAAGAAGTATTACATGTTTGTCTGTTGTAGTTGGATCAAAATCACCGTTATGAACAACATCATATATCAATATCACTGTTATGAATAACCTCCTGGATCAATATCACTGTTGTGAAAGCACAGAACTTGAATCAATTATCAGTTTGCCTTTTCCCCTATCATTAAGAGCACATAGAGAAATGTTTTTCTCAAAAAACATAAATATTTAAGTTTATATATATATATCAAGATCCGTTGACACCAGGTGTAAGTCATAAGAGTTACACCGAATCTCAACCATTAAAGTTATTAAATCATACATTTCATATTAAATAAACAAATACAAATGTTTCCTTTCTGTGCACCTGATATCACAAGATCTGTGTTGTAACAGTGGCGAAAGATCTCACTGAGTCACACTCCACGGGAAGCTCCTACCTTCACATCTCTCCATCTGCAATTTCGGTATCGTTTGGCCTGACTTTTTTACGGTCTAAAAGTTACTTTAAGACAAAGTTAAAATTAAGGACTTTAAGAAATAAGTTAAAGTTGTTTGGTTACTTTATTTTTTTTAGTTTTAAAGCTCTTTCCATTCAATTTTATGCATTTAAAAAAAGTACTTTTTTTAATAAGTACTTAATAGTTATTGTGTTTGGCCTACCTTCTCCTTAAAATTGTAGAGAAGTAGAAAAAAAGTCGGGTCAAACGGTACCTTCTTAATTTTCAATTTCACTTTTGATACCTTTTACATTTCCTTAGTTATTTGAATTCACCTTCTTAATCTAAAACTTCAACTTTATATTTGAATTCACTGTTACTTGAATTATCAAATTTGGTTGTTTATGTTCTTACAAAAACAAGGCTCACAATTGATGCATAATACTTTGGTGTCATCCAGACTATGAAAAAGCTTCATGATAAGTTAATCGTTTAAAAAATGGTTGAGACTTTGGTGTCAACGGATCCATATATATATATGAATAACTAAAATTGCATTAGATTTTACAAATAAAATTCATATACTTTGTGATTAACATTGTTATTTTTCCCAAAACACAAATCTTCCCTTTCCAATTTTTCTTTGAACTGTTGGATGATGGCTGCATCAGAGCAAATCTTCTTAACCTTGAAGGACTTCTCAAACTTTGGATTAAGGTCCGCTGAGGTTTCAACCTTGAAGAGTAGGGTTGGTTGTTTCAGGCAATGCACAAAGATCTTGTGGCAGGACATTCTGACCAGCAATCTTAACATATTAAGTACCAAATTAGAAACATGTATAATAATAATAATAATAATTTATAACAAATACAACATTCTAAATTATTAACTAAACAATTTTATTTCACCAAGGTATGAACTATAACATATTTAATATAAGTTGAAGTAATATTACCCTTGGAATACTTTGTATTATCTGAGTACATCTCTCTATAAACAACAAACTTGCATCACAATCAAAAATCACAAACACCGTAGAATAAGTTTTTCCATCATTCTAACCCTAATACAAAACCTGTGTTGGATGCAAAAGAAGTTTATAAGTTTATTATTATTCGTTAAAATCGGAAATAACACAATTGACTTTCATGAGAGGGCGAGTGAGAGAGAGAGGCGGCAGCCCTGGGTTCCATTCAGGGAGGCCGCGCCGGCCCTTTTCACCGGAGGAGAGGTTTACTAGGGTGGGGAGGGGTCCTGGCAGGGTGCCACAAATTGGGGGGGATAGGGGAGATTGGCAGGACGTGTTGCCGCGACGTTGGAAAGCGCCAAGACGGGAGGATCAAGGTCAGGACAGGTTTCAGAGGTTCAAGCGACAAGGAGGTTTTGGGGTTCAGGTAAGGGCTCGAGGTTCTTCAAGGGTCACCTTTAGGGGGCGGAGAGGAGGCAATGATGCGGTGGCTAGGTTTGTACGGCGCACTTCCCCTTCACCTAGGGTTGTGCGCGCGCGTGGTGGAAGTGGGGAGAGGGGCGCGATTGCTGCAGCCCCTTTGCGGCGGTCGCGCTCGGTTTCGAACAATGATTCAGACGAATTGCAGCATTCTGGTTTTAAGAGGTTCGTCACTTTCTATTTTACGAATTTACCAGAACAGGTACGTCATTTTAATTTGCGGAAATCTTTCGAAGTGTGTGGGATTTTGGAAAATGTGTATGTAGCAAGAAAGCGGAATGCTATGGGTTATATGTACGGTTTTGTGCGTTTCTCAAAGGTTAGGGATGTTTCTAAGCTGTTGCATGCTCTTAATGGTATTTGGTTTGGTCACTTACGTCTTTGGGCGAAAGTTGCAAGATTTGATAAACAGGATGTTAGGAGGGGGGAGGGAGGTTTGCGTGGCAGGAGAGGTGAGAGGGCTACAGATGGGCATGAGGGAGAAAAAATTATTTTGAGGAACCGGGGGAAGTGGGTGTTCTGAGGGAGAAAAAAATTGTGAGGGGGGAGTCTTTGGGAGAGGAAGGCGGCTTGAGGGAGGAGGGGACGGTGAGGGAGATGGTAGGGGAGGGTGAGGGAGTACGGGTGGGTACGGTTGTTGTGAGGGTGGGGGCGGTGTTGGGGAAGAAGGGGGAGGTGGTGACAAAGGGGAGAGTGGTCGAGGAGGGGAGTGGTAACATGTTGTCTAAGGATGAGAAGAGCCTGGACGGTTTTAGTGGTTCGCTGCATGCTCCGGCTAGGAAGCTAGTGCGTATGTATCGGTCATCTGAGGAAGATTTGTTATGGGCTAGAAAAGGGGTGGTGGCGACGGTGATTAGTGGTGAGTCTGTACCCTTGTTACAAGAAAGAATTGCAGATGCTGGGTTTTCCAACCTTGCGTTTATCCCTTTGGGGGCGGACAAAGTCTTTATCCACAGTTTGACGAATGAAGCCGTTATGAAAAGTATTGCTGGTGCTAAACAGTTCTTTGACCATTTTTTCTCCTCTTTTGTTAATTGGGATAAGGAGGTGTTGCCGTTCCAAAGGGGTGCGTGGTTGAGACTTTATGGGATCCCTTTGCATGCGTGGAATGAAAAGTTTTTTAAAATTTGTGTGATGGATTCTGGCCGTGTCTTACGCACGGATGTCTGTTCTTTGGAGAAGGAAAGGTTTGATTATGCACGTGTGTTGATTGCTACCTCTTCTCTTGAGATTGTTAATGTTGTTGAGAATTTGTTGGTTGATGGAGTTATGGTTGAGATTAAGATGGTTGAGGAATGAGGTTTCAATATAGGAGAGGATGCATGTTTGTTTGAGGAGGAAAGCGACGAGCAGGGTTCAGATGTGGAACGGGTTGATGACCAGGTGGGTCATGACCAAGATAATAATGTTGATTTTCTGGTTGAAAAATTAGTTACTAAACTGACTCGGGAGGAAGGGGATCGTGATGAGGTGCATCATTTTTCCCCTGCTGGCCGTAATAAAGGTGGGGTAGAAGTAAGTGGTTTACCGAAGTTTATTGACTCGGCTGCTCCTATTCCGAGGTCGGCTTTGGATGGTCCGAATTTGGTTGGTGAGTCTTCAACGGCTGGTCAAAAGCGAACTCTTTCTTGTCCACCAGTTCGAGGGCGCTCCGCTTTGTCTGGGCCGTGGAGTATGGAGTGGCTTAATGATCATCATCACGGAGTCACAGGTGTAATTTTTTCCTCTCATAAGAAGATTAAGAAACAGTTCTCATCTCACAGTCATCATAGCACTAGCTTAGCCCGAATTCCTAAAAGAAAGAAGACAGGTGGGACTTTGCGTCAAACTATGAGAAATTTGAAAAAAGTGGCTCGTTTACCTAGTAAAGATCGGAAAGAGGTACTGACAATTTTGAAAAAAAATGTCAGACGCCGTGGTTGGAGAAAAGGAGTTTGTACAACTAGTGAGGTGGTTTCCCAGGTTTCTTCAGATTCTGTTTCTTCTTCATCTTCTGTTAATAAGGATTGGGAGAATTGGATTGCTTTGCAGGGTGATGAGAGGGTGGCGATGGAGGATGTTAGGGGGTTTGGTCAGGCTATCGGAGTTAAGTTTAATCATGATCCTGCTAATTCCTTTAGTGTATTGTCTGGTGCGGGGAGGGGAAGGAAGAAGCTGAAGGGGGCGGCGGTTGGGGAGGGAGAGGGAGTGGAGGGGGACAGTTGTTAGTTGTGTGGGGGGCGGTGAGGGGGTTAGGGGTTTTGTGATGAAGATTATTTCATGGAATGTAAGGGGTTTGGGTGGGTTGGAGAAGAGGCGGGAGGTTAGGAACTTGGTCGTGGAGAAGAATCCGTTCATTTTGTGTCTTCAGGAAACTAAGTTAGGTATATGTGATGATCGCTTGTGTGACTCCCTGTGGGGTCCTGTGCCTCATGGGTACTCTTTTCGTCCTTCCGCGGGGGCGTCAGGGGGTTTGATTACTTTGTGGGATACTGAGGAAGTGGAGGTTTGGTCTTCTGTTAGTTTTGACCATGGTGTGATGATTAATGGCCGTTTCAAAAAGTCTCAGGAGGATTTCTTTTTATTCAACATATATGCTCCTTGTGACAATTTGGCGAAACAAGTGTTATGGGATGATTTAACTACTCGTTTGCAGTTAGTGGGTGGCCAGAAGGTTTGTGTTTGTGGTGATTTTAATGTTGTCCGTAAGGTTGAGGAAAGACGAACCGTTAGTCTCAGTTTTCGGTCTTCAGATCATGTCTCCTTTAATCATTTCATTGATGTTTCTGGTTTGGTTGATCTTCCTTTGTGTGGTCGGAAGTTTACTTGGTATAAGGGCGACGGTCTTTCCATGAGCCGTATTGATAGGTTTCTGTTGTTCGAGGAGTGGTGTCTGGTGTGGCCTAATGTTGTGCAAACGGCTCACTTACGGGGTTTGTCGGATCATTGTCCTTTGTGTTTGTCGATGGATGAGGAAAATTGGGGTCCTCGACCTCTGCGGATGCTGAAGTGTTGGCAAGATATTCCCGGTTATAAACAATTTGTCGTTGATAAGTGGAACTCCCTGCAAATTGATGGATGGGGCGGTTTTGTTGTCAAAGAAAAGTTGAAGTTGATCAAATTGGCTCTCAAAGAGTGGCACGCCTCTAATTCTAAAAATATTCTGGGAAAAATTGGTTCTCTAAAGGCTCGTTTGTCTGACTTAGAGTGTAAGGGGGATAATCAGGTGTTGTCGGATGTTGAGATTGCTGAATTACGTGATATCTCGGTGAACATTCATTCCTTGTCTCGGATGAATACTAGTATTTCTTGGCAGCAGTCTCGTCTCAGTTGGCTCCGTGATGGTGATGCAAACTCCAAATATTTCATTCTGTTCTTTCTGGTCGTCGGCGACGCAACTCTATTTCCTCTATTATGGTAGATGGCGTGAGGGTGGAGGAAGTACAGCCCATCCGCCAAGCTGTGTTCAATCATTTCTCTTCTCACTTTAAAGGTCTTGGTGTGGAGCGGCCTTCAGTGGAGGACTTGCATTTTCGTTCCTTATCCGTTGCGGAAAGTGGGGGTCTGATTCGTCCTTTTTCTGTTGATGAAGTCAGAGCTGCTATCTAGGATTGTGATAGCTATAAGAGCCCGGGTCCCGATGGTATTAATTTTGGCTTTTTAAAAGAGTTCTGGCATATTATGAAAGATGACATCTTACGGTTTATTACAGAATTCCATCGGAACGGTAAATTGGCTAAAGGTATTAATTCGACTTTCATTGCTTTAATTCCTAAAGTTGAGTGTCCTCAAAAGTTAAATGATTTTCGGCCTATCTCCTTAGTGGGTAGTCTTTATAAGATATTGGCGAAAGTTCTTGCTAATAGATTGCGAATGGTTATTGGAAGTGTCATTTCTGAGGCTCAAACCGCGTTTGTTAAAGCCAGACAAATTCTTGATGGGATTTTGATTGCGAATGAGGTGGTAGACGAGGCTAAGAAATTAAAGAAAGAGCTTTTATTGTTTAAGGTTGATTTTGAGAAAGCCTATGATTCGGTGGATTGGGGGTATCTTGATGCCGTTATGCGACAGATGTCTTTTCCAACTTTATGGCGGAAATGGATCAAAGAATGTGTAGGTACCGCAACTGCTTCTGTTTTAGTTAATGGCAGCCCGACATCTGAGTTTTCTTTGGAGAGGGGTCTGCGACAAGGTGATCCTCTCTCACCTTTTCTCTTTTTATTGGCGGCTGAGGGCTTGAATGTTATGATGATGGCCATGGTTCAATCTAATCTTTTTACGGGCTATAGTATTGGTTCTTCAGACAACACTGTTATTTCTCATCTTCAGTTTGCGGATGATACGCTCTTGTTGGGGGTCAAAAGTTGGGCGAATGTTCGTGCATTGCGGGAGGTGTTAGTGCTGTTTGAAAGGGCGTCTGGGTTGAAGGTAAATTTTAACAAGAGTATGCTGGTTGGGGTGAATATTTCTGATTCTTGGATGATTGAGGCGGCGTCGGCTTTGGGATGTTCTGTGGGGAAGGTACCTTTTTTGTATTTAGGCCTCCATATTGGTGGTGATCCTCGTCGTTTGTCTTTCTGGGATCCGATTGTATCTCGTATTCGTTCCCGTTTGTCTGGGTGGAAGAGTCGTTTTCTCTCTTTTGGTGGCCGTTTGATCCTGCTTAAATCTGTCCTGACTTCTCTTCCTGTCTATGCTCTTTCCTTCTTCAAGGCGCCGTCAGGTATTCTCTCCTCTATCAGATATATGATTGAAATCATGATTATTTATTAAAGCTTTCTTATTTAAGCTAGGAAATTGTGTTTTTCCACTGATATTATTTATTATTTATTTAAGCTTACTTCAAATGGTGAAACACCATTTCCTATTGTGTTGACATAACTCTGCAGAGCCAAGAGTACAACCTATTGATGAGTTCCTTTATAATGGTTGAAGAGGAACTATCCAAGCCTTAAAAGGATTGTTTCATTGTAATATTTACTTACAAACGTAAAAACTATAATTTTTTTGATTTTTTTATAAGCAACTACATTTTTATGTTCTGGCCACAATTAAGATAATTATAAACAAAGAAAAATGGTATTACACAACATGTCTTTGCACCAAGGTGGTTTACCCTGACTCACAAATATACTTTTGTGAGTAGTGCGATAAGCATGTGCGAAAGTTCGTCCAAGGTAGCGTTTGTTTAGATATTATTAAATAAATAACCTTAATAATAATGATTACCATTTTCTTGACAATAAACTTATAAACTTTTTTTTTTTTTTTTTTGAACAAGCCAAAATGAATTATATTAAGATAACCAAAAAGTCTCTCCTAGCACAAGGCGTGCCAGAAGAGAACTCAAAACAAACAATCACTAGTCAAAACCATACAAAAGGAAAACCACAAAACACTTAGTCGATACCCAGACAAACAAGTGGGTTCTTGGAACAAACTCTAATATCAAAGAACCAGCTAGCTTTCTTCATGCAGCTTTACCAACTGCATACAGTGGAAAAACTTGCAACTTGGCAATGTCTTGGTGATCATATCAGCAGCATTGTGATCTGTCGAAACCTTCAGCACTTGGACTTCTCCACGCTCGATTACTCCTCTGTCGAAATGCAGCCTCACATCAATGTGCTTCGTTCGCTCATGATAGGCTGAGTTCTTCGACAGATGTATTGCACTTTGACTATCACATTTAACAGTGATAGTTCGACCTTGAAGTTTCAGCTCCTTAGCAAAACCTTCAAGCCACAGTGCTTCTTTCACAGCTTCAGTGAGGGAAATATACTCTGCTTCAGTAGTTGACAATGCTACAACCTTCTGAAGTGTTGCTTTCCAACTAATTGCCGTGCCAAACATAGTGAAAACATATCCAGAAATGGATTTTCTGGAATCCATACATCCTGCATAATCAGAGTCGACATATCCTTCGATCACTGCTTTACTATCTTCACCCAAGGCTCCACCATAAATCAGGACTCTGTTCAGAGACCCATTTATGTACCTTAGAATCCACTGTCGAGGAGATTGTTTCAGTCCATATAAAGATCTCTGTAGTTTGCACACATAATCTTCCTTCCCCTTTTCGACATACCCTTCAGGTTGCCTCATCAGGATTGTTTCATCTAGATCACCATACAAGAACGCAGTCTTTACATCCATTTGTTCCAGTTCAAGGTCGAACTGTGCCACCATGGCAAGCAACATTCGAATGGATCTGTGCTTCATAACAGGAGAAAACACATCATTGAAATCGACACCTTCTTTCTGAGTGAAACCCCTTGCGACCAACCTTGCCTTGTATCTTTTCGACGCCACTCCTTCGATTCCTTCCTTAACTTTGAAAATCCATTTACAGCTGACTAACCTTGCTCCAACAGGTTTCTCGATCAGTTCCCAAGTGTTATTATCATGAAGAGATTTCATCTCATCATCCATGGCCTTCAGCCATTCAGTCTTATTTCGACTCCTTAGAACTTCCTTATAGTCTCTAGGTTCTTCATCTAGAACCTCACTTGCAGAGATTAAGGCATAAGCTATAAGATCTGCATATCCAAGTCTCTGAGGTGGCTTGATAACTCTTCTCTGCCTATCTCTTGCCAACAAGTAGTCATCAACAGTTTCCTCAACTTCCTCAGTATCTTCTTCTTCTTCAACTTCATCTGGGATACGCAATTCAGCATCAACAGGAATCTCTCCCTGTTCCAGCTCTTCGACAGAAATTTCTGCACTTCGATCAACATCATCAGTTTTCTCGAAAGCCATTTCAGCTTCATTGAAAACTACATCTCGACTGGTGATACACCTCATGTGACCTGGCTCTAGGCACCATAGCCTATAAGCTTTGACTCCTTCAGGGTATCCCATGAACATGCATTTTAGAGCTCTAGGTTCGACCTTGTCTTGCCTAATGTGAGCATAGGCTACGCAGCCAAATACTCTCAGTTTGTCGAGATCTGGTGGATGTCCCGACCAAACTTCTTCAGGTGTCTTCATATCTAACGCAGTCGAAGGACATCTATTTATCAGATATGCCGCTGTCGAAACAGCCTCAGCCCAAAACACCTTCTTTAACCCAGCACTGGACAACATGCATCTAACTCTTTCCAAAATAGTTCGATTAAACCTTTCAGCCAAACCGTTTTGTTGTGGAGTACCTGCAGTAGTTCTGTGCCTTGCAATACCAGAGGCAGCACAAAAGCTGTCGAACGCCTCATTGCAAAATTCGAGGCCATTGTCGGTTCTCAGCCTCTTAACCTTCCTGCCAGTTTGATTTTCGACCAGAGTCTTCCAACTTTTGAAATTCTCAAAAGTTTCATCCTTAGTCTTCTGGATGAATACCCATAACTTTCTAGAATAATCATCAACTATGGATAGAAAGTACCTCGCTCCTGAATGTGATGGACACCTTGCAGGCCCCCAAAGATCAGCATGGATGTAATCAAGGGATCCATGTGTTCTTTGTTTACCTTTGTTGAACTTCACTCTACAAGATTTTCCAAGTACACAGGGTTCACAAAACTTCAGCTTTTCGACTTTGTCTCCACCAAGCAGATTTTGTTTCCCTAGTTCGACCAGACCCCTTTCACTGACATGGCCCAATCTCATGTGCCAAATTTCTGTCTTCGACAAAGGTTTCATGGATGCAACATTTGTCGATCCACTTACAACTTCAGCCTCAAGGGCATACAAGCCTTGTTTCTTCACGCCTCTCAAGACTTCCTTCGATCCCTTCATGACTCTAAGGATACTTTTCTCTCCTTGGAAAACATATCCTTTCTTGTCGAATTCACCAAGAGAAATCAAATTCCTCTTCAAGTCAGGTACATACCTAACTTCAGTCAATAACCTTATTGACTCATCATGGAGCTTGAATCTCACAAATCCAACACCAGCAATCTTGCAAGCTTTGTTGTTTCCCAGCAATACAGATCCACCATCTTGCTCACATAGTTCCTCGAACACGTCTTTGTTTGGAGTCATGTGCCAAGTACAACCTGAATCCATAATCCACTCCTTCGTTGAGTCGCTGCTTGAAACCACAAGGACATCAGATGAGTCGAAATCATCTTGTGCAATGGCTACGTTGCCATTATCCTTACCTCCATGATCCTTCAGGCGTTCAGGGCACACCTTTCTTGTGTGACCCTCCTTCTTACAATGATAGCATCGAATACCAGATGACTCGCCACTGTAAGACTTCTGCTGACTTTTACCTTTCTTCTTGTCGAACTTACCATCCTTTCGCAAGAATTTTCCCTTGACGGCCAAACCTTCACCAACAGTCGAAGGTTTATGCTCCTTTCGTTCGTTCAAGTCCTTCGAATACAAGGCTGATTGAACTTCTTCAAAGGTCAGGGACTCCCTTCCATACAAGAGAGTTTCTTTGAAGTGAGCATGTGTTCTGGGCAAAGCGCACAACAGCAACAGCGCTTGATCTTCATCATCGATCTTCACATCAATATTTTCCAGATCAAGAATCAGCTTGTTGAACATATCCAACTGCTCAGCCAACACTTTGTCTTCACTCATCTTGAATGAATACAAAGCCTGCTTCAGGTAGAGTCGATTTACCAGCGATTTGGTCATGTACAAACTTTCAAGTTTCACCCATAACCCTGCTGCCGTCGTCTCCTTTGATACCTGTCGTAGAACCTTATCACCAAGGCTCAGCAAGATTGCGCTGTGGGCTTTCTCTATCATGGCCGTCTTCTCCTTCTCCGTTAACGCAGCATCCATGGCTGCGACTCCCTTCAAAGCTTCTAAACAACCCTACTGAACCAGTAGGTCTTTCATCTTCAAGCGCCACAGACCAAAATCGTTCACTCCGGTGAACTTTTCAATCTCATACTTTGTTGAAGGCATCTTCTCCACGCTCACCGCACCAATTTGTTGTGAAAAACGATGTCAAGAACAAAGTATAACGGAAAACGAATGGGAAAAACAAGAAGAACAACAAGGATTGGTTATAACTGCTATTCTTTACTTTCTCTTTAAAACAAGATTACAAGCGTTACAAGAATAACAAATAACCCTCTCACCCTAAATTAGGATTTGCCGTCTTAGGGTTTTCCGTCACGTCTAAGATGAGAGACTAGTATGCTATTTATAATAAACCTAACATACTAACTAATGGGCTTTTTCACAATTACCCATTACAAGCTAACTTAGGGTACAAGCTAACTTAAACAATTGGACATAACAAACAGGCCCAATTCGATATGCTAACAAACCTAGCAATATCCACTAATGCATGTTAGAACAACTTCGACTACAACACGCACTACTTCGACAGCAGCATGCGAACAATCTTCGACCTCATGCTTCGATCCCTGTCGAACCAGAAGCTACCCTAGAGTTCGTTCCAATATCTCACAAAAGGATTTCTTAGTGGCTCCCAAACTCCACAAACAAAATATATACCTTAAATAGCACTGCACTTAATAAAAAAATTACTGAAAATTAAAACTAAACCAAATAAAAAAAAATTCACAAGAAAATAACTAACTAGAGTAGAGAAATATAAAGAAAGTAAACTAAATAAAATCTTGTTATCGTTTTCTGGATTTTTTTTATTCTTCTGGGCGTATAAAAAATATAGTGAAAATAAAACGAAATAAATCATAAGTAACAATTTCAATTGTCTCGTCGAAATTAATCAACAATCTTCGGCAACAGTGCCAAAAACTTAAAGATAGATTTAGGAAGAGTACTTAATTGTCCTCACGGAGATTGTGAAATTTCTACTAAACAATGTAAATTATATTTAGGATGTGCAAATTTGGAGGGTGTACATGGCATAAGTTTGGTTTACTTAAAAGAAATAAAACAGAGAAAACAATGAATAGGTCATGTTGGATTCTGTTCTCTTCATTACTTGGTAACTAGATACTATGTTTAAAATTGTCCAGATAGCGTAGTTTCTCGACATCTGATCAAAATAGTTAGGTCAATGTCTTTGTCAATAATACTCTTCTCTACTTTACAAGCCCTTAATGTCTTAGGTGAGTCTGTATCCATTAAAGGTTTGAATACACACCAATCTATTGTCACAAAACAAAGCAATAATAGAATATTTCTAAAGCTATTAAAGATTGAACTGCTAAATTAGGTCAAGCTTTGAAGTTAGGGTTAGTAGTCATCGAGACCAAAATCAGTTTATGAACATCCATAAACCCATAAAAGCATTAAGAATAAATTATAACCGAATAAAACCAACCAATCAATTGTAACCAAAGGATCTCAACATTACATGATCAAGCAGTTAGAGAGAAGTTCTTCCACATGACCTAATCTAGGAAATCTAGCTACTCATAATCAAAAGAGACATGCCAACAAGATTAAGAAGTTACACATGAGTAGATGATGAAGAGGTTGAAGGAATCTTGTTTCCAAGTTGTTTCCCTAGCCTCCACTGCTTAGAAACCCTAATTCTAACTGTTTTCTGTCTATTTTTCGACCCCCAACTTAGTTTGGTCGCTCTTTTTACAGAACTTGAAAATTCCACTTTTTTAGGAATTGCACCTGCGTATCGCACTCTTCTCTTTGCTCATCACGCATGAGGCCTTACACGTTACATCTGTGTTTTTAATCCTGCACATCGCGTCGCTTTCCTGCTCATCGTGTAGCTTTTCTTTACTATTATGTGAATCACTACTAACTGCCTAAACATATGCCACATATGTCTAACCAACTCTAACTGAATGAAATGTCAGCAAAACTAATTCTAATAACTAAGCAACAGACTGTAACAAATATTTTACATCTAGATTAATTCTCATCCTAATACAATGTGTCAACTACTTATTATTGATATATAGGAACCAGGGTTGTGGTTAAATGGTGTTGGTTTTGGATTTCCAAACTGTTGTATTTGGATTTCCAAATTCTATTTTGAAATAGAATATCTACCGAAGTTGTTACTTGGTTGAGTCACGACCAGGTCGCTCTCTTTAAGACGTTTTGTGGCACTGCCCAAAATTGTGCAAGGCAGACTATCAACCACGCCGCCTCTAGGATAAAACAAGCCCATCTACAACTGTGCGGTTAACTACTGCACTGAAGAAAACCGTTTAAGATTTACACCTCCAATATGGTACTAAGACCACTCTTTAATACTGAAACCACTTTCTAATATGGTACTGTGACCACTCTATTATGGTGCTAAGACCACTCAAATATGGTGTTATCACCATTCTAACCTTTAAGTTCTCCAAAAATTCAATATGGTACTACGACCGCTCAAATATGGTGATACCACCATTCTGACTTTTTAACTTCTCCAAGAGTAGAAAAATATCGAAAGAATATTTATATACCATTAAGATCATTCTTAATTTCGACGGGACATTATTATTCCAAAAAGGGACTATGACCTTAAAAGTACTCTTTATTCCAAAGGGACATATATTATCGAAGGGACTATGTTTTAAGACCTTTCTTAATTTCGAAGGGACATTATACCGAATAGGGACTAAGGTCTTAAGAACACTCTTAAATCTAAAGGGACAGAAAAAGGAGATAAGGAGAAGAATAGCTCGTTAACACAAGCTGATGGGAGAAGAGAGAAAGAGTTCTCGACAAGAACTCTTTGGTGTAATTTTTGAACTGAGAGGAGTCCTCTATTTATATAGAGATTTTGTAACTGTTTTAGCTAAAATTGCGGCAGCAGTTACTCTAATGGATAAGATCAAAATGAAACTTAATCAGTAATCAGTTCAACAACATTTGTGGATAAGATCAAAAAGAAACAAATCCACAAAAGTGGAGGAAACAAACTCATTGGATATGAATGAAGGAAAGATAAGAACCTCAGTTGAATTCTTATTCTTATCACAAACAACATAAACTAAATTTATGGGAAGTGATATTCACGAATAAAAATAATAATTACTATTATTTTTATCATTATAAAGTATTTAAAATTAAATACCACAATTTAAACACTACTAATGTGTGTGTTCTATTTTATGTGGGACCCTCACTCTCTATTTTTTCAATTCACATCACACTAGCTCAAAGTCTTATTACTTGGTGTTTAGTCTTTCAATTTCTTTCCAACTTCACACCAATGTTCCAACAATCCCCCACTTGAATTTAAAAATGGTTTCAATAATAACGTCAAAACGTTTTTATAAGGTTGCTAATAAACAAAGGTGTCGCCTACAACTTGAACCTTTGCATAGCGGAAACTATTCCGATTCAACAAGAGTTGCTTACAGCATTGAACTCTATCTCAGACATAGAGTCCGCACACAAACCTTTTCCTAAGGTGTATTCTAAAAGCCCGTGTGTTTATGGCCCTGCACATTTATCCCAGTTTTAACGAACGCTCTAGGTATTCTGCCCCAAATTCCATAGGAACCGGCCTTAGTTCCACATTCGTATAGGTGAGTCTATCAAGAGTACTCCTGTAGCTATGTACTCCACTCAACATAGAGTATAGATCTCATTAAGAGTTTCTATTATCTCATCCTTCTGTCGCTGCAGGATTCATGCTTTCTTAATTTTCTCATAGCATGTTCTATCACTCATGACTTGTTATTACCCATTGAACCTATTTCTTGGGATCTCCAGTCATTTAGGTCGGGTTACCATCATTTGTGATATTTAGGCATTAGTCTCATCCTATTGGATGTGTTTATGACTTTCTTTCTAGTAATTCCTTTCGCAAAGGATTAACTAATTCTTTATCGATACGTACATGATCTACTTTAACCGTTCCTTCTGAGAGTAGCTAGTGTAGTACCCCAATTTTGTCCTAAGCCTTTTAAAACAAAAAAAATCAAAAAAAAATCAAAGAGGGAGAAAAAGTCAAAGTCAACAAAAGTCAACAGAAAAGTCAACATTTCAAAATTGAGGACTTCGCACTGCGAAGTCTGCGATTTTTCTGCAGATTTTTGGTTTCTTTGATTTAATTCCAGAATTTGTTGCATATCATTTCCATATTTATTTTAATCAGCATTCATGGCTATTTGGGCCAAGCAAAACCAGAAATGAGAGACTTGCCATTAATGCCAAGGTTGGAAGCTTTTTCTTCCAACCTAGCATGTGACAAGCAAGTGGGCTTGCCCTTGGGCAGCTCTTGTCCCTCCCAAGTGACCTGTTAACCACCCCAAGGTTGCCAACCACCTGCTTGATGACTTTCTTCCTGCTTGCTCCCCAAAAACCAGTCAAACCAGCTGGATTTTTCACTTGAAAAAGCCATGAGTGCCTACCCTGTTTTGCAACAGCTTTTCACCCTCTCACACCAGCCATAGGTAGCCTTTTGCATCCCCCAATCTCTGCACATCACAGTGCACGTTTTTATTGATCAACCATTGAGATTGCAAGGATTGATCCCCAAGCTTGGCCAATTGCAATTCAGCCCTATTTCATCATCATTGCTATCCAAAAACCTTTGAATTTGTGGCTGAAATCAGGCTGAGTCTTGACCCTTGGCACAAGGCAAGGTTGCCTCTATCCATTAGCATTTAATGCAAAGGGATTCAGCCTGATCCTAGCCCACAAATCAGCTGGATTTTGGGGATTTCTAATGATGAAATTGATTTGGTTTTGGCCTATAAATAGAAGGCAATGCCCAAGGTTACAAGCACTTCTCATAACAGCAATTCAAGAGCATTATACACACAAAGAAACACTACTCATTCCAGCTTACAAACACTTACAAATAACCAGAAAAAAAACCAATCCAAACACAAAGCATTACAAAGTGCAAAACCATTACCAACATTCAAAACCTTTTGCAAGAATTTTCAATCAATTCAAATCCATTGCAGCTGGAGCTTTGCTAAGGATCTCTGTAAGTATTCTAAGTACTGATCTTGCATTTACAATTGTGTTTGCATAGCAATTTTGGTTCAAAACCTTTTGGTTCTAAAAAACCCCTTTTGAATTTCAAAGAAATCTCATGGTTTTCAAAACATCAAAACTGTTTTGTCCAGGCCTTTTCATCCCAAAAACTCAAAGCTTTTCACTCACCTAAAAGGTCCTGAGTGTGTTCAGAAGTTGTTTCTGAACAAAAGTTCAGAAACAGCTTCTGAACTCAAAAATTCGCATACTTCGCAGTGCGAAGTCATGGTCGCAGAGCGACCATGACAGAACTCAGAATCTGAGTTTAGGTGCCCAAATGGCCAATTTTTGAGGTTCTAGCCCAAGAGCTCAGAACCTAGGAGTTTTAAAACTCATGTTTTTCAAACCTATTCAAGGATTTTGCACAATATTGGAAAATTCGCAAGTCCGGGTGACATTTTGTGGATAACTTGCAAAACAAGTTATGTTCCTAAACTTTCAAAACAGCATGAACAAACAAGCTATGTTCATCCTTTCAAATTAAAAACTTGAACAATAAACCTTGTTCATGATTTTCAAAACTCAAGCATGAACATACGCCGAATTTGTTCGCTTTTCAAAACCGTTCGCAAAACGAGCCGAACTTGTGCGTTTTCTAGCAAAATTGCTAAATCTTTCCATTTTGGGTTTTCAAACCAAATGTTTTGATATACCTTGGGATTTCTAAAAGAATTCTACCCAAAAGCTTGAATGAAAAAGGGATGGTGTGACGTATGTCTCTCCATTGCCCCGATTGTACGAATGCGTGACGTATGTCTCGTCGTTCGGACAATCGTCATTCTATTTTCAAAAATATAAAACAAACCCAACACACAAATCTTGGCCCCTTGTGGTCAATCCAAACCTTTTGGTCCCCCGCGGCCACTAGCTTCAATCCCTCGACTTGTTTAAGTCACTCGGTCAATGTTCGACTCGCCCGAGTCCATTGTACCCGTTCTTGATCCCAGTGGATCAATCGAACAATCCCTCGACTCTTTGGAGTCTCCTCGGTCAATGATTGACTCGTTTGAGTCCATTGCACCTCTTTTGGTCCCATAGCGACCAATTCGAACCCTTTTACCCTAACGGACGTACCTTTTAACAATTCTAGTGCGATTCGTGAACAAACGCTTAATAAGTCTCCCAAGCGCGAGCATACAAGCTATACGCTTAATAAGTCTCCCGAGCGCGAGCATACAAGCTACGTTTAAATCGCAAGAATTCGGTTAAAACATCGTCCATTTAAAATTAACCAACACATGTACGTTTTTCTACCAAAGAACTACGTACGCTTTGAATTCTCCGACTACCGGGAGATACGTAGGAGCAAGATCGACATCTTGTCAAGCGCAATAATAAAAACTTTTTTTTCCTTTCGTTTGTTTTTATCTCTTTTCCCCCCTTTTAGTATATTTTCTTTTGACATAGATAAGCATGCGCGCAAAACATTTAAAAACAATTTAAGCTTTAGCCAAATAGAAGGTTCCCGTTGAGTACAACGGACGTGAGGGGTGCTAATACCTTCCCCTTGCGTAACCGACTCCCGAACCCGACAATGGTTGCGATGACCATCCTTTCCTCATCGTCAAAGGGTTTTATTATCGTTTCCCTTTCAAAAAAAACATAAGGGTTTATCAACGTTCCCTTTACACAAAAACTTTGGTGGCGACTTCACAATGGCCCTCCGAGCGTTCAAGGACGTCCTCGGAGGATTTGCGCGTTTTTTAAACGAGGTGCGCACAGCTAGCTCTCTAATTTGTTATGTGTTCGTGCCTTAATTATCGTCTCTTACTATTGTAGTAACGATTCTCAATTTTGTAATAGCTGCAGTACTATCACAATGAATTAACACTCCTGGCAACGGTTTTATCCACTAGGGGATCTCAACTAGCAAGCATTTTCTCAACTTCCTTCTTCACTAGTTTTCTCTAGTGTTCTCATCTCAGATCATTCCAGTGTGGATTGAGTCAATATCATATGTTTCAACAAACAAATCCTCCAGTGATGCTCAATGTGCAGCCACTGGTCGCTTAAGTGACATATCTAAGGACTGCCAATGATGCTCTAATATTCTATTTGTCTAACACCACTCAAGTGTTCTTGAAGAGTTTTACACTTGGATCATAAGGTGTGCTTGCAAGTTTACAGTCAACTAATTACATTTCTTAAGATCTTCTCAACATTGTGAGATTAATTAAAAAAATTCTCCTTTTTGATCCAGTAATCTTGACACCAAGAATTACTTCAACTTTGTCTAGGTCTTTCTTATCAATGTTGTTGATAAACAATGATTTCACATAGATTATAGCATGAATATTTGAACCAAATATGAGCAAGTCGTCTACATAGAGACATATGATCGTGCAAATGTTATTTCCATATTTATAGTGAATACATTTGTCACTTTCATTCACTTTATACTAATTCGTTATCTTTAGGTTGTCAAATTTTCCATGCCATTTCTTAGGAGAATATTTTTAGACCATGCAAAGATTTTTCTAACTTGCTGACCTTGTTTTCTTGTCTTAAATCACAAAACCTTTTGGTTGTTCCATATAGATTTCTTCTTCTAGTTTACCATTTAATGAGGCAACTTTCACATCCATTTGGTGTACCATCAATTTATAAACAGCGGCTAAAGGGACTAGCACCCTTATGGATATGATTCGATTGACTGGTGACTAAGTGCTGAAGAAATCTATATTTTTTTCTTTTTGCCTAAAACCTTTTTCTACAAGGTGAGCCTTGTATTTAGCAACTGAACCATCAGGTTTTAGTTTCTTTTTCCAAAATCCAAAAACAACCGATTGGTTTGCAACCAAGAGACAAGTCAACTAAGAGTCGTGTTTCGTTAGACTCTAGAGAATCCATTTCATCGTTTACTTTTTTTTTTTTCCTTTTCAAAAATTAGCATCCAATGAAGACAAAGCTTCTTGAAGGCCAGATGGATCATCTTCCAATATACAAACCATATAACTAGGTTTATACACTTTAGCAATTATAACTTTCTTACCTCTTTGAGGTTCTATAACATCTCGTACGATGTTTTCATAACTGTTTCTGATTACTGGATTGTGATCAGATGCAGTGCCCCCACTAGCTCTCAATTTAAAAGGGAAAGTATTTTGCCCCTACTAATGGTGTGCTTTCACTAGCACGCTCACTAGTGCCCCCACTATTCTTTATTTAAAGGGGTATTTATTTACATAGAAATTGGTATCGTTTAATTCTATGCTCACTTTAGCATTTAGGTTTTAAAACTTATATGCTTCGCTATTTATAGCATACCCAATGAATACACATTCATAGGCTCTACTAGTGTGTTCAACTTTCTTGGGGTCCAGAATCCAAATATAGTCCAGACAATCCCAAGCTCAAAAATAAGACAAGTTGAGTTGTCTTTTCTTCAAAACTTCTTAATTAGAAATTTTGTTCTTAGACTTGGGTACTCTATTCAACATAAATTTCAATTTTTGTTATAAAAATTGAACGTATCAAGCGTATCAATTTTATTTTTCAAAATTTACAGTCATCAATAAATATGATAAAATATATTTTTATCATTTCTAGTTTATGTGTCATCAAGTTCGCACATATCATAATTTATTAAGTTTAGAGGTTCAAATTCTCTAAACACTGATTTATATGAACTTTTGGTTCATTCATCTTGACTGCAAAAAATAAAATTTTCTAGTCATATAACTTTGGAATTAAGTCCAAGTTACTCAAGTTTAAAATTAAACGCTTGTTCACATGATAAATTTTGACATGTCAAATATTAAAATCACACAACTTATAAAATAGAAGGAGAATTTAATTTTGAGCATATCATTAAAGGCGCGGTCTTTTCCCAACAAGAATGCATGGTGCACAAGTCTCTTTTAAAGTCCGAATTAACTCAGTCTTATTCAGTAGAAATCTGAAATTTAGATTCTTTCTTATTTTGGAGCATGCATCACGACCTAGAGAATAAATTTCTTTTCGGACGTGATTTGCAACTTCACATCTCCAATGCCAACGAATTTAATGTTGTTATAATATACTAACAACACTTTCTTATTTACAGCAGTAGCATATGTTTTTGAACATAGCATAATCATAACAAACACAGCACGAGACGCTAATGTTTATCCACCATTCACTTAATTCACCAACTAGATTTATTTAACTAGTCATATCAGTGAATTTCTTTTTAGTTAGGTTAGGCAGCGGAGCAAAAATTTACTTGTTCATATACTTGCGGGACATATGACCTGGTTTCTCACAATTGTATTAAAAATAAATTGTGAACCAGTGTCATTTCTTAATGGTGGTTGCTGATTTTCATATAGGACCATTTTGGGGTTCCTATTCTGTTGGCAATTAGAGTTATTTATTCACAGTACAGTTCTAATTTTGGAAAATAAATTTCAAACTAATTCTAAGGACATATGTGAATTTCTTAGTGTTGTTGTTACAACAACAATCACTTCATCGTTTCAGTCAAAAGATGTGTTTCTATAGCCTTTTGGGACAACGAAATCTCAATAAGTAATTTCTTCGGTAGACACGGCAGAACGAAACATCTTAAAATTGTTGGTTTTCGATTTCTAAACTGTTGTATTTGGATTTCCAAATTCTATTTTGAAATAGAATATCTACCGAAGTTGTTACTAGGTTGAGTCACGACCAGATCGCTCTCTTTAAGACGTTTCGTGGCACTGCCCAAAATTGTGCAAGACAGACTATCAACCACGCCGCCTCCAGGATAAAACAAGCCCAGCTACAACTGTGCGGTTAACTACTGCACTGAAGAAAACCGTTCGAGATTTACACCTCCAATATGGTACTAAGACCACTCTTTAATACTGAAACCACTTTCTAATATGGTACTGTGACCACTCTATTATGGTGCTAAGACCACTCAAATATGGTGTTATCACCATTCTAACCTTAAAGTTCTCCAAAAATTCAATATGGTACTACGACCGCTCAAATATGGTGATACCACCATTCTGACTTTTTAACTTCTTCAAGAGTAGAAAAATATCGAAAGAATATTTATATACCATTAAGATCATTCTTAATTTCGACGGGACATTATTATTCCAAAAAGGGACTATGATCTTAAAAGTACTCTTTATTCCGAAGGAACATATATTATCGAAGGGACTATGTTTTAAGACCTTTCTTAATTTCGAAGGGACATACTAAGGTCTTAAGAACACTCTTAAATCCGAAGGGACAGAAAAAGGAGATAAGGAGAAGAATAACTCGTTAACACAAGCTGATGGGAGAAGAGAGAAAGAGTTCTCGACAACTCAATAGAACTTTTTTGTGTAATTTTTGAACTGAGAGGAGTTCTCTATTTATATAGAGATTTTGTAACTGTTTCAGCTAAAATTGTGGCATCAGTTACTCTAATGGATAAGATCAAAATGAAACTTAATCAGTAATCAGTTCAACAACATTTGTGGATAAAATAAAAAAGAAACAAATCCACAAAAGTGGAGGAAACAAACTCATTGGATATGAATGAAGGAAAGATAAGAACCTCAGTTGAATTCTTATTCTTATCACAAACAAGATAAACTAAATTTATGGGAAGTGATATTCACGAATAAAAATAATAATTACTATTATTTTTATCATTATAAAGTATTTAAAATTAAATACCGCAATTTAAACACTATATTTCAATTTCTTTCCAACTTCACACACCAATGTTCCAACAAATAGAGAGCTGATAGGGCCTCCTTATACTGCGGTTGTGTTACTGTCGTAGAGACATCATCAACCTTGATGTCGCGTACCTTTGTTGGAGCTAAACTGATATCTTTTATGTCGAATTCTGCAGTGATAAGTTTGTTTGTTTTTTTTCGTTGTTATAGTGTATGTTGTTTTAACGGCATTTTTGTTTTGAATAGGCAACTTTATGACCCTGCACATTGGTTATCATGGCTAACTTCGGAAATAGTTGTTACACTCCTATCATCTATTCTCGTAGCTCTCTCTGGCATGATGTTTCAGCTTCGTTTCTTTTTAAAAATCATTGTTTTGTTCTTTTTGTTCTTCCTATTTCAAAATTCGCCCTCAGCAGAAGTTGACTCAAGAGACTACTCATGGTCATGGCAGCCTCTTAGAGCAAAATATTTACAATTGGCTTGTTTTTTGTCTCCTTCTCTATTTAATTTTCTCGAGTTCTCTTTCGTCATAACTTATTATTAGTTGATAAATTACTTTTTTTTTTTTTGAAGGAGTTGATAAATTACTAGTCTCTTGGGCAAACAGAAAAATTGTACATTTACACCACTTGAATTTTTCTTATTAAACTTTAAATGAAGCTCCTGGTACATCTGTAAATTCTAGAGTTTGTATAGGTGATATTATTCTTTAAAAGATTCATTTGACTTCTTGCTTCTTACATGAGCTACATTTGACTTACATGAACCCAATCCTTCGGATACAAAGTATGGACGTACTTGAAACTTTTATTAGAAGTTAGAGTGATCCATTATGTATGGGTTATAGACAATGGTCCCTTTGTAGGATATTATTCGTGTATTGGTGGGATGCAGCTTTCGAAGTAATATACTCTCTCCGTCCCAAATTATAAGATAAAATAGGTCCTCTTGTTTGAATATAAGTTAGACTAGCTAACTTGAATATCAGTTTGGTGGCGTGCTACCTTCTTTCAATAATATAAAGATGCGAGCTTGAAATAGATAACACTGTTATGGAAGAAATAATTTAGGTTGCAATACAACACTCTCAACAAAGTTGGGATTCTGACTTGACTTGATCCCTTGCTTCCATCATGTTTTCTTGTTTTCACTTTCTCTCCAAAGCCCCATTCTCCACCTATGTTCCCTTTTTCGTCTATGTTCTTCTTCTATATTTCATCAATAATCGCTTTGATGTAGTGTACTCTATCATTGAAATGAAAGAGATAACTATTCTACGTAGAGAAATGCTATAAACCCTTTATTTCTAACACTATATCTAACACTCACTCTTTTATTAGGTGAAACTCATATGGGTCTCACCACTTTATGTGAGATCCATTTCTAATGTGTGATACCCACATAGATTTCATCCAATAAGAAAGTGAGTGTTAAAAAAGATTTCATCCAATAAGAAAGTGAGTGTTAAAAAAAAAGTGTCCATAGCACTCCTCTCTTTTACGTATTGTTGTATTTGAAGAGATATTTTTATGTCAAAAGTTATTTAAAATTGTTCCTTATTTCGAATTGCTTTCATCATGTGACAATTGGACCAGGATTTACGGCAGTTGAATTATCCCACAGTTACACATAGTTTTTAATTTAGGCCATTGGATTGGATTACAAAATTGTGAGTCTTGTGACATAAACCCATCCAACAATCAAGAATAAAACTGTGGGAAATATTACAGCACCAAATCTGTGTCTGTGACAATTACTTATTCCAAGTTGTTCTAGAATGCACAAATGGAGTGTAGTTCTTGAGCGGAAGGTGTAGCCTTCACACCAGTGATATGATCTGTTGTGACCAGTCGTATACTCCTTTAAATGAGGGGGTGCCTGCAAAAGATATTGTGAAGCCAAAGTAAAGAGATGCGCTAGCACGTAGCAAGTAAGATATAAGAGAGTGATTATACCTACGACCTAGCCTATGACAAGTCAAGTTAGATTAAACTTTTTTCCTAAATAGAGAAAACTTAGATTTTTTTTAGAAGTTTATTTAACTAAGAAGGTCAGGCCACGAGTCATAAAATTTTTATTTTAAGCCTTTCAGACCAGCTTACTTAAGTAAATATGAATAATATTATTCACTACTTTGAATTAAATTATAAATTTGCTAACATTTTCAGTAATTTATACTTATTAGTATACATTTTCACATATTTAAATGTATTATTATAAACTAGAATTGAAATAACATATAATATATAGTTAAATTCTTTAAAAATTAATGTCAAAGGGGGGTTTAATCTCATTCATCTATTAATTTCTTAGTTTATTTAAACTTAGATCACATTACTTATTGAAATATGTTCTTATGAAATAGATTTTAAACAGGTTAGCAGATTATATTAGGTTTTCAAAAGGTCGGACTCAGACCTACAAAATAGGCCTAGGACAACCACATCTCAGGCTTAGGCTTTGAAATTTGTAACACACCACACTTAGTCTTTACAAAGTCTAACTCAGCATAACTTATTTTCAACTTTAAATACTGTTCAGACTTTATAACCGAAAAACGTTAAATATGCTTTGGATTATAAAATCTAAAATGGGATAATTTTGAAACCATGGAAGCCGCACGATAAATGAAAAGGGTGGGAAAAGAATTCACAAATGAAAATTATCTCAACTTCTTTTGACCTCTTTCATTTTCGGGAGCATGTAATGTAAATTGTACCATTTTTTGTGGGTCTCAGTTGCATGGGCCAAAGTCATTGTCTTGCTGGATCCAAGATCCTAGTCTTAAAAACACGATAGAATAGCTGGTCCTTGAAACCATAATGAGGGAGTGGAATAATAGCCTTATTTATTTACTTTTTTATTTTTTTCCATGAATTCATCATTAGATGTAATCTTATTTAAGAGATCGTAGAAGATCATAGAGCACTAAATTTTATTACCTTTCTCTGCCTGGATTGTAACTTTGATTATATTATTTTCTATCAACAAAGAAAATTTACTAAGTTCATAAATAAGTACAATAGATACTAAACTCATAAGATGTGATAAAGTACAAAAGTACTCACCCTATCAAAGTGATGGTTAGATTATAATAAAAAATATCCTCAAACCTAATGTTAATGTAAACCATTCATAAAAAAAGGTAATGGGTACCTAATTTTTTTTCTTCTAAAAAACCAACTCCATGATAACTCTTTATTGCATCAATAGTCTCTCCCACAGAACTTAGAGCAGACAAGTTCTGAGAGAGCCAGCTAAATTCTCACGACTTGGGGTATCCTTGGAGCCAGATAAATTGGACTTGGACCCAGTTGCATGGTGGGATACCTTTGTTTTTGAAAAATCCCACGTGAGGTATACTAGCCTTAAAACCTTCTGTCACTTTCAAATGTTACAATATATGATCGTCTAAAAGAAAATATCTAAGCTCATCCAAATTAAGAATTTTAGCCATAATCTTTTTTTTCATATTATTACAATTATTTATATTTTTATTTGTAGACAAAGTACCACCAAAAACTTATAAATAACAGTGAAGTCTCAGATTTAAACTTGGATGAAGGTGTTTAGCTAAATGATAATGATATTGTCGGTAAAAGTAGGTTTTACAGACATTGCTCTTCATTTCTATGAGTTAAAAAAATTATTGAAAATAATTTATATGAATCTAATTAATGACATTTTTTAAAGAATAATTATAGTTACAAAATGAAAAGTTTGTAAAGATTTGATTATATTTTGTACCACTGGATATGAGAACTTTTTTTGTTTATAAACGAAAAAACAGCATTAATAAAATAATCCAAATGTTGAATGATATGGAAATCTGCAAGCAATTTTTCTTCAACTAGGAAAATATCGAATCCACGGGAGCAGCGTCTATGAGTATCAATTATTAATTATAATTAATAATTTAAAATAGATAATAATAAATAATTTAATTCCCTAAAAAAAAGAATAAATAATTTAATGAAAAGAAAGTTGTCACAACGAAATAGTGATAAATTTTGTCGAAAAAAAACGAAATAGGGATAAATCAATAGAGAATAAAATTATCGAAATTGCAAGTAAACTTAAATTGGTTGTTATAATACTAAAAGAAACTTCTACGATTGTAGTTGTCTGTTGTGAATTTGGACTCAAAATCACACCAATAAAACTATGATGTGTGAAGTAAAGGAAAGTAGTAATCAATTGTCAAAGCAACCACAAGCAACAACAACAATAACAAACCTAGATTTAATTTAGGAATCAAGTAAAAAGCACAAAATCACAAGCAAACGATAAAGAGAGAAGAGAAACAAACTCACAAAGAAATGTTTACCCAGTTCGGTCCAAATTGACCTACTCTAGAGGAGAGATTGATCTCTCCAAACCACTATCAATAAGTTCTTACAAAAAGATATAAAAGGGTTACAAGAAATTAGCTTCAGCAAGCTCACAAAGAACAAACCCTAATTTCTACCATTTTTCCAATCTCACCAATGAACAAGACACTCAATAATTTTCACTCACCCAAAGTGTTAACAACGTTTCCCTACCCAAGAGAACCTCTCAAGATAACCCTAATCAAAGACCCTCAACCCTAAAGTTACCTCCTTTGATTTCCCAAGTTTCTCTCTCTTGAAGCCTATCTCAAAACATGAAGAATGAAGCCTTTTATAGTGCTCAGAACCCGCAAAATCGTGCCCCAAAATTCCAATTCGTACTGTACTTTTCGAACCTTATCTGTCAAAATCGGGCCCCGATTTTAACAAATCGTGTCCCGATTTTTTACGAACTGAAGCACCAAAACTGGGCCAAAAATCGGGCCCCAATTTTACCAAATAGGGCCACGATTCGGCTGCCCTCCAAACCTCAATTTTGAGTCACAAACAACATTGTCATTGATAACTTTTTTTAAACAAGTTGTCATTGATAACTGATGAGTCAAGATTGATATTGTTCCACACCGTGCAAAACCAAATCCAACAATGGATGGGGATCATTTCAAAGTCATCAGCATAGAGTAGACCATTTTATGAATGCGACCTAAAGAAACATCCAACTAGGTCCACCGACAAAATCAAAATCATGTGATGAAGATCATATCATGATTTGTCTACAAGCGTCATCCAAGATGGTTGTCCAATTAGGGTGACACGTTATGTCTTGTGTTCGATATAGCCATGAGAGCAAAAGGGTAATTTACAAATAAGATCATTATTACAAAAAGGTTTCGTTAGATCACATGACATTCTTGTCATTTGGGTAGCAGTAATGCGTTGCTAGATACTGCTCATTGTTTATAATATTGAATATAAGATTTTAAATTATGGCTAATGTTACAAGAACCTACATGGTCACACCCATAAGGACATATAAATGAGGGTTAAATAAATAAGTCCTTAAAAAAATAAGTATAACTTATTATACGGGGGTGCGTTTAGCTTATGGTAATGCATAAGTTGAAAAGTCAATAAGGGGGTTGGCTTGGAGAAGCCCATAAGTGGATGATTGACTTACAAAACACACAAGTGGTTCTATAAATAGAACCCTTGTGTTGAAGCAACGTCACACTTAACCAAATTTCACAATTCAGAAACCATAGTTTTCTAAACACTAAAAACTACACCTCTCTCTAAGCCTTCATTCGTAAGAATCTAGCACTGTGAGTGAAGGAATTTGTTCGTGTGGACAGAGTAAAGGTGTTGTCATTGTGGAGTATTTCTGATCACTCACTTTTAGTTCGAGTTCAAAGGATAAGCGCTTCAAGAGGTAAACACATAAACTCATAGTGATTCTTGTTGTTCTAATAGATCTAGGGAAAAGGGATTTTCCATTCTTGAGATTAATTTTAACTTCTTTTTAAAACTTTATCTATTGATTCCCCTACAACACCGACCTCCACTAGTATCCGACCATCCTTGGTAGTCCAATAAGATTCCA
The DNA here is from genome assembly GCA_018208015.1 of Medicago ruthenica. Lineage (NCBI taxonomy): Eukaryota > Viridiplantae > Streptophyta > Magnoliopsida > Fabales > Fabaceae > Medicago > Medicago ruthenica. The sequence goes on from WNNG01000392.1 coordinate 49,025, forward strand.
GGTCTGACCCTTCACCATTTATATTACTACACTATGTAGCCATACAAACTTTCACTTTCACCTCTTCAGCCATTGGAATGCCTTTTGCCCTCTTGAATGTCCTTGCATGTAATTACTCTAGGCTTTTTAGGTAGTTCCACAAGTTTTCACAATAACATGTTCAACTCCCAAAGTGATCAATCTCGTCTTCTTAAAGATCCATTTGTCTCCAATTATCCTTGGCCATTGAAGGTAATCTCACAAGTCATGTCATATATTCTTCTACCCCCAAAATGCATTTCAACTTCTTGAAAACTCCATTTATTTCCAGTAGAGCATAGCATAAAAGGTATCTATAGTTGTACCGCTTCAGTGGAACAATCTCCGTAGTTTACACATCTTTTACCAAATAGTTTGGAGCCGATGTTGGTTGTCTTCTTCTAGTCCCAAAAGTGGAAGACTCCACCTCAAGTTGAGTTTCCTCCAACTCAACTTCCAATTATGTACATTCATTATGCCTTTCACCTTGATAATGAGTATTCTTACCTTCGCCTCGTCAAACTAATCTCTAGTATTATTGCCTCCGCCTCTTCAGGCTGATCATGAGTATTATTGCCTCTACCTCTCTAGACTGACCTTGAGTATTCATCACATTGTATCTCCACATTGAACAAGGCCTTTGGGAACAAACATCATTTTCATGATATCACCTTCGTGAATTCCTCTCTAAACACTTTATCTCTGAGGAACTAGACAACGACACTTCATCACTTATCCATCTTCTCTATCTTTTTTTATTGTGTTAGGTTGACTGGAATGACCGTCTCACCTTTCATTGCCTTTATACACTTATGTTGAACCAAGATTACTTCCATCTTCAAGATGTCAACTTTGGTATCCATGGTGCTCACTTGAAAAATGTTCACCTCGTGCCCCACAATGGACACCAATTATTAGGAATTCGAACTTAAAACTCACACCAATAAACTTAGATGTATCGAGCAAAGGTCAGTGGCAACCAATAAACAAAACAATCACAATCAATAACAATAAATCTAAAAATAGTGTAAAGCAAAACCACAATTGAAGTGAAAAACACCAAGACAAAGGAGAGTATAGATCAAAGAAAAGTACTCCAATATTTGTTCACTCTGTTCGGCTCAAATTTGACCTATTTTAAGATGAGAGGTCTCTCCAATTCACAATCAATGATTCCTTCACAAAGAGATAAAGGGGTTACAAGAAATTAGCTTTCGACTAGCTCTCCAAGAGCAAGCATTAATTTCTATCGTTTTCCCAAACCTTTTCCCTTAACCAAGAGACTTAATAATTTCACTACCCAAGATGTTTACAATTGTTTCCCAACCTAAAAATCTATCCCCAAAAGGTAACAAATCCTTAGCCTTTGATTTCCTAAGGATCTCCTCTTTTAGTCTCCTAAGATTCACCCAAGTTACATAGCAATCTCTCACCCTTTCATGTGTTTCCCATGTGTTTTAACCCCATGAATTTCTCCCAAAAGGAACCAACCCTTTTCCCAGAGTTATGTCTTTTGGTTCCCTAAGATTCATAGTTTTCACACACATAACCCTAAAACTTGTGCTGCCTATTTATATCGCAGACACCACGTGTATCACACAACCTCCTTATGTATCATGCAACCCTTATGCAGTATACCATGTGCATCGTGCAACTCTCAAGCGCGTCACGAAAGCCACAAAATTGGACCTAAATGGAATGCTTAAACAACTACACATCGCCCAACAACCACTACACATCGCACACAAAAACTGAAGTCTACACCGGAAGATTTTTGCATATCCATATGAGATTTCAAGGCACATTTCAACAATTCTCCATCTTGCCTTTAAATTGATGATGGTACCAATTTAACTATCAACCACCTTGCTGTTTATCCTTGCCTCTAACGACCATTCAAGACAAGCCCGATTAAGTTCAAGCCCCGCTTAAACTTTGATCTAGACACAGTCCTCAACTTACATCCAACCACCCTTGGTAGTCAAACAAGATTCCAAGTATGGCTCTTCACTTGCATCTAACTACATTATGTAGTCCTACATGTTTTCACCTTTACCTCTTCAACCATTGAAATGCCTTCCGCCCTCTTAAAGATCTTTGCACCCAACTACACTAGTATTTTTAGATAGTTCCACATGTTTCTATCGTAACCTCTTCAACCCCTAGAATGGTCAATTTCATCCTCATGAAGATCCACTTATCTTTACTTGATAGCTTTTTAGGTCATACCAATCAACTTTGTAGCTTTGCCCTCCACTCAAATATACTCTAAGTCTAGACTGCATGACAACTTGGTGAATGTTTTGGATTATGCATTCACTATTTTGCAGTGTCGAGATCTTTTTAAGTAAAATATATTAGTTTTTCTTTTAGTGTAAGTCATTTTCCATTTTTACTTATATTAAAAGAAATTTGTAGACCAACAAGAGTTCAATCTAACAAATTGGGCTATTTCTTACATTACAATCGACAAATCAAAATTTAAATGTCTTATAGACATTTAAATTATTTAAATTTTATAAGACATTTAATGTCTTATAGAAAAAAATTAAATGTCTTATAGAAGAGGTGTCCACACCTACATAAGAATGCTATCAAAATATTCTTTAATGCATGTATCCAATTCTAACTTCTTATATTTCAATACAAACTAGTAGTAGTCATAATAAAAAAGTATATTGAATAAAGTAATAAATACATTTAATATTTTAAAATAAGACTTATATTTAAAGATATTATTTTGTTGCTTTTTAAATGAAACTTAGAAAGTCGCAATATACTACGGTGCAAATTGATGAGTTGCGATTAGATGTAGAATATGAAAGGGATATACTTTTTTTCCTTTAAAAAAGGGATATGCTTTTTTGGTTGAATTTTTTCTTTTCTTTTATTTAAATTATATTATTATTTTTATAATATCATTTAAATTATCAATCAAGAAATTAATTAAATTCAATTAAAATAAGAATAATTCATAATAATAGGAGGACCCATTCACAAAAGTAAGAAAAATATTGGACAAAATAAAGAAAAACATTAATTTGACCTAATGTAGAAAATATTGTGTTCTAATATAATATTTTTTACTTACAATTTTACTCTTCATTTATTTTTTTACCATTTTATCGGTCTTTGATGCTAGTTATAAACTTAAGGAGTATCCATCAATCCCAATAAACTATTACCAACATTGAATTGGAACTCATGTTTCTCATAACCTTCCGCTAAATCTCTCCATCAAAATCTGGACATATATGTGTGTTCTTTTCCCGACAATTATCTCATTGTTCTCTACCATGCGCCTATCGTCCAGAAAATTCGTTTACGGTTAATGTCACTGTCTAACTCACATAATCATCGCAAATCACGGTCTTAATTCTCTCAAAGGCAAAGTTTTATTTGAGAGAATTAAGATTTACACAAAATTAAATAATATATATTAAACTGGTTTTTTCTCTTTCCAAAAATGCCCTCAATTTTCAATATAAATAACACATATACCGTTAAAAATATATAAGAATAAATTTAAATATTAAAATAAAAGTGTAACAAACACAAATGTCCAGTTTTTTCCTTTATCATTTAGAAAGTGTAACAAACTAGATAAGTGTATTTATACTTACTTTTTCATTATTTCAATTATACCCTTAAACAACAACTTTTTCTATAATAAAATTGTTGTTGGTTTCATTAAAAAAAATAAGAATTTAGATTATATTTTTTTGTTATATTGTTGGTTTCATTGAAATAGATAATCATGGTTAGTTTGATTTGTTATAATTTGAAAGCAAAAAACATTTATATTTTTACTTTTAATCAAAATTAAAATTTCATAAAAAAACACCGTTCATAATTTTCAAATGTTAGCGCAATAAAAAAGAGCGGAAAGATGAGTACGTGATTGCCCGTCTTTTGGCTAGTGTTATATAAAACAAGTATATATTTTATAAAAAAAATAAGTATATACAAAAAGTTTTATAAAAAATAATAATATACTAAATTAGGTCAAATTAAATATTCCTCTTAGCTTTATAAAATATTTTTTTTTGAAAAAAAACTTTGAACTTAAATTGCTCAGTATGAACTGTTGAGTATTTTGAAGTTGGCTGCATGTTTTGGCAAATCCAATGTGTTGAATAGAAGTATTTCCTTGGTTAGAACAAGTCTTCAGTTGCAAGGTTTTTGATTTGAAGCTGTTCAGAAGCACTTTTGCTCTTCAGAAGTTAAAAGTTGCTTCAGACGCAGGAACAGTGAGTCTGAAGCTTCAGACGCAGGTTAGCTCATCAGACGCACTGTAGCCCGCGTTGACTTTTGTTGACTTCATCAGAAGCTGCACTTTTTCAAGTTATTTTTGCGCGAATCTTTGTAAGATTTATCAAGGATTTATCCTCACATATTGCTTCTAGAATGCTGTTTGATTTAGTGAAGTTTTATTGAAGATTTGGCTCTAAATTATGAAGTTCGTATTTTTCTGGAGAATCTTTATGAAGATACATTGTTGGTTTATTTGTTTCCTTATTGGATCATTCATAATTCAGAAACAAATCTAATTCAGAAGATTTGGTGCATAATTAAGAGACTTGCTGAAGGCTATATAAGGAGTGCTTTGCTGCTATTCAAGACATACGCATTATTGAAGAAAATCAGAGAATAGAGTCTTAGAGTTTTAAGATGTAGCTTTATTTGTGCACTACTCTGTTGAGACTTGGTCTGATGAGATAGCTCAGAAGGTGAAGTTGAGAGTAAGTCAGCTAAACATGTTGCTGCTCTTATGGTCTCAGAAGCTTGCTCAAGGTCTGTGCCTGTAGCCTATTCAGAGTCTGAAACATCATCAGAAGCTGAAACTTCATCAGAGTCTGAAGCCTGTGATGAAGAATTGATTTTTGAGGAACCAGCTGTCTCTTATGAAGAATTGTATCTCAGAAATCAAGAATTGTGCAAGTTATTAGAGATTGAGAAGGAAACTATTTGTCAGTTGCAGTCTGAAAGATGTGCTCATATAAGACAGATTGCTGATCTTAATGATGAAGTAACACATTTGAATTCCCAACTTGATCAGATGAAGAAGCAAGTTAGGATGATGAACTCTGCTACTGATAAGTTGGAGGAGATTCTGGATGTACAGAAACAAGGAAAACATAAGGGTTTAGGATTTGTGGATGAGAGTCTGAACCTCAAGAAGAAAAATCCTGTTAAACAAATTGTTCCTGTTTCTGAATCTTATGATTCTATGATTGGGACATCAAAGATGAGACCTCAGATGCAATCTCAGAAGAAAGCTCAGAAGCAAGCTCAAGTGCAACCTCAGAAGCAGCCTCAGAAGCTAACTCAGATGAGACCTCAGAAGCAAGTTCAGATGCTGCCTCAGAAACAACCCCATAAATTTTTCAGAAACAAAAGAAGAAATCACACCTGGATCTGTCATCATTGTGGTAAGAAGGGGCATATTAAACCTTTTTGCTTTAAGTTATATGGCTATCCTGAACATTTTCAATATAGAAGAGTTGAACCAGCTGCTATAAGACACAATGTTCAGAAGGTGTGGAAGCCTAAAGCTCAGAATGTTGGTCTAATGGTTAATACTTCTCAGAAAGCTTCATCTAAGAAAAAATGTTACTTTGACAGTGGCTGCTCTAGACACATGACTGGGGTTAGTGAATTTCTGGAAAATATAAGACCTTACACCAAGAAAATGTATGCGACTTTTGGTGGTGGAGCAAAAGGAGAGATTTTGGGTATTGGTGACTTGGTCTGTGATGGTTTACCAAAATTGAAGGATGTGTACGTAGTTAAAGGGCTAACTTCAAATCTGATCAGTATCAGTCAGTTGTGTGATTAAGACTTGAAGGTGATGTTCAATAAGAAAGGATGTTTGGTAACTGATCAAGGAGGTAATGTTCTGATGAGGGGCTGCAGATCAAAAGATAATTGTTATCTGTGGAAATCTGAAGAAGAGGACAAAATCTGTCAAATGCTTGGGCATTTAAACATGAAAGTTTTGAAGAATGTCAAGACTGTGAAACCCAATGTCAAGGTTGATGAACCAGGAGTAGCAAAGCAACTGGATGATAGTGAATCTGAGGAATTTACTGCCATCAGACTCTCTGTGCAGAAGAGAATTGATAGACTTCAGAAGAAGATTGCTGAGAGGAATAAGACTGTTTGGAATTCTTTAAATGTTTGCCTGCATAAGGACTTATAGCAATTACAACAAGCTGGATGTGAGGAAGATAGAGTACCTGCCAGTTTTGCTAAGGCTGAGAGTGATCCTGAACCTGTGTCTGAGTCTGAAACTGGGACTGTGTTTAAAGATTTTTGTGCAGTTGCCTATTTGATTTCTGTTCCCTATGTGAAACCAATGTTTTGTCATAATTTTGTGGCTAAAAAGGGGGAGAAAAACTTATGTTTAAGATCAGACAAGAGCTGTTTAGAGTGTGAGCTGTCAGATTGTAGTATGGTTCAGAAGTTGACTAGATTTATTCAGAAGTTGAGTGTTTTGTTTAGAATTCAGAACCAATGCAACATGAGCTGTGCACATGTGATTGAGGGGAAGTGTGTGTCTCAGGGGGAGTACAAGGGTATTATATTCCTGAGTGTTGGTGTATTCCTGAAGTGTTTCAAAAGTTACTTGTTTCACAAGTTACTGTTAATGTACAAAAGCAAGTATATTTTTATATCGTTTCCACAGGGATTATTGCGATATTATAAACCGTTCAACGTCGATTATCATTTTAAGTTAGGGTTTAATCTTTTTCTTTACTAACACTACTCGACATTAAAAGCATTATAAATAAAACGTAGAGTAATAGGACATAAAAGGTGTTAGGATTAAAGTTCGTCAATCAAACGTCGATTGTATTCGATTGATCATAAATATGGATTCTAGCTTTTTCTTATATACGACATTATCACGTATTACTCGACAACGTCATTGGTGTCCAAATGACGTCGTGAGATCGATCGTATCGTTTAATCGACGATTTCTCAATCTATTAAACGATTCGAAAGCTTTACGATCCAACACTTTGTGTAATTATCAAAACCAAATCCCATTTCTAGAATTTCTCATTTTGATAGAATATTATTCTAAACCTAGATTCAAAAGTATTTTTCAATATCATTTTAATCAAATATAAGAATGGAAAACAAGAACAAATTCAACGGTATATAAAAATGCTAGAATCATATATTTAAAATATCAAAGGTTTACAACTAAGAGTGATTGATTACCTAATAATCCCAACAAAGGAGATTAGTTGATCATTCTCATGACAACTTTGCAAAAGTAGAAAGGAAGATGGAGAATATGCTAAGACTTGATTTCTCAAAGCTACTTAGTGTAATCTTCACTTGAATTCCTTTTGCTCTATGAAGTTTGCCTCCTTTTATGCCTATTCTCTTTCTAGAAATTAAAGATTTCAAGCTCTGGAAATTATAAAAACTGGTATTCAACTGATAATACAGAAAAAATGAGCTTAAAAGCTTTTATATTTCTGAGTTTTTGTTCGCTCGCTACAAGCGACCAACCTGTCGCTGTAGCGACAAAGTTTTCTTGGCCAATGGGAGAGCTCCACGTCATCACATAACATTAAACCGCCCTTGGTCGCTGTAGCGACGAGATCTGTCGCTATAGCGATGGATCCTGCAAAATTCCCTGCCTAAGCTCGCTTGAAGCGTCCGGTCCATCGCTTGTAGCGATGAACTCTCAATTTTCCCTGCCTAGGCTCGCTTGTAGCGAGGAATCTGTCGCTTGTAGCGATGGCTTTAACAAAACTTCATATTTTCTTGCTCCAATCAGGTCCAAGCATGAAATTCCTGCATAATTAAATGGGGTAAGACATAGGATCACAAATTTAGCATTTTAACCACAAATATGAGCTTATCCTAAGATAACTTGTAAAACAAGTAACATAAGTGCCTTAAAATATATCAAAAGATAACTACGTTTAGGCACTTATCAGTTACTGCAGTTCAGAATTAAGGGGGAGTTTTTTTTATGGAGTAATGTTGAATGCTGAGTTGCAGGGGGAGTGTTGTGAAGCTTCAGGAGTGTTTGTGATGATCAGGAGTTGATCAGTAAGTGTTATGTGTGTTTCAGTGTTCAGAAGCTGAAACTGATTGGTTTATAATGTGAACATAGCCTGAATCCGCTGCTAATCTGTTTGCCATGTTATTTTATTGCGGAGTTCTTCATTGATGAGCTAGTTTTATGGGAGTTTGAAGAACTTGGTTGTGTGAACATTGGTTTTAGCCAAAAATTTGCCAAAGGGGGAGATTGTTGAGTATTTTGAAGTTGGCTGCATGTTTTGGCAAATCCAATGTGTTGAATAGAAGCATTTCCTTGGTTAGAACAAGTCTTCAGTTGCAAGGTTTTTGATTTGAAGCTGTTCAAAAGCACTTTTGCTCTTCAGAAGTTAAAAGTTGCTTCAGACGCAGGAACAGTGAGTCTGAAGCTTCAAACGCAGGTTAGCTCATCAGACGCACTGTAGCCCGCGTTGACTTTTGTTGACTTCATCAGAAGCTGCACTTTTTCAAGATATTTTTGCGCGAATCTTTGCAAGATTTATCAAGGATTTATCCTCGCATATTGCTTCTAGAATGCTGTTTGATTTGGTGAAGTTTTATTGAAGATTTGGCTCTAAATTATGAAGTTCGTATTTTTCTGGAGAATCTTTATGAAGATACATTGTTGGTTATTTGTTTCCTTATTGGATCATTCATAATTCAGAAACAAATCTAATTCAGAAGATTTGGTGCATAATTAAGAGACTTGCTGAAGGCTATATAAGGAGTGCTTTGCTGCTATTCAAGACATACGCATTATTGAAGAAATATCATGAGCCTCCTCAATTGCAGTGACCTTCATGTCAAATCTTCTGGGCAGGGACCTGAGGATTTTTCTCACCAACTTCTCATCAGACATCTTCTCCCCAAGTGAATCAAAAGAATTTGCCATGTCCAGCACATTCATGTAAAAATCCTGAATGGATTCATCCTCCTTCATCTTCAGGTTCTCAAATTTGGTGGTCAGCAGCTGCAATCTGGACATCTTCACTTTAGAAGTTCCTTCATGAGTGGTTTTCAGAATTTCCCAAGCATCCTTAGCCACAGTACATTGTTTGATAAGTCTGAACATATTCTGATCAACACCATTAAAGATAGCATTCAAAGCTTTTGAATTTCCCAGTGACAGATCATCTTCAGCTTTGGTCCATTCCTCCTCAGGCTTCAGAACCTCAGTCTTGTTACCATCTTTGTCTGTATACACAGGATGATCCCAGCCTTTGATCACAGCTTTCCAAGTCCTGCTGTCAATAGACTTTAGAAAAGCACACATCCTTGACTTCCAATACTCATAGTTTGTGCCATCTAGTAGGGGTGGTCTATTGACATAGCCTCCTTCTCTATCCATGCTTGCCAGATATTAACTCCTCTGGATCTCACCCAATTTACAGGCAGGGTGCCTGCTCTGATGCCAATTGAAATTCTGGCCAGGCAAAACTAAGAGAATACCAGGTTCTGAACCAGACAGGTTCTGAACAATATGCAGGGCACAATAGATCGCAAAACAGAGCGCAAGTAAACACAAGACAAGAGCAGAAAATAAAGTGCAGGAAAGTAAAAAGGCACAGAGGTTTGTTAACCCAGTTCGGAGTAAACACCTCCTACTCTGGGGGATACCAATCCAGGAAGGAAATCCACTATTGGATTTAATCCTTAAGACTCAGACACTGACTCCCAGTTCTTATCCCAAGCAATTAACCTCCACCTAGTAAGACTTCTACCCAACTCTGAGTAATAGAAACCACTATCTTCCTATTCAAGTAACTAAACCCAGTTACTGAACCTCTTAACTATAACACTCTATTTTTAAGAAAAACTCTAAAAACACAAAGACTTCATTCGTACCTAAAGGCTTAGAATGAATCACAACTCTATAAAACTCTAAACCAACTCAAAACATATGAGTGGTGCACAATAAACTCTAAGTTAAAACACAGACTCAATTTTCTGATTTTCTAACTCTCTGAATCGTAAGTCTTCAATAGCCAAGCTCCTCCTTTTATAATCTTCAGCAAGCCTCTTAATTATGCTCCAAATCTTCTGAATTGATTTGTTACTGGAATAAGATTGATCCAATGATGTAACAAATAAAACTGCATTAAATCTTTGAAAGATTTAAAACAGAAAATACAAATTTTCATAACTTTAAAACAAATCTTCAAAGATATCTTCTCCAATAAAACCAGCCTTCTAGAAGCAAATATACAAGAATAATTCCTTGCTAAATCTCCCAAGATACGTGCAAAAACAATACAGTAAACCCAGCTTCTGATATGGTCAACAGAAGTCAACATGAGCATCAGAACCTGAAAACAGCTTCTGAAGTGCTACAGTGCTTTCAGCTTCTGATGGCATTTTCAGCTTCTGAATGGCTTCAAAATGGAAAACTTGCAACTGAAGAAATGTTCTAATCATGGAGAAGCTTCTATTCAATACCTTGGTTTTGCCAAACAATGCAGCCAACACCAAAATACTCAACAATCTCCCCCTTTGGCAAATTTTTGGCTAAAACCATCCAAGTTCTTCAATCTCCCTTAAAAACAACTCAGCAATGAAGAACTCCACAATGATCAATCATAACATAGTAATTAGCAGCGGATTCATTTATAACTATCTTGAGAAACACAAACCAGCTTCAGTTCATATCAGCTACTGAAGCACACATAACCTACTGATCAACTCCTGATCATCACAAACAAGGTATCAGAGCTACTCCAAGGTATCAGAGCTACTGATCAACTCCTGATCATCACACACACTCCCCCTGCAACTCAGCATACACTCAGCATACATCAAACTCCCCCTTACTTCTGAATTTATGGTATCAGAGCATATCAGAGTCAACACTTCAGGAGCTGCACACAATTGTTCTTCAGGACCACAAACACTTAGGATCATAACAATCTTGTACTCCCCCTGAGACACATACTCCCCCTCAATAACATCTTGACAGTTCTTGTTGCATTGGTTCTGAATACTGAGCTTCACACACAACTTCTGAACAACACTGAAAACTGAACATCTGAAATTTGAACTTCTGAGCAGCAACACTTTGCATAAGACTTTTGGTATCAGAGCCAACAGAGCCAACACATTACATAAGATTTTCTCCCCCTTTTTAGCCACAAAATTCTGACAAAACATAGTCTTCATATAGGGAATAAAATCAAAACAAGTAACACAGATCCTTGAAACCATAGCAGATTCAGATTCAGGTTCAGGATCACACTTGGCAGGAACTCTACCTTCCTCACATCCAGTTTGCAGTAATTGCTATAACTCTTCATGCAAACACACACCTAACTTGCTCCTTAAGTTTTCAAACTGCTTAGCATCCAAGGCCTTTGTGAAAATGTCAGCAACTTGTTCTTCAGTAGCTACATGTTCTAGCTGAATAATCTTGTCCTCCACAAGGTTTCTGATAAAATGGTGTCTGATATCTATGTGTTTAGTTCTGCTGTGCTGAATAGGGTTCTTAGAGATATTAATAGCACTCAGATTGTCACAAAATAATGTCATAACACCTTGTTTCAAGTTGTACTCCTCCAGCATCTGTTTCATCCAAACCAGTTGTGAACAACTACTCCCAGCAGCAATATACTCAGCTTCAGCAGTTGACAACGAAACACAGTTTTGTTTCTTGCTGAACCATGAAATCAAGTTATTTCCTAAGAAGAAACAACCTCCTGAGGTGCTCTTCCTGTCATCAGCACTTCCAGCCCAGTCAGCATCACAATATCCCATCAGTTCAGAACTTGAACTATGAGAATACATGATTCCATAGTCACTTGTGCTATTCACATATTTCAGGATTCTCTTCACTTGTGTCAGATGACTCATCTTAGGATCAGCTTGATATCTTGCACAAACTCCTACAGCATAAGTGATATCAGGTCTGCTTGCAGTTAAATACAATAAGCTCCCTATCATGCTTCTGTACTGACTTTGATCAACTGATACTCCATGTTCATCTTTGGTCAACTTCAGATGAGTAGCAGCTGGTGTCTTCTTATGAGCAGCAGACTCCATTCCAAACTTTTTCACTATGTTCTTGGCATATTTACTCTGAGAAATGAAGATTGTATCTTCCATTTGCTTAACTTGTAATCCAAGAAAGTATGTCAGCTCACCAACTAAGCTCATTTCAAATTCTGACTGCATCTGCTGAACAAACAATTTGACCATCTTCTGAGACATCCCACCAAACACAATATCATCTACATAAATCTGAGCAATCATCAGACTCCCATTTTCATCTTTCACAAACAAAGTCTTATCAGAACCTCCTTTTCTGTAACCTTGAGCCACAAGAAACTGAGTCAGCCTGTCATACCATGCCCTTGGTGCTTGCTTCAATCCATATAAAGCCTTCTTTAACTTGTACACATGTTCTGGAAACTTAGGATCCACAAAACCCTTAGGCTGTTCAACATATACCTCTTCTTGCAAATATCCATTCAGAAATGCACTCTTCACATCCATCTGGAATAATTTGAACTTGAGAATGCATGAAACTCCCAATAGTAGTCTTATGGACTCTAGTCTGGCCACAGGTGCAAAGGTCTCATCAAAATCAAGTCCCTCAACTTGAGTATAGCCTTGAGCAACCAACCTTGCCTTGTTTCTGACTACAGTACCACTTTCATCTGTTTTATTCTTGAATATCCACTTAGTGCCAATCACATTCAGTCCTTCTGGTCTTGGAACTAGATCCCACACTTCACTCCTTTTGAATTGATTCAACTCATCTTGCATTGCTTCAATCCAAAATTCATCAGTCAGAGCTTCTTTCACATTCTTGGGTTCAAACTTGGACACAAAACATGAATCAGTAGCAGCAGCATCTGATCTCCTGGTTCTGACACCTTGATCTAAGCTTCCAATGATTAAGTCTTTAGGATGATCCTTCTGAACTCTAATTGATGGCCCTTTACCATTAGGAACTTGACCTGGTTGATCTTCTGCTTCTTCAGATTCTGAATGCTTTTCTGCTTCTGAAGTTTGTTCTTCTGATACTTCAGACTCTGGAACAACTTCAGGTTCATTCTTTTCATTCTCAGCAGACAAATCATCAATAACCACATTTATGGACTCCATCACAACCTTGGTTCTGGAATTAAATACCCTGTAAGCTCTGCTGTTCACTGAATAACCCAGGAATATGCCCTCATCAGACTTAGGATCCAGTTTTCTTCTGTTTTCCCTGTCAGCCAAAATGTAGCATCTGCTCCCAAACACATGGAAATACTTCACAGTTGGCTTTCTTCCTTTCCATAATTCATACAAAGTACAAGTGGTTCCCTTCTTCAAAGTAACTCTGTTATGAATATAACATGCAGTATTCATTGCTTCAGCCCAGAACATATATGGCAGCTTCTTTGCATGCAACATAACTCTTGCACATTCTGCTAATGTCCTATTCTTCCTCTCAACTACACCATTTTGCTGAGGTGTGATAGGTGCAGAGAACTCATGTTTTATACCTTCAGAAGCACAGAATTCTGAAAAACTCTTGTTTTCAAATTCTTTGCCATGGTCACTTCTGATTCTGACAATACCACAGTCCTTCTCTCTTTGCAGTTGAATGCACATCTCTTTGAAAACTTCAAAAGTGTCAGACTTTTCTCTAACAAAGCTGACCCATGTATATCTAGAGTAGTCATCTACCATTACAAAAGCATATCTTTTTCCTCCAATACTTTCTACTTGCATAGGCCCCATTAAATCCATATGAACAAGTTCTAGTACTTTGGTAGTTACCTGGTGAACTAATCTGGGATGAGACTTTCTTGTTTGTTTACCAATCTGACAATCACCACAAACACTGTCCTCATTGATCTTCAGATTAGGCACACCTCTGATAGCTTCAGTACTTAGGATTTTCTTCATGCCTTTCAAGTGCAAATGTCCCAGTTTCTGGTGCCAGAGTTTGACTTCTTCTTCTGAACTCATAAGACAAGAAGTCAGACTTCTTTCTTCTTCAGAAACCCATAAATAGCAGTTATCTTTGGATCTGCAGCCCCTCATCTGAATCTTATCTTTCTGATCAGTAACAATGCACTCTTGCTTGTTGAAATTAACCTTTAAGTCTTGATCACAAAGTTGGCTAATGCTGATCAGATTAGAGGTTAAACCCTTCACTAATAGCACATCATTCAGTCTAGGTAAGCCTTCACAGTTTAAATCTCCAATACCCAGGATCTCTCCTTTTGCTCCATCTCCAAATGTCACATAGCTTCTGGAATATTGTCTGATATTGCTAAGTAGCTTCTTTACACCAGTCATGTGCCTTGAACATCCACTATCAAAGTACCAGTCTTCTTTTGAGGTGGCTCTCAATGATGTATGAGCAATCAGGCCAACATTCTGAACTTTGGGCTTCCACACCTTCTGAACACTATGTCTGGGGGCAGCTGGTTGCACTCTTCTATACTGAAAATGTTCAGGATAGCCATAAAGTTTAAAGCAAAATGGTTTAATATGCCCTTTCTTTCCACAATGACGACAGATCCATGGATGATTTCTCCTCCTTCTGTTTCTGAAAAATTTCTGGGGTTGCTTCTGAGGTAGCATCTGAATATGCTTCTGACCTTGCATCTGGGCTTGCTTCTGAGGTCTCTTCTTTGATGTTTCAGCCATAGAGTCATGAGTATTAGTAGCAGGAACAAAACTCATCTGTTTAGGAATCTGATTCTGATCAACAAAACCTAAACCAGTTTTTCCTTGTTGCTGATTCCCCAAAATGTCCTCCAACTTATCAGTAGCAGAGTTCAACATCTTCACTTGCTTCTTCATTTGATCAAGTTGGGAGTTCAGTTGGTTCACTTCTTCTTTTAAATCTGAATTCTGCACTAACAGTTCACCTTTTTCAGCCTCTAGTTGTAGAATAGTCTCCTTCTGATCCAGAACTTGTTTGCAAACCTCAGCACTTCTGGTATACAGCTTCCTGTAGTTGTCAGCTAGTTCATCATATGAAGTTTTACCAGCTTCAGACACAGATGAACCTTCAGACTCTGAGTCAGACTCTGAAAAAGTCTCAGACTCTAAAGCAGGTTCCTTCTTCAGGATAGCTCCTGACCTCACTACCAGACCAGTATCACACATACCAGATTCACTATCATCATCTTCTTCAGAACCATCATCAGACCATGAAATAGCTAGGCTTTTCTTCTGCTTCTTAAGAAAAGTAGGACATTCAGATTTGATATGCCCATAGCCCTCACACTCATAGCACTGCACACCTTTGGCTTGGTTACTTTTCTCCTCAGACTTGGTCTTCTTCTCATCAGTTTGTTGCTTTTTGTTATTGAATCTGAAATTCTGACCTTTGGCTTTGGCTTTTCTGTTGACATTCTTCAGAATCTTGTTGAATTGTTTTCCCAGCAACACCAGAGCTTCTGATAAGTCATCCTCTTCAGACTCTTGTTGATCATCAGCTTCAGAGTTCACACTAAAGGCTACACCTTTTCCTTTCTTCTCAGTCTGTTTACAAAAGGCAGTTTCAAAATTGAGCAATGACCCAATCAGTTCTTCAAGCTTCATGGCAGAAATATCATGAGCCTCCTCAATTGCAGTGACCTTCATGTCAAATCTTCTGGGCAGGGACCTGAGGATTTTTCTCACCAACTTCTCATCAGACATCTTCTCCCCAAGTGAATCAAAAGAATTTGCCATGTCCAGCACATTCATGTAAAAATCCTGAATGGATTCATCCTCCTTCATCTTCAGGTTCTCAAATTTGGTGGTCAGCAGCTGCAATCTGGACATCTTCACTTTAGAAGTTCCTTCATGAGTGGTTTTCAGAATTTCCCAAGCATCCTTAGCCACAGTACATTGTTTGATAAGTCTGAACATATTCTGATCAACACCATTAAAGATAGCATTCAAAGCTTTTGAATTTCCCAGTGACAGATCATCTTCAGCTTTGGTCCATTCCTCCTCAGGCTTCAGAACCTCAGTCTTGTTACCATCTTTGTCTGTATACACAGGATGATCCCAGCCTTTGATCACAGCTTTCCAAGTCCTGCTGTCAATAGACTTTAGAAAAGCACACATCCTTGACTTCCAATACTCATAGTTTGTGCCATCTAGTAGGGGTGGTCTATTGACATAGCCTCCTTCTCTATCCATGCTTGCCAGATATTAACTCCTCTGGATCTCACCCAATTTACAGGCAGGGTGCCTGCTCTGATGCCAATTGAAATTCTGGCCAGGCAAAACTAAGAGAATACCAGGTTCTGAACCAGACAGGTTCTGAACAATATGCAGGGCACAATAGATCGCAAAACAGAGCACAAGTAAACACAAGACAAGAGCAGAAAATAAAGTGCAGGAAAGTAAAAAGGCACAGAGGTTTGTTAACCCAGTTCGGAGTAAACACCTCCTAATCTGGGGGATACCAATCCAGGAAGGAAATCCACTATTGGATTTAATCCTTAAGACTCAGACACTGACTCCCAGTTCTTATCCCAAGCAATTAACCTCCACCTAGTAAGACTTCTACCCAACTCTGAGTAATAGAAACCACTATCTTCCTATTCAAGTAACTAAACCCAGTTACTGAACCTCTTAACTATAACACTCTGTTTTTAAGAAAAACTCTAAAAACACAAAGACTTCATTCGTACCTAAAGGCTTAGAATGAATCACAACTCTATAAAACTCTAAACCAACTCAAAACATATGAGTGGTGCACAATAAACTCTAAGTTAAAACACAGACTCAATTTTCTGATTTTCTAACTCTCTGAATCGTAAGTCTTCAATAGCCAAGCTCCTCCTTTTATAATCTTCAGCAAGCCTCTTAATTATGCTCCAAATCTTCTGAATTGATTTGTTACTGGAATAAGATTGATCCAATGATGTAACAAATAAAACTGCATTAAATCTTTGAAAGATTTAAAACAGAAAATACAAATTTTCATAACTTTAAAACAAATCTTCAAAGATATCTTCTCCAATAAAACCAGCCTTCTAGAAGCAAATATACAAGAATAATTCCTTGCTAAATCTCCCAAGATACGTGCAAAAACAATACAGTAAACCCAGCTTCTGATATGGTCAACAGAAGTCAACATGAGCATCAGAACCTGAAAACAGCTTCTGAAGTGCTACAGTGCTTTCAGCTTCTGATGGCATTTTCTGCTTCTGAATGGCTTCAAAATGGAAAACTTGCAACTGAAGAAATGTTCTAATCATGGAGAAGCTTCTATTCAATACCTTGGTTTTGCCAAACAATGCAGCCAACACCAAAATACTCAACAAATACTCAAGAGTTGGGTAGAAGTCTGACTAGGTGGAGATTGATTGCTTGGGATAGGAACTGGGAGTCAATGTCTGAGTCTTAAGGATTAATTCCAATAGTGGATTTCCTTCCTGGATTGGTATCCCCCAGAGTAGGAGGTGTTTACTCCGAACTGGGTTAACAAACCTTGTGTTCTTTAGCTTTCCTGCACTTTTAATTTCTGCTGATTATCTGTTGTTAATTGTGCTAAGTTTAGTTCAGAACCAATTTATTCATAACCAGTTATCTCCTAATTATTGCTAAGCCAGAAATTTCATGAACATTTATTTTATTAGGATAAAAGAGTTATTGAAAAAATAAAATATGTATTAACTAAATGATGTTTTCGAAATAAACAGTGTATATTAGTCTACAGTTAGTTCCACTGAAATACAAAAAAAATCGTTTTACACTCGATAGATGGAGCAGTTATTAGAACTGATGGAATAGTGAGTTAACAAAAAAATAACTAATGGAAAAAGAAAACAAAAAAACAATCATAGGTATCAAGATGACTCTCTTTTTGTAGGGGGCAACAAGGGGACTTCGAGCAGGGTATCTGTTATTACCAAGAAAGCATTTTAAAAAATAAATAAATAATCACAAACTAGAATTATTTGGTACAAAAAAGTAATTGTTTTTTTACATTTATTTTAGATGTTCTTCAATTTATCTTAGCGGATATAACATTTTGTGTAACTTTTTGGCGCTTGGTCTGATTACTTACCCCCAAAAATGTAACAAGTGAATGTAAACATCAAATTTTATTTTATATTATACTTACATCGGAATGAAAAACAAAGGAGGAAAAAATGTGTGGGTTCTTTATCTTTTGGAAAAATAAAATATGGGAAAGGACGAAATAAAAGATAAAGAAAAAGATATTGGCTTTGGAGATAGTGGTATGACCAAGTTTGGTGATAGTACGTATAAAACAAATTTGTTAGTTAGGTGTAACAGATGGTATGACCAAATTACAATGTTTCTATGAGAGTTCGTTGATTATTATTATTATTTTTTTATTTGGTGCCTTTACAAAAGAAAATATATTTTACTATAACAATTTTTTAAGGTATTGAAAATATATTTCTCTTTAAAAATGTTTAGTCAAGTGTTTAGAATATTAAACATATACACACTCTTTCTCATAGGATTATGGATGCTAGGATAATAAATCTTGTAGTTTATTCTAGAAGGGATCTTTTAACCATATTCTATTAGTTTGTTATTGTGTGGTTGATATACTTATCCTACCATGTGTATGCATCAACCTATATAGGCAATGTATTGTCCCATTAGAAAGGAATGAAGAAAGATGAATGAAAATGTTATTTTATTTTATCTTAGTTAGTTTTATCTTCTTCTCTTTTAGCTTAAAACCCTAGTTTCTTATAATTTTGTTAGTGATAGGTTTTAGTTTCCCAACACTTTCGTAAATGCTTTTATAATGCATTGACTCAAGTTTTTTTTTTGGCATGTTTTGGTGTCTTCTTCGACAGACTGAGAATTGATCGGTGGTGGAATCTGAATTGATTTGGAAATTCGGCTAAGTTGTGGTGATGAGGTGAGGTTTTGTTTGTGGTGGTGAGAAGGCGAGGTGTTGTTGTTTGGGTTTTTCAGCGGGTGTGTTGGTTTTTTGGAGTGGCTTTGGTGTGAGTAACAGACGATAGGTGTTTGGATTTTGTTTCTATGGCCATTCACGATGGAGTGTGAGCTTGACTCAACTTTTGGTTTATGTTAGTTTGTAGGAGTTTAGCTTGGTTTTGGTGTTGATTTGGTTTGGAGGTTTGTTTTTATTGGTGTTTAATATGTACGATGTATGCATTTCGTTTTGGGTGTTCCGCCTATATACGACGCTCTTTTCTTTGTAGTTTCTGTCTTACCGGTCCCTGTTCGTCTTGTGCAGGGACTTAGTTATTAATAAATTTTGCTGTTAAAAAAAATGCACGTGTAACGTCTATTTTTAAATATTATACCACGTGTGTTACATTATATACTAAACAAACTAATATTGCAAAATATGCAACCTAAGAGTAGATGCATTATTGTAATTAAATGATACATAATATTTTTATGATAAAATAGGTAGTATTTCAAAGTTGTTGTTGATATTTAAACTATTGCTTTGTAGTTTAATTATTTCTTAGGTAATATTCGAATGTTAACATATTTTACAAATTTTCTTTTCCAAAAATCTACACGTGCATGACTAGGAGATGTTTCTTCTCCTTTAGTTAGTGAAAATTATATCCATAATTAAGATTTTTGTGCAATTTGCAAAAAATAAGGAATTGGTTGAGCTGATACTCGTCTTCTATTGTGGTTAATTCATATTGTGATATGTCCCTCGCACCTAGAATCAAGGAATTGACAAAGGGAAATATTTTGTGTACACCCCGAGGGGGTGTATACTGTATACACTTTGAGACAGATGAAAAAGACAAAAAAAGAGAGTGACGTATTAGGAAAAGAGTGATGGAGAAAATAATGTCTTAAATTTGTGTATGAAATTTAGAGATGTCTGATTTATCATTGTTGATTGACAAATTGGACTTTGGTTAGAACAATATAAAAATGCTTGAACTCATTGTCCTAGCTACTGTGCAATTGCATTTTGCTCTATATACGGCTTCCTATGTGTGATATTCCAAAATTACCAACCATCTATTAATAATACTACCTTTTTCTTGCTCAAAAAAAAAAATACTACCTTCTTCTTCTTGTTGTTTTTTGTTTCTGTAAGATATTCATGTGAAATTTTGATTCGTATAGAATCTCATTCATTTTTTTAACTATATTAACTATCTATTCTTAAGTGAAACTTCAAAAGTACTATCAGTTATAAACAAATTTAAAACAACTTATAAAATTAGGAATGGTGTGTAGCTAGTATTTCTTCTTGTAAAAAAAGCAAGTAGCATTTCTTTAGTAGAAAATAATAACTAGAGTTCATACAAGTTACACATAATTATCAAAGTCTAGCTATCAATGGTAAAATAATTAGATTTGGAAATGATCCCTATTGGCTACCGACAGTTTCATTACTTGAATAGTACTGATACATGATTTCCAAGACGATATATCAAATAATACCTAAATCTTAAAGCTATAGTCATATAAAATAGCATAAATTGGGTTTCTTTGGTGGATAGAGTAGGACCCTGTGATCAGATTTGATACTTCATTTTTTCACATTTCTTATTCTAAATAATTGAGCATTTTGTATTTGTTGGGTTTACTTTTATCTTTCATTTATTTGTCTTTGAATTTTTGTCCATTTGCTTGTATAAAAGGGATTATAGAAAGAAAAAAAGGGCAGGAAGGGGTTTTTAGGTGCCTTAGAATACCTCAAAAAAAAGGTGCCAAGAGAACTATATTATAAGTTAATTGACCTAAAAGTTAAGATTTAATATATCTCTTAATGTTAAGAATTCTTTTTATTATTTTAACTCTTTCGTTTTAGTCGGAAAAAACTCACTAACAATTTGACTCTAATCCAATATCATTAACTATTTGAGTCAAACAACACACGAGGTTGGATAGCTTAACTGCATAGGTTGAGATACGGAATATAAAGTTAGAGGTTCTGAGTTTAAACCCGTTAAATGAAAAAATATTAATCTAACAATTTATAAAAATTTGAAAGTAAATAGACTTTACCAACTAATCATATAATTTGTATACTCTAATTATTATACTTTTATATTTTGCCAAAAACAAACAACAATCATACTCTTATTATTGTTTCATTTGAACAACATTTCACATATAAAAACATAGTTTTTTTTGGATTAATAAAAAAAAAATTAACACATAATTATAGTAAGACTTCACGTTGAAGAGGTTAAAGGGTAGTTGGTCAGTTAACCATTGAAAGCAGGTGCACAATGATTTATATAAGTGGATTCATATGAGCATATATGAAAACGAGTTCAACTCAACACAACCGACGCAACATATAATCTCAATGTAGAGGTTTAAAGTCAACTCCAAACAAATAAGTATAAGTATGTGTGAGTTTAAAATATTTTTATAAAAAAAAGTTATTTAAAACATTACATCTTCTATGATTAGATAATTAAATATACGACTCATTGACTAAATTACCAAAATTAAAAAAGATGGTTGTCTGTAAGACTTGTTAGGACGAACACTTTTATCATGATTTAAACTCAAAATCTCAAAAACATTTGCGTGAGTTTTAAGAGTTGTTTGTCACTTCGTCTACGGACCCAATACAATTGATTCTAGTATTAAAATTAATAACAATTAAAATCATTTGACAAATTTACTCTTAAAAAGATAGACTTAATTAATGTTCCTATTATGTTATTTATTATTATTGATAATATTATAATATTTATGATTGGTTGCACGAAAAAAAGGCAATTAAAAAGAAATATTTTAGTAAATAAATAATTATAAAAATGTAAAAATAATCTCAAAAAAATCTTTTATTTAGGACGGTAAGTGTTAAATCTCTCTTTGTCACAATCCTCTTAACCACGTGTCTTTCTATGGATGCGACCTAGCTATAGGGCATTAGTAGCCTTCATGGGCCAGCTGCCCTATATGTACATCAAGATGAATTCCTCCTTAAAAGAAAAATCAAGATGAATTCAAGGGTCACATCTTGTTTAACATATATTAATATAGATTATTTATTTTTGTGGTTGGCAAGTCCACTTGTTTATTTTTGTGCCTCTCCAATTTTGGACATCTAAGAAAAGAAAGACCTATGTACCCCCACCTAAAGGACATTGAGAAAGAGGCATATGAGTGAGTAAGTGAGTATACATACACGAGACAAAATTAATATGTCCACAGCTAATTATTGATTATTGTTTTTTCGGTGAAAGATCCAAATCATAGCAACTAATAGTTGCAAGCAAATACTCAAAATACCACAAATTTAATAGCGCAAAATATTGCGTATATTGCTGGGGGAATTATAGGTGACATATATACCAATAACAATTAATTAACTTAAGAGTTGTCAAAGTTTGTTGTTTTGAAAGTAACGTGTTTGTACTTTGCATGTATTTTGTGATTTGTGACGCCTAAAAACCTAAAAGTTGAGAAAAATAAACTTGTGTTTTTCTTTTACACGCATAAGAAAAAGAGAAAAAGTGAAGAAAAAGGAGAAATGAAAATGAGTTTGTCCCCTGCAAAAATTCTTGATAATGTCATCGATTTGAGATTTATTGTTAATTAAACTTGAAAATTTATCAATGAGGAAATTATGTTGTATGACACCTTAATTAGCGGATTTATAGAGTATGGAATCGTTATTATGCACAGTGGTAGGTTTGAACATGTTTGAACTTTGAGGTGTGAAACTGAACATAGCCTCATATTTTAGAGGGAACAAAAAAAATGATAAATTGACATGTTTTGTCATGTCACTACAAGAAAACTTAAATTTTCCTAGGAAAAAATTCCTAGGAAAACAGCCTAATTTCCTCGGAAACAGTGTTTTCCGAGGAAATTACCGACGAAAAAATTCCTAGGAAATTTTCAATCTATTCCTAGGATTTTCCGAGGAATTTCCTAGGAATTTTTAGTCAGAAGCTTTCCTAGAAATTTCCGAGAAAAATTTCCTAGGAAAGCTTTCCTGCAAAACTGCTACGTCTGACACATGTTTTAGGGTTTAATTCCTTTCAATCTTTTCATTGAATGTTAGCTTTGGGAATATATCTTCAACAAACACATAATGTATGTGATATACAAATTCCTTTACTAACTTTTTCTTATACTTTATGTTCCCTCCTCCTCGTGTTTTTCCCTTTTACATTTGAGAAAGTTAATGCAGGTGTATTGTATCCATCCCTTTTTCACATATTCTGCAAGGGAAGAAAAAAAAAAGATTTAACTTTAAATAAAGAAAACAAGAAAGATAAAGAACAAAAGAAGGTAGGGTAGGTACACACTCAATGCGGTAGGTTGTATTTTTGACCCTTTTTCACATGATAGTTATGAACATCTACTAAAAACATCAAGAAACCTCAAAATTTTATGCCAGGTGCTAGATTTTGAGAAAGTGCCTAAGAATGATAGATTGATAGTTTCTAGATATATTGGAATCTGCAAACTCTGAAATCTCTGTAAATTTCACTCATTTAAGTAAAAATAAATGGCTTGCATTAAATGGATTGGGCAACATGTTATATTGAGAATTTGACTTGGACTTGGTTTTGTGATGATAGTTATTAGTTGGAACATTTTCTCTGTTTTTTTTTTGTAAATCAAAGTATTATTGTGCTAACGAGTACCTTTGAGGTGTTACTGTTTAAAGGTTTAAGTGGTAGTTTTTATGAAAATTTGTGTAATCGATGTATTGAAAATGAAATATTTGATTTTTTAAAAAAATAATTTCTTAATTTAGAATTCTTAAAAAATATCTCAGGAGTACTCGTTAACAAAATCTTTTTTTTTATGTGATCAAATTTCATATAAATGGTTGACCTCGTTGAAGTCTATTTAGAAGTTGACATCCCCTATTATATGTTTTTTTTCATACGCATCAATCAAAATTGAATCCCTAACCAAATAGTTAAGGCTACCCAAATGTTTACTATCGGCACCAATGGTGGTTCATTTTCTTAGTTTAATTGAAGGGTGATTTAAATAAATATTTTTATCTTAATCTCAATCAGACTGTTCCTCACCTAATTAAGCATATATTGCTCACATTATCAATGTGTTACAGGATTGAGCTAATGATAATAACACTTGGTAGGTAATTAAGTTCAAGAATAATTTTCCATGATGGAAAAGTTTAATTACTATTTTTTTGGGAGAATTGATATTAAACGGAACTATGATTTTCAGATTGTAGATACTGCATGTAATGTCTGGAACTCAGGGCATCTTGTTTCCTGAGGATGTTACAGAAATTAAAGAAGAACAACAATCACAAAAAGAAGCCCAAAATTTTGACAACATGACAGACATGACTCCTGAATCAAGGGCTTGGATATAAATGTCAGATAATTAATTATATATATGTCCTATTGAAAACAAATAGTATAAGCAATACTCCAGATCACTAAATTTCATGTCACACATTAATAGCTCCATGATTAGTTTTTCCGGCTTGCGAAAATGTTCCTGTCAGTGTGTATGACTTAATTGTACTGTAGTCTCAAAACTTCAGTTTAATCTCTAAACTATATAAATATAATATGTGTTAATTTTTAAAGTATATAAAATCTGTCAATTTATAACAAATCCAAAAAAAAAAAAAAAACTCTATCAATTTAATTCTGCTATATTATAATGTTAGAGACTAAATCGATAAATTTTTATATATTTTAAAAATTAAATTGACATATTTCATATACATTAAAGAGTATACACTATATTTATATAGTTTAATATTAAACATTAAACTGAAGAGAGGTTGATAGTTTAGTGATTTTTTTTTTGAGAGGTTGATAGTTTAGTGATTAAATTAATGATTTATTTGCAAATGAACCACTCCAGTTGTTAGTGTGAAAAAGCAAAAGGTTGGTGTATTAGTAATAACTCTAGTAATAAGGTTGTTGGTGTCGGTAAAAAAAAAATGGTTGTTAGTGTGAAAATTTATCCGGTTAAACCGCTCCATATGTTAGTATCTATAGTAGTTTTAGCACATACCACGTTCTTGATAACGACACTTTCAATGAATTAAGATTGAGTAAACACCCTCTTTAAGACTTTACTGTGAATCAACCCCAATATGGCCATATCTATACCTTAGCCTTCCAAATGTATTTAGTTTTTTTCCTTCGCAAAGAATAAAGACATTATATATATACTACTAGTACTATAGTATTGGCATCATAACTACGCGGCTAAATACCGGATTAGTCCTTTAAGTTTTTTAAATTTCAAATAGGTCTTTTAAGTTGTTAATTTAATACACCATTACCCTTTTAAGGACCTATTTGAAACTTAAAAACTTAAAAAATTTCAAACAGGTTCATTAAATTAACAACTTAAAGGACCTATTTGAAATTTAAAAAACTTAAAGGACTAACATGGTATTTTTGTCAAACTTAAAGGACCAAAAGAGCTATTTGGCCTAACTAAACTTATACAGATGAACACATCATCTAATAAATGGTATTAAATCAAGGGTCTTGCTAATGAGTGTGTAAGAGTACTTTTTAAAGATTTTCGATTGAGAAATTATTCATTAAAAAAAATAAATATTTTAATTTTCAATGCGTTGAATACATGAATTTTCATAGAAACATCATATTTAAAGTCTTTAAAGAGTGCATTTAGGACTTAAATCAATTATGTGATGCTTTCATATCTGCCTTTAGGATGTTATCCAGAATCTGCAATTAGAATGCTATCTAGAATTTGTCTTCCTTTATTGAAAGTTGATCGTGAATTAGAGTAACACTCTCAATTACCCTCTGACGACGGTTAGCCAACACTTTAGTCAAAATCTTATACATACAACTAACCAACAAAATTGGTCAAAAATCACTCAATATCTACGAACTTTCCACCTTTGGATTAAAACTATAAAGGTACAATTCAAACTTCTTGCAAGTTTACCATTTCTATGAAATTCCGATAAGAACTACATCACATCACATTAAGCTCGACTCAAAAGTCCTTAATAAACCCAAAATATATGCCATCGTAATCTCGGGCTTTTGAAGTTGTCACAATCCCACACTACAAGCTTAACCTCCTCCTCATTAAATGGTGTAATCAAGTCTCTCCTTTCTAGCACATTGAAGGTCTTGATATTAAAATCGTTCATCTCGGGTCTAACCATATAACCAGCTTTGAAATAGGCCTCAAAATGGTTATACATTGCGGCATGAACATTAACCACACTATTAAAATACTCCCCAATAACATTGAGAGAAAGTATCGAATTCATCTTACTTCTGTTTGACATTATCTCATGAAAAAATTTGAATCCGCGTCTCCATCTTTAAGCCAATTCATGCACGACTTCTCTTATTGCATACTTGTAAAAGTTTTAGCCAAATAAAACAAATAAGCTGAAAGATAATATAACTCTTCCACCATCTCCTCCCCCAAGTCGCCCTCCTCCCCTTTAGAATAAAGAGAAGAAATGTCATCTTTCATATCTTTCATTTTACCTTCCAAATTCTGAGTATGCTTCTGATGTCAAATCTCTAAACTCCCTTTAATCAACTTGAGCTTCTCTTTAAGGACAAGGGTAACTTCTATTTGACACATATTGGCACATGGTGGGTGATGAAATTTTTCACCTTGTCGATAATGCATTTTCTAGTGGTTATTTTGACTCACCTATGTCTAAAACTCTCGTTTCCTTCATTCCCGGAGTTGACATTCCCACCACCTTTAAGGAACATAAACTCGTAAGCTTTTGCAACATTGTCTCCAAAATCATTGCCAAAGTCCTGGTTAACCGCCTCTTCCGTCATCCTTGACACCATTATTGGACCTTACCAAAGCATTTTTCTACCATGTAGGTGTACTTCTCACGATGCTATTGTTTTGCAAAAAATTGTTCACGGGATGCAGAAGTCCAATAAGAATAGGAGAGATGTTGCATTTAAACTTGACTTGTAGAAAGCCTTTGACAATGTTAACTGTGATTTCCTTAAAGAATGTCTTGTTGACTTTGGCTTCCTCCCTTTAAACATTAAGATCATCATGCAATATGTCACCTCCTCATCTTTTTCCATCCTTTAGAATGGTAACATGACGACGAATTTCAAATTGACTCATGGTTTCAGGCAATGAGACTTGCTCTCTCTGTATCTTTCATCTTATGGATGGAAAAACTCTCCATCTCTATTTACAAAGCAGTTAGGAACGACAGCTGGCACCAAATCCAAATTTCTTGGGATGGCCCCCACATTTCTCACCTCCTTTTTGTAGATGGTGTTCTCCTTTTCAGCAAGGCAAAAAACTATCAACTCAAATTCATTACTAATCTCTTTGATACTTTTACTTGGGCTTCAGGCTTAAAGATTAACCTTGCTAAATCCATGGCCTTTTATTCTTCAAATGTTCCCCATGATAAATTCACACACATCACCGCTATATCTGTCATCTAGAATAGGACTTCTCTTAAAGGTATCTTGGTTTCCCCATCCTCAAAGGCAGAGCGAAAAAAACCGACTTTAATTTTATCATTGAGAAGATCCAAACCAGATTAGCCTCGTGGAAGCATCCCTTTCTAACCAATCCCAAAAGTTTGGTCCTTGCAACTACAATTTTGTGTTGTCTCCCCTCATACTATATGCATATCATATCTTCCCTCAAACGCTTGTGATCTTGTTAACAGAACAACTCAAAATTTCATCTGGAAAGGTTCTGATGATATTGGTCTTAATTCGGTGTGCTGGGATAAAATTGCTAGACCAAGGATTTGGGAAGGACTCGACATTCGAACAACAAGAAATGCTAACTCATCCTTCCTTAGTATGCATGTTTGGGATTTTCTTCATGGATTTGGGTCAACATTTTGTTTCACGAATACATTTCAGGCATTATTATCCTTGCTAGTTCCAGCTCCACTTTTGACTCGCCTTCCTAGAAATCAATCATTAAAGCTAAGAATGTCCTCAAAGACGGCTTTCACTGGCGCTCAAGATATGGTAACTCCTCCTTCTAGTTTAGTTATTGGACCTTATTTAGCCCTCTTTGTTTCCAGGTACCATTTGTGGGGATCAACGACCTTGCTTTAAAAATCAATGAATTATACAACACATCAACTCCCAATCTCGCCATCCTCTACAATAACTTTCCACAACCCAACACTGAAGATACCTTTATTCAGTCTAATAGCACCAAATGTGTTTGTACTACAAAGTTCGATTTTTCTTAGATTTTGAAGCAACGTGATGCAGATGCCACAACTTTTTCATGGTCTTGGATTTGTTGCGTCTTGGATTTGTTGCCTTGAAATCCCCAAAAAAAAATCAAATTTCTTGTATGGCTAGCATGTTATGAATCTGTCCCCACTCTTTCTTTTCCGAATCATCAGAATCTTACCTCGAATGGCCTCTGTCGTCGTTGTATATCATTTGATGAGTTATTCCTCCATTGCATCAAAGACTGCACAGTCTCCAAAAATCTCTGGCATTTTCTAGGTTACAGATCTGTTGAGTTCGAAAAAATATGGACCCCTGTGATTAGCTGAAGATTACCTTTCCTCACCCAATTCCAACATCTTTGTTGCAGGAGTATGGTGATTTTAGAGAAATAGAAACTCTATTTGCTTCTCAAATGCCCCAGTACCAACTTATTGTCTTGCCATGTAAGGTGGAAATTTATCTACCACTCGGAATTCTTACTTCTATCCCACACCGCCTACTAGCTCTTCGAATAGATGGGTCCAGTGGAACACAACTAATAATCCCGTCTCCACGATTATCAATATTGATGTTATTCTAGGTAACCCCTGAAGGTGAGAAAAAAACACAAGAAGGGGGGGTTGAATTGTGTGGACTCCAAAAACTTGGTTTCTTTCTTTTCAAAAACTTAAGTTAAGTTCAGAAGCTGATATGAATCAGTTCTGAACTATTATCAAGAGTATTGCAGCGGATTCAAAATGAAAAGAGAGAGGGAAAGAGAGACACACAAAGATTTATACTGGTTCCTTCCAAATGTTGGAAGTAGTCCAGTCCCCTTGTTTTCCAACAAGAGATTTTCACTATAATCAGATGATTACAATTGCTCAACCACTAAGGAAGAGACTTCCAGTTGCTCAACCACCAAGGAAGAGGCTTTCAATTACTCAACCACAAAGGAAGAGGCTTCCAATTGCTCCACCACAAAGGAATAGGCTTCTAATGCTCAAGACACCAAGTCAAGAGGCTTCCTTACTCAGACCACAAAGGAATGAGGTTACAGCTTGCTCAAAACACTAAGTTATGAGACTTACAATGCTTAGTACGCAGACTAAGACTTAGACCAAACTGATTTACAAAGAAGGTAAGTTTGGGTTGAACACTTGATAAAATATCAGAGGTGTTCTCTTAATACAACACATGTTAAGACTCTTAATCTTAAGAAATTCTAAGTTACAACAGATAAAAGAATTTCTAAGAGGTTTGTGACCTTTGAGTTTTGACAGCAAAACAGAGCAAGTTTCAGACAGATTTTATCCAAGAGTCTTAGCAAATTTCTTCTTCAATTCTTCTTCCTTTTATAGAGGAAATTAGAGCTGTTGAAGATTTGTAGGTTTTAGGAAAAGAGCCGTTGCAAGTTGAGAGCTAGGATAGCTGAAATTGTGTGCTGAACTTTTCCAGAAAACAGAGCAGCAGCCATTTTTGAATTTGCTTTCCTTAAAAGCTGGGGAATGTTTGAGTCAGGGAGACAACTGTTCCATTGGGTTGTTCTGACATATCCAGGCATTAAATGCGCACAGTAACAGTTGCTTTCCTTGCCACATCAGACTTCAGAAGCTGGCTTCACGTACTGAACATCAGAAGCTGCCTTCAGTTGTACGGATCAGAAGCTGGTCTTCAGACGTTGACTTTTGTTGACTTCTTCAGACGCACCTTCAGAAGCACCACTTCAGGAGCACTCTTCAGGAGCGCTCTTCAGACCCAGTTTTCTTCCAACTTTGCAACTTGCTTCTAAGCTTTCCTTTCTTGCTCTAAGCTTGTTCTTTCATAACCATTATCAATTTCCAATCAATAAACACGTGGTTCTGAAATCACTTGAACAAAGCATTAGCAAATAACCAATTTTCTATTTAACACTTTTGTTATCATCAAAACCATAAAGAGAGATATGTTTACACATAATGTTTTAAACAATCTCCCCCTTAATTCAGAAGAGAGTTGTTTAGACACATTTTGTTCCAACAATCTCCCCCTTTTTGATGATGACAAACATAAGTATTAATCAGAAAATTGTTGTTAACTTAATTAACAAGTTAACTGCAGGGTGTGAGGTTTGTAAGCTCCCCCTGAGTTTGATCCAAGTTAATTAAGTTCAGTTTAAATCAAAACATGTGAAAATTTCAGAATTGTTGTTAAGTTTAATTAACAAGCTGACTTCAGGAAAGGTTTGTAAGCTCCCCCTAGGTCTGATAATCCTCAAGGTTAGGTTTGTAAGCTCCCCCTGATTCTTATCCATGTTAATTAAACTCAACTTTAAACAATCAAGTGAAATTGACACTCAGAATTGTAAATAACTTGCTGACTTCAGGTTCTGAGGTTTGTAAGCTCTCCCCCTAAGTCTGATAATCCACAGGATGAGTTTTGTAAGCTCCCTGAGTCTTATCCAAGCTATTTTAAATTCATTTTAACTCACTAAGAGTTATGTATCTCACAGAATTTCAATTCAGAGGCTAAGAGTTAAAAACAGTTCTCATAAGTTAATTTCATTCAGAACTTAACCTATGTTCAGAGCCTCAGTTCTTAATACCTTTTACTCCCCTTTCATAAGTTAATTACTGACAGAATTTTAACTTATTTTTAAGCTCAGGAGCTTTAATACTTGTTTTACCTACTCCCCCTTTTGTCATCAACAAAAAGTTTTGGAAAAATTTTAGAAAAAAATTTCTCCCCTTTTTAAGAGAGTTTGAAAACATTTCTCCCTCTTTCAAAAAGTTTCAAAATTTTGAGAGTTAGAAAAACATGTGAGATAATTATGCAATCATATAGATAATCAGGCAGCAAAGATGAGCATCAGAGCATACTTGATTTTCAATGAGTAAATGACATTGCATTGAAAATAGAATGTTGTTCAGAAGCAGAAAAAAAAGTTCAGAGCTTCTGATCAGAGCATTCCTTGTTCAGACATAGTTTGTTCAGTATAATTTGTTCAGTATCAGAGCAAATCTGAGCTATTTTAAACAAAGTTGTTCAGTTCATATACCAACTGAAGGTTTATATCAGAGCCTGATATCAAATTTGAAAAACAGTTCTAAAAGCTGAACATGTCTGATACAATTTGAGCATTTGAAAAATGTGTCTGTGTTAAAGCAGTTTAAAACAGACTGATACCAACTGAAATTGTTTGTTAAGCAATTTTAGCATTTGATATCAAAACGGAAAATCACATTTTTATATAGATGACTTTGGAAGGAATAGAGTATAAACTTTCAAAGCTTTAGTCATCATTGCCCAGGGTTATACTTATCAGATGCTGACCAAACATTAGATTCCAATCAGATTCAGAAGTCAGAAAATCCAGGTTCTGATCCTTCAGACTCTGAAGTTTTTCAGGCTTAACTTTCTTCAGACTCTCAGAAAATGAGTGTCTGATAAGTCTTAGCTTATGATAAACTCAGAATCAAGGATTTCATTCAGATTCAAGCACATTTTCAAGAGATAAAGTGCATGTTCAGATTCTTTTTAATAAAATTGAATCTTTCTTCTGTTAGGGGTTTTGTGAATATGTCAGCCCATTGATGATCAGTATCAATGAACTGAATATCTAAAACACCCTTCTGAACATAATCTCTTATAAAATGATGTTTTATTTCTATGTGCTTGGCTCTAGAATGCAGAATTGGATTTTTATACAGACATATTGCAGCAGTGTTATGACAATAAATTGGAATGTTATTTGCATGAATCTGATAATCCTCTAATTGATGTTTCATCCAGAGCAGTTGTGTGCTACAACTTGCAGCTGAGATGTATTCTGCTTCTGCTGTTGACAAAGCAATGGTTGCTTGTTTCTTGCTGGCCCAGGATATCAGATTCTCACCAAGAAACTGACAGTTTCCACTGGTGGACTTTCTTTCAATCCTGTCTCCAGCATAGTCAGCATCACAGAATCCAACTAGCTTATAATTTAAGGATTTCTTATACAAAAGTCCCAAATTAGTTGTTCCTTTCAGATACTTAAAGATTCTCTTGACAGCAGTCATATGACATTCTCTAGGATCTGACTGGAATCTAGCACACAGACATACACTAAATAAAATATCTGGCCTAGAAGCAGTTAAGTATGAAAGAGAACCTATCATACCTCTGTACAGCTTCTGATCTACTTTAGAGCCATTGTCCTCTTTGCTTAAGGTGCAGGTAGGGTGCATAGGTGTGGTCATCAGCTTGCAATCATCCAGCTGGAACTTCTTCAGAAGCTCCTTAGTGTATTTGGACTGATGGACATAGACACCATCTTTGCATTGGTTGATTTGAATTCCCAAAAAGAATTTCAGCTCACCCATCATGGTCATTTCAAATTCATCCTGCATTAACTTTGAAAACTCTTTGCAAAGGGAGGCATTAGTAGAACCAAATATGATATCATCAACATATATTTGCACAATTAAGATTTCTTTCTTAACAGTTTTTCTAAAGAGTGTATTATCAACTTGACCTCTTACAAAATCATTTTTAATCAAGAAGTTGCTTAGCCTTTCATACCAAGCTATGGGAGCTTGTTTTAGACCATACAAAGACTTTTTAAGTTTAAAAACATAATCTGGATTTTTAACATCTTCAAAACCAGGAGGTTGTTTAACATACACTTCTTCAGAAATTACACCATTTAAGAAAGCACTCTTAACATCCATTTGATATGAGATGATATCATGATTAACAGCATAAGAAAGAAGTAACCTGATTGCTTCCAGTCTTGCAACTGGAGCAAAAATCTCTGTGTAATCAATTCCTTCTTGCTGGCTGTACCCTTGAGCTACTAATCTAGCCTTGTTTCTGATCACTTCTCCTTGTTCATTGAGCTTGTTCCTGAACACCCATTTTGTTCCAATGATGTTCTTATGATCAGGTCTTGCAACAAGATCCCAGACATCATTCCTTTGAAA
This sequence comes from Medicago ruthenica, assembly GCA_018208015.1. NCBI lineage: Eukaryota > Viridiplantae > Streptophyta > Magnoliopsida > Fabales > Fabaceae > Medicago > Medicago ruthenica. Next base: position 82,131 of record WNNG01000392.1, read on the forward strand.
CTGGTTCAGTTCTTCCTGCATTGCTATAATCCAGCCATCATCAACAAGTGCTTCATCAGCAGTTGTGGGCTCAATCATGGATAGTAGGCCAAGCATAGACTCATTCTGACTGAATGCTAATCTTGTCTTCCTTGGACTGTTCTTGTTCCCAATGATCAATTCCTCAGGATGTGAAGACTTGTATTTGAATGAGGTTCTGGGTGGATTAGCTTCTGAAGAACCATCAGGGATTTGTTCAGAACCATGCTGGTCTTGGTTTGCTTCAGGAGTAGTGTCATTATCAGAGAGTTTCTCAGATTCTTCATTGTTTTCAGCTTTTGAACCTTCTTCAGACTCTGAACTAGGTTCAGCTTCTGAAGGTTCTTCTGAGATTCTGACATCTGCAAAACTCTCAACCAACTCTGGTATTTCATTACCAGGCTTCTTATCATCAAACCTAATATGTATAGCTTCTTCAACAACATGTGTTTCAGAATTATACACCCTGTATGCCTTAGATCTCTCTGAGTAACCTAAAAAGGTACCCTTTTGAGCCTTGGCATCAAATTTCTTTAGGTAGATTTTATTGTTCAGTATGTAGCATGTACAACCAAACTGATGAAAATAAGAAATACTTGGTTTTCTTCCTTTAAACAGTTCATATGCTGTTTTATTCAGAATAGGTCTGATATAGATCCTGTTCTGAATATAACATGTTGTGTTTACAGCTTCTGCCCAAAAGTACTTAGCAATTTTGGATTCATGGATCATGGTTCTGGCCATTTCTTGTAAAGACCTGTTCTTTCTCTCTACAACTCCATTTTGTTGTGGAGTTCTAGGAGATGAGAACTCATGGATAATTCTATGTTCTTCACAAAAATTTTCAAAAGGTTCATTTTCAAATTCCCCACCATGATCACTTCTGATTTTTAAAATTTTCAAATCAGTTTCATTTTGTACTTGTTTTCAGAATTTGAAAAACACATCATATGCTTCATTTTTGGTTCTAAGGAATTTAACCCAAGTCCACCTACTATAATCATCAACAATTACAAGTCCATACTTCTTCCCATTGATTGAAGCTGTTCCAACAGGACCAAACAAATCAATGTGAAGGAGTTCTAAAGGTTTAGAGGTGGAAACAATGTTCTTAGATTTAAAAGAAGTTTTTGAAAATTTTCCAATTTGGCATGCACTGCACAGTGCATCTGAGTGATAATCAATCTGAGGTAGGCCTTTAACCAGCTGTAACTTGCTAAGCTTAGAGATTAGTCTCCAGTTAGCATGTCCCAGCCTTTTGTGCCAAACCCATTTCTCATCACTCAGAGACAGAAGACAAACTACCTTCTGCTGAACCAATTCAGAAAAATTTATTTTATAAACATTGTTTTTCCTACTACCTTTGAACACTACAGATTTATTTTCATTGTTGATTACAGTGCAAGTGTTCTTATTAAACAAGACTTCATAATTACTATCACATAATTGACTTATGCTAAGTAAATTATGTCTAAGTCCATCTACCAGCCAAACATCATCAATGTACAGAGAAGAATTACCTATCTTACCAGTACCAATGATCTTTCCTTTTTGACTTCCTCCAAACCCCACAGTTCCTCCCTCTTTCAGAGTCAGGGTTTGGAACATAGACTCGTCCCCTGTCATATGATGCGAGCATCCACTGTCCAGGTACCAGGACCTTTCCTTTTCTCTGGATGACAAGCATATCTGCAATTGAAATGATCTCAGACTTAGGTACCCAGATTTTCATGGGTCCTTTGGGGTTAGTCCTGAAAGGTTTTGGCTTTTTCATCTTGTGTCTGAAATTATGATATTCAGACTTGTTATGATACTTTGGATATGAATCCTTGTATCTTGAATAAGTCTGAGTTTTAGAACCTGAGTTCTTCAGAACCTGAGTTCTCAAAGGTTTGGACTCAGATTTCTTCAGAACCTGAGACTTGAAAGTCTTTAGTTCTGAGTTGTTTAAAGTCTGACCCTTTGAGTGCTTTGGTTCTGATTTCCTCAGAATTCTAGCTTTGTTAGCTTCAGACACAAGGCAAGCTTTAGTTTTGCCTTTCTTAAAACAATTAGAAGCAGAAAACTGATTGGTTTGCTTTTGCTTGCTTTGCTTAACATTCTGAGATTGAAAATGTTTTATATTGACTGGTTTAACAGATTTTGAAGTTTTAATAAACTCAGTCTTTAAAAAATTTGAATTTGAATTATTCAGATTCTGAGACTTACTAGTTCCAGGTTCTGAACTCTTCAGACTCTGAACATTTTCAGGTTTAGAGTCTGATTTTCTCTTACTCTTAGGCTTAGGACCTTTTGGCTTAGATTTAGGCAAGGTTTTAACATCTGCCTTTATCTTACCCTTAGGTTCAGAAGCTTTAGAGTCTGAGCTGTTCAGAACTTCAGACTCAGTCTCAGTTTCTGACATTTTCGTTATCAGAAGCAGGCACAAAGCATATACCATTGCCTTTTAAAATATTTCCAGAACAGGAAGGAGAGTTGGATTCATTTGAAGGTTTGAATGCATCATAGCCAATGCCTTCACCTTTGTTTCTGACCATATTATAAAGTATAGAGGCAATTTTAGTTCTATTGATTCCAGTTAAAATGAAATCCTGAAGAGCTATTTCATGTTCATTAGGAATTGCTTCAGGTTTCTTATGAGTCTCATCTCTGAGTTCTTTAACTTCTTCATCAACCTTAGTTATTTGATTCTGAAGTTTAAGATTTTCCTCAGACAGCAAGTTAGTTTTATTTTTCAAAGATTTTATTTCTCCTAACTTGCTTTTTAAATGACTCATAAGATCATTAACTGTTTCAATTAATTCAGATCTAGTGAGTTCAGAATATACCTCATCTTCTTCATCTGAATCTGAACAGGATTCTGCATCAGAAAATGCAGTTGCCATCAAGGCTAGGTTTGCTTCCTCTTCATCAGATTCAGACTCATTGTCCAGATCATCCCATGTTGCCATGAGACTCTTTTTAAGCTTGTTTCTGAAACTGCTGGACTTTGAGCTGGACTTCTTTGCTTTCTCTTTAGACTTTTCCTTCTGAAGATCAGGACAGTCAGCAATAAAATGCCCAGGCTTCTTGCAGTTGTAACAGCATTCCTTCTGGTTTTCCCTTTTTGAACCAGATCCTCTAAAGTTACTGCTTCTGTTAGAGAATTTTTTTCTTTCTATTCATTAGATACTGAATTCTTTTAGAAAGGATTGCAAGCTCATCAGCATCTGAATCTTCATCAGAATTTCCCTCAGGAAACTCTTCTTCAGATTCAATAGCTTTCAAAGCTTTAGCAGGCTTTCTTTTAGACTTCAGAGCTAATGATTTTGGTTCTCTAACAGACTCATCCTCATTGAGTCCCAGTTCTTGCACCTTGAGGGAGCTTATAAGATCCTCAATACTTAAAGTATTCAGATCCTTAGCTTCCTCAATAGCAGTCACTTTAGGTCTCCATTTAGATGGCAGACTTCTAAGGATTTTATTCACATGATCAGCTGTGGTATAACTCTTTCAGAATCTGAAGTCCAGAAACCAGAGTCTGAAATCTTGAGAACATTGTCTCAATATTTTCATCCTCTTTCATTCTGAACAATTCATATTGCTGAACAAGAATGTTTGCCTTAACTTCTCTAACCTTTTTGTTACCTTCATAGTTAGAGTAGAGGGATGTGAATATAGCTTTGGCTGTTGACTTGTCACTCAGCTTCTGATATTCATTGTGAGGTAATGAATCCACAATGATACCTCTGACATTGTGATGCTTCCTATAAATCTTTCTTTCTGCATCACTTAAAGCTCTTCTGTTGACAGCAACACCTTCTTCATCAACTGGTATTGAGATTCCATCTTCAATAATATCCCAAAGCGAGTCATCAATACCAATTATATGACTGTACATTTTACTCCTCCACCATGAGAACTTTTCTGGATCACCAGTAAACATTGGGGGTTTATTGTGTGATCTAGATTTTCTGTCATCTGTACCATAGTCATATGATACATTTCTTTGATTTCTGGGTTGGGGTGGAGGTGAACCTTCATTATCAGATGACATGTTTTTCTCAGGATCCTACTGACACACTGTTAAGTGTTAATATCAGAACCGGAGCTCTGATACCAACTGAAGGTGAGAAAAACACACAAGAAGGGGGGTTTGAATTGTGTGGATTCCAAAAACTTGGTTTCTTTCTTTTCAAAAACTTAAGTTAAGTTCAGAAGCTGATATGAATCAGTTCTGAACTATTATCAAGAGTATTGCAGCGGATTCAAAATGAAAAGAGAGAGGGAAAGAGAGACACACAAAGATTTATACTGGTTCCTTCCAAATGTTGGAAGTAGTCCAGTCCCCTTGTTTTCCAACAAGAGATTTTCACTATAATCAGATGATTACAATTGCTCAACCACTAAGGAAGAGACTTTCAGTTGCTCAACCACCAAGGAAGAGGCTTCCAATTGCTCAACCACAAAGGAAGAGGCTTCTAATGCTCAAGACACCAAGTCAAGAGGCTTCCTTACTCAGACCACAAAGGAATGAGGTTACAGCTTGCTCAAAACACTAAGTTATGAGACTTACAATGCTTAGTACGCAGACTAAGACTTAGACCAAACTGATTTACAAAGAAGGTAAGTTTGGGTTGAACACTTGATAAAATATCAGAGGTGTTCTCTTAATACAACACAGGTTAAGACTCTTAACCTTAAGAAATTCTAAGTTACAACAGATAAAAGAATTTCTAAGAGGTTTGTGAGCTTTGAGTTTTGACAGCAAAACAGAGCAAGTTTCAGACAGATTTTATCCAAGAGTCTTAGCAAATTTCTTCTTCAATTCTTCTTCCTTTTATACAGGAAATTAGAGCTGTTGAAGATTTGCAGGTTTTAGGAAAATAGCCGTTGCAAGTTGAGAGCTAGGATAGCTGAAATTGTGTGCTGAACTTTTCCAGAAAACAGAGCAGCAGCCATTTTTGAATTTGCTTTCCTTAAAAGCTGGGGAATGTTTGAGTCAGGGAGACAACTGTTCCATTGGGTTGTTCTGACATATCCAGGCATTAAATGCGCACAGTAACAGTTGCTTTCCTTGCCACATCAGACTTCAGAAGCTGGCTTCACGTACTGAACATCAGAAGCTGCCTTCAGTTGTACGGATCAGAAGTTGGTCTTCAGACGTTGACTTTTGTTGACTTCTTCAGGCGCACCTTAAGAAGCACCACTTCAGGAGCACTCTTCAGGAGCACTCTTTAGACCCAGTTTTCTTCCAACTTTGCAACTTGCTTCTAAGCTTTCCTTTCTTGCTCTAAGCTTGTTCTTTCATAACCATTATCAATTTCCAATCAATAAACACGTGGTTCTGAAATCACTTGAACAAAGCATTAGCAAATAACCGATTTTCTATTTAACACTTTTGTTATCATCAAAACCATAAAGAGAGATATGTTTACACATAATGTTTTAAACAATCTCCCCCTTAATTCAGAAGAGAGTTGTTTAGACACATTTTGTTCCAACAACCCCATCATAGCGGGCTTTGGTGGCTTACTACGCCTTCCTTCTGAGACATGGATTTTATTAGGATTCTCATGCTACGTTGCAGATAACATTGACATCCTTATAAACCACTAGGTATGATGATGTTAGCTTAGGACCTTGGAGTGTGCTCCTCTTCAAGGTATCAAGTTCGATTCTCTATGTTGCCAGTTTGGGTGGACTAGTTTAGCTTGTTCAGAAGAAAAATAAACATTGACATCCTTCTAGATCATGAACTTCGTGCAATCCATCGAGGGCTGTCCTCTTCTAGAAAGATGAACTTTCGAGATGTTAAAACCTATTCGGACTCTCTCCAATGTGTTAACATTCTCAAGGAGTCAACCCTGCGCTACCGCAACATGCTACTTTAATTCAAGACATCAAGGATTTCCTTAACCTTGACTGGACCATATCCAATGCTCACACCCTTCGGGAAGATAATAGTTGTGTTGACATCTTAACAAAGCTTTGAGCTTCTTCCTCCTCAGATCTCATGATTTACAACGATCATCCACTAGACTTATTTGACCTTCTGGCAGCTGATTCATTGGGAACAATTGGTTCCGTAGAATATTTTCCATTTTTGTTTGTTCAAAAAAAAAAGAATATAGATTTCTCTTCTTCTTTTTTTCTTTGTTAGCCCCGTAAAAAAAATTGTTGTATACATACCATGTCAATTAGTTGTGTCGTTTAGCGTAAATTTGAGCAAAAAAAAAATTAAAAAAGACTACCGAATTAAAAAAAAGGCATAACTTTTTTTTTAATAAATAAAAACTGATATTTGGATAGCCATTGGTAAATTCAAAAACCTTCTTTTTTAAATGTAGTTGAATTTCCAGCTTTCCAAGTCCTTCTATTATTTCCCCTAAAAAAAGTTCTTTTATTATTTTTATTTATTTTTGACAAAGCTTTTATTATTTATTTAAAATTAAAAGACGTTCAAGTCATATTTAATTTAACTGTTTAAAAAATAAAGTTCTACTAATATTTAAATTTAACAAGCTTTAAGCGTTTAATGGAGTGGTCGTTGTTTATGCAATTTAGAGTAGTAGTATTTATAAATTCCACTAGATTTATTTTATCATGTTGAGTATGTGTATTTTTCTTTTTCCAGCTAGAGATTCCATTACATCGTCACTTTGATTATGCTATTGATCTCCGGTAGAAAAGGAGTATTCAATACCTCAAGTAAAAATCAGTCTCACCCAACTATGGCAACAACAGATCATAGAGTAATATATATGATAATAAAATGAAGAAAAAAAAAGGAAAAAAGAAAAGCTCACTATCTAAGTAGCTGTGCCGGAGTGACCTTACACATGGCTCTAGGCTTGAAACACGCCCCACAACAACCCATGTCATATGCAAATTTTACGTTATATTATCATAGGATTAGCTACCCCATGAGGATACTATGGTTGATTGACCAATCCACTTGAGATAAATATTTAATGCACAAAGTTATATATATCATACTCAAATGAAAATGAAAAATTGATGTGAATACATTCAACGAATATCGGTTTACTTGATGTAAAAGTATAGTTTATTTTTTAAATAAGTTTGAGTTTGAATCTCAATGTCAGTGTTGATACGAAGACCTCTAATTTTTTTAGTTATAAAGAAAGATATTAAAACAACGCTTATTATTTCTCTATTGGTCGTAACTCTTTGTTTTGTTTAGGAAAAATAAGGAGATAAGTTTAATAAATAAAGAAAAAAATATAAAAGTAATTTATTAAAATAATTTTTTATTTGACTATAGAGAGAGATATAAAAGAGATCTAGATTGAAGAACGAAATCGACATATGACTCCGTCAAAATTTAATCTCCTCAAGTGAAAAGCAAGCATAATTTTTTGTTATGATTATTCTACATGTCACTAAACAACTTATGAATTTTTAAATAGGTCCTAAAACTAATAAAATTGTAATCAAATCCCTAAACTACTATATTTTTTGTAATTAGGTCCTTATGGTACACTTCTTTTAGTCAATGATTAATCAACAGTAATAGAAAGATCTAATTACAAAATAAAAATATAATGGTTCAACGTGATTATAACTTTTTTAGTCTACTGACTTATTTGAAAATCCTCAAATAGTTTAAGGACCTACAACATATTATATACAAATAAAGTTTATAAATGTAATTATCAATCAAGAAGAGAGATGAGAGAGTGTGTGTGTGAATGAGAGGAGAGTGAGCATAGAGAGATTGGGAAGAGATAGAGATAGATAAGGACGAGATAGTGGAGATATACGAGAAAAATAGTGAATAGAGAGCCGATTTTAGAGAGGAGAGAAATATGTAGAGAGGGAAAATTCATTGATTATTTTCATCTCTTCTTTCTTTCTCTGCACTCTAATCTCTATACTCTCTCTCCCCCTCTCTACCATATTTTGTCTCCCTTCGGGAAGGAGATAGACAAGAGAGAGATATATAGAGATGCATAATAAATGTTCTTTTTCCCATCTCTCTCGTATCTCTCTCTCTTATCCCTTTCCCCTCTCATTATTTCTCTCTTTCACTCTTTCCTTTCTAATCTTTCTTCTTTCTTCTTCCTCTTTCCTATGTTCTCTATGTTGGATAATAAAACAATGAGCTATTCTATTGGGCCTGTTAGTTTAGAGTGCATTATGTTTAATATATATTCTCTTGTAACCTTTTATGATATTAAGCTATTGGTATTCCATGAAAACCTAGTCGTCTTGTTAGTCTTTGCTATTATCTATTGAAACCCTATATTGAAGGTGAGGAAAACACAAGAAGGGGGTTGAATTATGTTGCCTTTTTCAAAACTTTTCTAAGTGTTTATGCCCTAGTTAGAGTTTGATGGATTCAGAGTTTGACTCAGAGTCTGATAGCAGCGGATATATCAAACACAAAGATTAAGAGAGAGAGAGAGAGAGAGAGAGAGAGAGAGAGAGAGAGAAGTAGACACAAGGCAATTTATATTGGTTCCTCCTACAAACCCGGAGTAGTACAGTACCCTTGCACTTCCAAGGGACTTCACTATAATCTCACAAGATTACAATTGCTAAAGGACACAACCAAGAGACTTCCAAATGCTCAAGCATACAAGCAAGAGACTTCAAATGCTCAATCACAACTGAAAGAGACTTCTAAGAGTTTACAAATAAATAGATTTGTTCTTACACTTGATATACAATCAGAGGTGTAAACAATACAAAGCAAAACAGACACAGATACTTAGAATTTCTAAAATACAAACTTTGATAAGAAATTCTTAAGTGTTTTATGCGCTTTTTAATTTGACAGAGTAAGGGCACAGTTAAAATAGAAGAGTCATGTTTTTGTTCTTCAAGTCTTCAGCTCCATATATAGGCAAGGATTTGAGAGACGTTGAAGAAGAGTGTCAGCTCATTAATAGTCATTGAGAAACTTCAAATCAAGAGCGTTGGACCATTGCCTGATATCGATAATGTCGTTGATTGGACATTTGAAATTCCTTTACTGAACCTGAAATTATCTGTTCATTCTCTTTGTCCTTGAAGTTCTTTTTTTGTTTTTACACGTGGTCAGAAGAAGACAAACTAGACTATCACACACTTGATAGGGACAGCTACAGAAGGGGACAAATCTGACGTGGCTTCTGTGTCCCTCATGAGTTCTTCAGAGTCTAGAGATCTTCAGAGTCTGATGCAGATCTTCATCTTATGAGTAGTTTTGTTTCTTCTGATCCAAGGTGTTGACTTCTAGTTGACTTTTCTTTAGATCTTCTACCATAGTCTTTTAGCTTCTCTTTGTGTTTCTGATGCTCTTATACATGTTCAGACCTTGTTAAATTTTAATCTATGGTCCTGTACACTTGAACATATATTTGCATATTCGATTGTTCTTTAATATTTGTCACTTCCGCCGTTGTGTTCCCAATAATATGGAAATGTGTAATTTTGCTTTTTAATGATTGATCGTATGGGTATGTTTTTCTGCTTCCGCCGCTAAAAAAAGATGAAAACGATGCTTGTTTTTTAACCGCATAGAAATCAATTAAGATGCAATCGGGTTGTGAAGTTCTTTGTTTAAACCGTAAAAGTAGAATGTTTGTTTGATTGTAGTTTTTTTGTCCCTCGCGGTTTCTTCTCATTCAATATTGGTGGATTAATTCTTCAAAAAAAATGATTGGTGGATTCAAAGGTTGGCTTCATATTGGTGTCTCTCACAGTTGGTTGATTGGTGGTTAACTTTGATTGATTTATCAAAACTTTGATCAGTTGGCTTAAATATGTTTTTTTGTTTCCGGTTTGTTTCTTCTTTGATTGAAATTATTTGCCTCTAATAATTGGAATTTAAGAAAAATTTGGATAGACAATCCACTTGTGTTTCTGATTCAGTTCGGTATGGTTTTCTCTTCCTTTTGTTTGGGTTTTGTGTTCGAGTAAATCTCCTTGTTTTTGGTTTGATTGTTTGAGTCTAGTTTTCGGTTTGAGGGTTATTTGAGTCTTCGGTTGTTTTTATGGCTTTTGCGGTGTTTGGGGTCAGATTTGCATGTTCGGTGGTTCTCTATTTCCCCCCTCTCTCTCTTGGTCTATGTTTTCTTTGGTTCAGTTTGATTTTGTTCGTTTAGCCTGTTTGATTTTGTCTAGTTTGGTTCAGCTTGTCTTTGTTCGTTTGGTTCGGTTCGTTTTGTTTCTTCAATTTGTCTTGGTTTAGTTTCGTTCGGATTAGCTAGGTTCAGTTTGATTTGGTTTCATTGGTTCAATTTGTTTGGTTGTTGGGTGAGTCAAGATAGTGCTCACAATTGGTTTGTTTATTTGGTTGGTGAGTCTAGTGTTCACAATTGGGTTGTTTGGTGAGTTTGTGCTCACAGTTTGTTTGTTTGTTTGTTTGGTGAGTTTGTGCTCACAATTTGGTTGTTTGGTGAGTCAAGTGCTCACAATTTGGTTGTTTGATTGGTTCTCTCTTTGTTTGATTGACTATGTCTCTCTAGTTTCTTCCTCTTTGTTTGATTGCACTTCTCCCCCTTTTGATTCTTCTGATTGATTGCAATTCTCCCCCTTTTGATTCTTCTGATTGATTGATTCTCTCCCTTTATTGGTTCTTCTGTATGGTTACTTCTCACTGTCGGTTCTTTTGTTTGGTTTGGTTTGACTTGGTTCTTATGTTTGGATGGTTTCTCTTTTTGGCTGGTTAATGGTGATGATTCTTGTTGCTCTCTCTACGATGATAACTCACTTTGGTTGTGTTTACCGGTGTTTTTGATAAACAAGAAGACTAGTTTTAAAATGTTGCTTGCAGAATCAAACTAGAAATACTATGACATGCATGTTGTGCAAAGATTTTCCAGAAAATGTATGAATGTTCATCATATTCATGAGTTTGTTTATGAACAAGATAAATAAAACTGTTTTGTTATGAAGATAACTGCCTTTCGACACGAATCAACAGTGTGTTTAAAGATTAAAACGCTAAAGACTTAGAATGTAAAAGGCAAAGAAACTTTAAAGAAAAGTAAATTGCATTGCTTTGATAAGTAAAAGGTTCAACAAATCATTACATACATTCTGACACTTGTTTCTCTCTAATGCTAGGTACTTTGAGTTTGAAGAACTTTTGATATGTGATTTGTGACCCGTTTTTCCTATGAAAAACTACTATATATACACAAGAAAAATAACTAACAGACGGTTAGAAACTAAATCATTTCGACAGTTTTGGCTTGCTTTCCACGTCCCTGAACCTTCAATCTTGCCTCTTCAGTGAAAATTTGAGTTTCTCCATTTGAATTCAAGCATCTTGTCGAATCTATTTTGTTGAAGCCTTTTCTATCCATCTTGTATTTAGAGGATTTTGTGGTTCTGATGATCACTTTTCCCGTCGAAATGCCCATTTAAAATACAGGCTAACATGTTGCTGCTCTCCATTGATTCTGCTATTAACTGATTTGGTTTATTTTTCGGGTTAATTTGTAACAAGCTTAAAGCTTAATAAGCTTCAGCTTGAGGGGTAATGTTAGAACTTTATATTATTTAGTATGTTTTTCCTATTTTGTTTGACAAACTCACAATGCTTCTTATTGATGCATCATGAGTTTGAGGGTATGTGTTAGATAATAAAATAATGGGCTATGCTATTGGGCCTGTTAGTTTAGAGTCCATTAGGTTTTATATATATTCTCTAGTAACTTTTTGTAATGTTGAGTTACTGATATTCTATGAATCTCTAACCGTCTTGTTAGTCTTTGCTATTCTTTATTGAAACCATATATTGTTAATACTCTCATCTATCTCTTTCATCTCTCCTCTCATTCTCCTTATCTCTCTCATCGCTCACTCTCTCTTTTTCATATATCTATCCCCTTTCTCTTCTCACACACACTCTCTCTCGTCTCTCTCTCTCTTCTCTCTATCTCATATTTATAAACATTAATATATTTTTACTTTATATATTCTTTACTAGTATGTCCTTGAATTATTCGAATATTTTCAAATAAGTCTCTAAACCAAAAAAGTTATAACTAAGTCCCTGAACTATTATATTTTTTTTGTAAATAGGTCCTTTTATTACATGTTGATTAATTGTTGACTAACGGAAGGTAACAGAAGGATCTAATACAAAAATTATATTAATTGAAGGGCCTGATTACAAGCTTTTAAAGTTTAGGCACCTATTTAAAATTTCAATACATTAGAGACCTATTGAATAATTAAACATAATTCTTTGTGTATTTATCTCATATGATCTAGTATTATATTCCCGTAATTCCTCTTATTTTATTTTATTTTTGACAAAAATTCCTCTTATTTTATCATGGATGGAAAATGAGATACATCAATCATTAATATATTCATCTTCTACAAAGTTTAGATGATTTCAATCTTAAGAGCCAATACAACATTTTCGTCATACCGCAAAAGAATGTAGCGTGATGTGAAAAATCCTTTGTAATAAGCTCCTATCAATGGGTTGTCTTTTCTTTACACAACAGTCTTGGTCATATACGGCACCAACCTACGAAAAATCATAGTTTCTTTGCATAATGGTTTTTGAAGTTCAGAACATGAACGGTTTCAAGCCGTTGGCACATAAACCCAAAATTGTAACTTTCGTCACCCTAGGTGAACGGTTAATATCGTTGATCCCAAAGCTTCTTCCAAAAATAAATATCGTTGTTCTTGAAATTGTTCTCGTACATCCTCTTTTTAAGTGGCCTCTTCATACGCTACCCCAACTCTTTTTCATCGTTGCAAAAAGAAAACTATCTTTTTTTTTTTGCAAATGAATATTAAAAAATGTGTTGTAGTAAATCATTTTTTTTAATGAAAAAACAATAGGTTTAATAAAATATTATTCATATAAAATTCTAATATATTTCTAAAGTCTAAACTACATAATAAAATCAAATACTTGTTAATGATATATATTGAAGTTTCTATTTTTCTTCCTTAGAGGCAAATTTTTTTGAGCAACTTAAGAGGGGAAATATATGTTGAATAATTGGCTAAAAAGAAATTTAGCGGGCTATTGAAATTTTTGTGCTAGCTTATAGTAAACTTATCAAGTGTACTATACCGACGTCAAGTAGTAATATTTAATACAAGTTTGTACTTAACTCCTACGATTATAATTAAGATGTGTATATTGGGGGTTGTACTTGGCAATGGTTTATTTAAACTAAATACGTAGAAACATAATAGAAAGCGATTATGTCATGTTTGATTCCATTCTCTTTCGCTACTTGGTAACAGGGTCCAGAGTCTACAATTGATTACATAGTTTCATGCCGTTCTAACAAATGTTTTGGTACTTAACCCGCTTCTTTAATCACAACCCTTTATTGTGTTAGGTGAGTCTGTAACCATGGAAGGTTTGATGTGCGTTAAAATCTTGACACAAAGGCGGTAATAGAATATGTATAAAGCTATTACAAAATGAACGGTTAAAATTAGGTCAAGCCTCAAAAGCTATAGTTAATAGTCATTCAAGACATAGATCTATTTACGAACATTCTTAAACGCTTAAAAAGCATCAATAACAAATATTAATTGAATAAAAATAAGCAGATCAATTATTGTATTCAAAAGAAACTCAACATTTCATCGTTCAAATAGCTACAAAGAAAATCATCTACATGACCTAACTTAGGAAACTAGCTACTCATGATAACTAAACATAAACAAACGAATATGCAAAGAATATATGAATAAAGGATCATTGTGTGATGAATCCTCGCGTTCGGGATGTTTCAGGTTACTCCTAGCCTTCTAAAATCGCGATTTCATTGTGTTCTGATCGTCAGAGAGTGTTTTCCCCATGAGGCAGAACTTTTCTATTTATAGGCGATTGTTTCCAATATTTTTGGAACAGTATGTGCGCAACAAGCACAACCTTGTGCGCATTGCACACTAGGTAGTGACTAAACACCTTCGATTCCTTTCTTATATACTTGAATTAATTTGAACAAAAACAAGGAAGAAAGTGAGAAATGTTGTGCCAAAACAAGAAAAGAATTATATACTCAGAGCCAAATTTTAGAAAAGGTTGGAGACAAAGGATGGAGAACAAATTGGTTAACTACTTGAGATCAAGATCCTAGACTTTGATTTGAGATTTATTCAAGATTACCACTTCGACTACTTTTTATATTAATCTTTGCAAGCGATATGAGTAACCTTGCTAAGATGAAGGCCATGAAGAAGGATGGGAAGGCTACTCTCTCGAGTTTGCACATAATATTTGGAATTGTTTTACATCTACACTGCACATCAATTTTTTCTCAATTTCAACTGTGCAACTGCTTGAGATGTGCAACAAGAGTTGTGCCTTCTATTCTATTGTTAGATTGAGAAGGCAGGTTTAAAAAATATATGAATATCAAGTTTTTACCCTTATTTTAGGGGTAAAAAATTCGTCGCCTGAGAGATTCGAACTCTCGCGGGGAAACCCCATGTACTTAGCAGGCACACGCCTTAACCACTCGGCCAAAGCGACTTGTTTGTGTCTAAGTTTTAATATTTGTATTATCATTGGATTAATTTTAATATATATTTCAAAAAAAATTTTGTTATATTTTTCTTTGAAGTACATGTGCAATGTATTGATAGTAATTGGATACTCATTAGTATTGTATTAAATGTTTTATAAAAAGAAAAACACGAATAATAGTGAACTTCTTTTTTTGGTACAAAATAAAGTTAAACTTTAAGTCACACGATTGTCTTTTATAACGTTCAATTATCAATTAAAAGTGTTATTTATATGCAAATATGCTATTTATAAATTAATATATTTTACTTATTTAATATTTTTATTTGAATATTTATTAAATTTTAATATGTTGGAATGCTAACAACTAACATGAAATTCACTCTATATCGGGTGTAACATTAAAAGAAGTGAGTGATAATGTGAGGCAAGTGAGTTTTTGACATGCTCAATCGATCAGTCATTTCATAGAGTCTTCTTGTAAATGAAATATGTTCATTTTTCCTTTACTTTCACATTATTGATTTATCTAGAATTGGTTGCAGAATAGTGGTTGTCGGTGTACTTTTACACATAATTTTCCAATGATGTACTTATTCAATGAGCATATAGAAAAGGAAAGGAGCAAAAGTGAATTACAGCAAGCATGTATCATTAAATTGTAGATGTTTTAATTACCAACATGTTTCTTCACCCTTGTTTGCAAGACAAGGTTGTCCCTACTTCACTTGTCTCATTTGTGAAAAATAGCCCCCCACACCCATAGTTACGTGCTTCTTTTTCTTTCACTAACTAAACTCATGTCTCTTTCAAAGTCATGAGCAAATACACAACAACCGCATATTATAGCCAACAGACATCAACATTTGATTCATATGTTTATTGAAAGAATGATAGGCTTTGCCTTTCTATTAATTTTCAATGATATATATACACAATTATGCAGTGTCAGTTTCGCTGACTATTTATTATACAATTATTACTATTTAATGAATTATATTATAATAATATTCTAATACACCCCCGTAGTCGAAACGGAAGGCTGACGAATGTTGAGACTATTACGAAAATCGTCAAAGAGTTGTAACTGAAGTCCTTTGGTGAAGATGTCAGCGATTTGGTAACGTGAAGGAACATGTAAGACTCGTACTTGGCCGCGGGTGACTTTCTCACGCACAAAATGTATATCCATCTCGATGTGTTTGGTGCGTTGATGTTGAACTGGGTTGCCGGATAGATAGACAGCACTCGCATTGTCACAATAAACCAGTGTGGTTGTTGTGACTGGGAAATGTAGTTCCAATTGCAAGTTTCTAATCCAACAAGATTCAGATACTACATTGGCGACTCCGCGGTACTCGGCTTCAGCACTAGACCGAGAGAGTGTGTGTTGGCGTTTGGTAGACCATGAGATTAAATTGTCACCATGATAGACACAGTAACCAGATGTGGATCGCCTGGTGTCTGGGCAACCAGCCCAATCTGCATCAGTGTAAGAAACCAATTTGCTGACAGAGGATGGATGTAAGTGAAGGCCGAAATCAATAGTTCAATGAATATACCGAATGATACGCTTCAGTGCTGACATATGTTGCGTTTTAGGGTCATGCATGAATAAGCATACCTGTTGTACTACATAAGAGAAATCTGGTCTTGTGAAAGTTAAATATTGCAATGCTCCGGCAAGACTTCGATATTCAGTTGGGTCATGACACAGATTTCCATAAGAGCCATTGAGTTTTGCCTTGGTGTCGACTGGAGTGGGTGATGGTTTGCAGAAGGACATGCCTACTCGTTCTATAATTTCCTCTGCATATTTTCTTTGAGACAAGAAAAGACCACCTGTATGTTTATTGACAGATATTCCCAGAAAATATCTTAGAGGACCCAAATCCTTCATGGCGAATTCAGAACTAAGTTTAGACATAATAGAGTCACGAAGAGCAACAGATGAAGCAGTGAGAATTATGTCATTCACATATAGAAGGATATACACAGTATCATCACCGTGATGAAACACGAACAAAGAGTGATCAGAGATGCTGTGAGAGAAACCCAATGTGGCAACATAGTTAGTGAATCTTTGGTACCATGCACGAGGTGCTTGTTTTAAACCATATAGAGACTTCTTGAGGAGACAAACATGCTCAGGATAGTGTGGATCACGGAAACCAGGAGGTTGGTGCATATACACAGTTTCGTCAAGATTTCTATGCAAAAAGGCATTTTTGAAATCTAGTTGATGGAGACACCATGATTTGGATATGGCAATGTTAAGCACCAAGCGAATAGTGGCCGGTTTGACGACAGGGCTGAAGGTTTCACCACAATCGACACCTGATTGTTGATTAGCACCATTACCTACAAGACGAGCTTTGTCTCGCTCAAAAGAACCATCAGATTTCTTCTTGTTCCTGAAAATCTACAAATTTCGAATAACATTAACATTAGAGGGACGAGGAACTAATTCCCACGTCTTATTTTCAATAAGAGCAGAATATTCGTCTTTCATGGCCATTTTTCAATTTGGATCTTTTAATGCATCAATGGGATTTGTAGGTAAAGGAGAGATATTTTGGTGGGTTGATGTGTGTAGGTTGAAAAGTTGACGGGGTTTGACAATTCTGTGTTGGGATCGGATTGTCATTTGAGTGGAATGAGGTGCAAGGGGGAAATAGGTGTAGGAATCGGTGGAGAGTAGGTGGTAGGTGTTATTTGTGTAGATGAGGTCGTTGTCTGGGAGGGAGAAGGTGTTTGAGCTGTAGGTGCATGTTGTTGGGCCGAGGAGGGTGGTGAGAGGGGAAATATGGTTTGGTTCGTGGTTGGAGGAGTAGGAGTATTTTGGGCCGCCGATGATAGTGGTTGGGTAACGGTTATGTTAGGAGAGGGGGCGGTTGGATATGTGGTGGACAAGTGTGAGGGAAGGAAGGGGATTATGCCATCATCTAAGAAGTTATAGGTAATCGTTGTAGGAGCATTCATGGTGGAAAAGGGAAACGTATTTTCCTAAAAAATGACATGCCGAGAAATAATGACTTTACGACTTGACAATTCGTAACACTTATAACCTCTTTGGTTGGACGGATATCCTAGAAAGACACATGGTGTAGACCGAAGTTGAAGTTTATTCCTAATGGTTTGTGGAATTAATGGATAGCAAAGACAACCAAATACTCGGAGGTGTGAATAAGACGGGTCTTTTTGATAGCGAATTTCGGTGGGTGATTGAAGGCTGAGTTTCTTATTTGGATGTATGTTGTGTCGGTAAGTGGCCATTTGAAGAGCATGGTGCCAGAAAACTGGTGGAATAGACGCATGAGCAATGAGGGTTCTGATATATTATTGATTGTACGAATTTTTCTTTCGGCTTTTCCATTTTTAGGGGAGGTATGAGGACAAGAAAAACGAAAAGACATTCCATGTTGTTCACAAAACTTATGAAAGAGAGCATTATCGTACTCCTTGCCATTATCACATTGAAAACATTTTATTTCACGTTCAAATTGTGTTGTACTGTGAGCACGAATTTGGAGAAAAATGGAATGTACTTCTGATTTGTTTGAGATGGGAAAAGTCCACAAAAAATTAGTAAAATCATCAAGAAACAACACATAGTAATGATGCCCTCCGGAGCTTAATATCGGAGAAGTCCAAAGATCGCTATGAACAATGTCAAAAAGCATACAAGTAAATGACAATGAATTAGAAAAAGGCAATTTTATTTGTTTCCCAAGAGGACAGGAGTGACAGAAGAAATCATTTTGAAACTTAT
Organism: Medicago ruthenica; assembly: GCA_018208015.1. Lineage (NCBI taxonomy): Eukaryota > Viridiplantae > Streptophyta > Magnoliopsida > Fabales > Fabaceae > Medicago > Medicago ruthenica. The sequence continues at coordinate 100,373 of WNNG01000392.1, forward strand.
TACATAGCAAAAATTTGTTTCGATGCAGAGAATTTAAAATAGGAGCTCCTGGATGTCTTAAACGATTATGCCATAACTCATTAGATGAAGCAGCAAAGGTGGATGGTGGTAGTACTGTTGTGTTTGGTCTTGTGGGAATAGGGTAAAGGTCGCCAGAACTATTACATCTCATTAAAAGCGTTCCTGTCTGGAAATCCTTCACAGAAAAACCGAGATAATCAAATTCAACAGAAACATCATTATTGTCATACCCCAATTTTGCCCCAACCAAAACTTTCTTTTCTTTCTTCTTATTTCCTAAAATATGTTGACCAAAAGTCAAAAAAAATTTCTTTCGAAAAATGTGTTTTTACACCAAACATTCCAATTTTATTTCCTTTCATTCCTATTACATTTCTAATCACAAAAATCACAATTTCACACCATTTTTGTTTTATTATTTTCAAAATCATCAAGATTCAAAATTTTTTTTAAAAAAAAAACACTAACTTTGACAAATTCACCCAAAATGCACATTTCACTCATATTTCATTTCTTTCCCCACAATTTGTGCACCTAGAATCATCCTCTCACATAACACCTCATCATTATCCAACACATCATCACTCACCACCAGAAATCATCAAAAAATACTAAAAAACTCATTTTTTGCAAAAATTTCAAACTACCATTTCTTACTCCCCCACTTAACCTAATTTTGCACCCTTGCTGACCAAATTTCTCCCTCTATAAGTACCCAACAAAATAAGAGAGGAAGGAGGCCGAAATTTGAGAGAGAAAAATCACCATTTTCATCAAAAATTCCGAAATCTTCATTTCTTCATAAACACTTCCAACAAACCAAAAACACTCAAAACTCAAGAAAAACCAACCAAAATCGTGAAATTAAAACCACAATTTTTCAAGAAAAAGTGTTAGTGAGTTGGACCATTTTCAAAGCTTAAACAAGGTAGATTTCGATTGATTTATGTTCTTGGAAGTGTGGTGAAGCTTTTCCAATGTTTAAATTTGCTTAGAATTGCTTAATTTGTGTTTTTGTATTTTTGAATTTGAAGTTGTTGTTTACGTTTTTTTTTACACAAGCCTCTATTGTGAAATCTAAGCATAGATTCATGATCAGTGCGAAAAATCGAGCAAGATGGTATATTCATTTGTGATTTTTGAGGTCTATTTGAGTTTTTGTGTTTTTCTCCCATGGATGTTGTTGCTGATAGGTTATTCATCTTGAAGAAGAAGAAGTTGACTTTCTTCTTCCTTGACCGCGGGCCCCACATTCATTTTTTTTGCTTTTTGTTGTTTTTTTTCGTTAAAGGGGATGAGTTTTGGGCCTTAGTATTAAATCTGTTGAGCTATTTGCTCACCCCTTTTCGGATTTAAACCCCCTCTGTGGCTTTATTATTTGCTTTTTAGCTTATTCAAATAAGTGATTATTTGAACAATAGCTTATTTAAGCTTATTGTGTCAAATTTTTACACTAACATAGTGATCTTTTCAGATCTTTTATTCTATTTTGTTGGCTTATTTTTATAAGTCATTTTCTTTATTATTTGCTTTCTAGCTTATTCAAATAAGTGATTATTTGAACAATAGCTTATTTAAGCTTATTGAGTCAAATTTTTACACTAACATAGTGATCTTTTCAGATCTTCTATTATATTTTGTTGGCTTATTTTTATAAGTCATTTTCTTTATTATTTGCTTTCTAGCTTATTCAAATAAGTGATTATTTGAACAATAGCTTATTTAAGCTTATTGAGTCAAATTTTTACACTAACATAGTGATCTTTTCAGATCTTCTATTCTATTTTGTTGGCTTATTTTTATAAGTCATTTTCTTTATTTTAATTGCTTTTTAGCTTATCCAAATAAGTGATTATTTGAACAATAGCTTATTTAAGCTTATTGAGTCAAATTTTCTTTTTTTTTTTTACTTTATTTACTTTCTGTTTTTTATTATTATTATTTCATTTGTTTTTCCTTTTTCCTTTTTTTACTATCTATTCATTTGCTTTATTTTAGTTTATTAGTATCATATCTTGCATTTTATATTTATTTACCACTTTTTTTTTGCTTATTATGCCTTAGAATTTATTTAGGAACAAATGTAGTTATAAATGAGATATTGCATTGCATACATATTTACATCATTTCATGCATTTGATATTTATTATGTTTTAGAATGTATTTTAGGAACCAATGTAAATATAAATGAGAAAATTGCATTGCATGCATATTTATTTATCCCACTTTATGTCAAAAATCAAAATCAAAATAAGTGATTAGTATAATCCAAGGAAAGGGGGACTTTCATTTTGATCCAACGTCATTATGAAATCCATCGCGCTTAGTTTATTTATTTTTTTATCACGCTTAATCTTTTAGACTCTAAGTAGAAAAACCATAAAATCAAAAACATTCAAATATTTAAAACCTCATCAAAAATATCTTTTATTAACAAACTTTGGTTTTCAAACCAAGTGATTCCTCATTTTCCCTAAAATCAACTTTTAATCAATTTTAATCATATTAGATTTTATTTTTCTACAATTAAAATCAATCAATTTCACTCTTTCGTCACTTTGGCTCATTTTACCTTTAAAAAACATCAAACTTTAAAATCAATCAAAAAAATCACTCTGCTTTTTACCCCGAACTACATGGTTTTGATCCCATTCGGGTATGTAGGCAAAATACTTTGACTTTCCAAATCAACAAAATAACAAAAATATTGTTCTCTCCTCTCACTCATCACTTTAGTCCTTTTTTACACTTAGGCTTTTATTTACAAGCAAATAATCAATTTAGCACAAGATAAGTAAAAACAAGAGGTTCCTATAGAATACTATAAACGCTTAGGGTGCTAATGCCCTCCCTTTGCGTAACCAACCCCCAGACCTTTGATCTCTAAAAAATAGGGTTTTTTTTTCGAACTTTCCCCCTTTCCCTTGGAAAAATAAAAGCTCGGTGGTGGACTTAAAATTGCGAGTCAACGCTAACTAATAGCTTGATATCCAAAAATCACCGCGACAATTAACAATTGTAAATTTTTTGACAAAAACAAGGTTTTTGATAAGTTTTGGTGCATGCAAAACATTGTTTAAGGTTAGGGAATTGGGTAAAGATGCATTGCCACAACCAATTACAAGAATATGATGACCACTTCCAACAGTAATATTATTACTCATATTAAAATAAGATGTGAGATTACCTCCAGTTGTCGGATATGGACATGGTGGAGTGGCCCATGGTTGCCATGGATATGCCCACTGATGCTGCTGTCTGGGATAAGTGGGAGTGGTCCACTGAGGCTGCTGATAGCGAGACGGAGGTCACTGAGGCTGGGAACGACCTCCACCGCGACCATTGTTTCGACCCCTGCCACGACCACCACGACCAGGACCACTGTTGTTGCGGTTGTTGCGCTGCTGAGGGGGAGTGGTTGAGGCCGTGTTATGATCAAGAGATGATACGAAAGCAGAGTTGCTGATGGAATTTGCTGCTTTCTTTGCTTTGGTTGTTTCTTCCAGGATTATCATAGAACGAGCTTTGTAAAATGGTGGAAGAGAGTCTCCATGACGAATTTGTGAACCCACTGTGGCATACGCATCGGTTTGGCCAGAGATGAGTTGAAGAACAAGCCTTTCGTTAGACACGGGAGCACCAACATTAGAGAGTTGATCGGACAGGGATTTGAGATGTTGACAATAGGTGGAAGCATGAGGAAATTGTTCCATATGAACATTAGAAAATTCTTGCTCTAGGTAGAGAGCCCGAGAAATTTTATTGTCATAAAAAATTTTGAATAGTCTGTTCCATGCATTTTCCGCGGTTGAATCGCGTTCAATGATGGTATGAAGAAGATCATCAGATTGTGTCATAAATCCATTGAAGGACAGCAGCATCAAGACAGGCCCATAGATTAGGATCAGTGTCTTTGAGATTAGGAGAGGGTGAGGTTTCAGTTGGGATGATATGATCAATGATCTGATGAACACGAGCATGAATTTTGAAAAGTTCAGACCAAGTGTTATATTGGCCTTTTTCAATACTTAGGGTAATTGATAAAATTGGTGATATTAGAGATGGTGAATGCGGGATGAATGGGAGGATTGATATTCTGTTTGGGAGGTGACTCCTCTTGAATGGGAGGATTGCTGTTCTGCTTAGGAGGTGATTGCTTGGTGGTCATGATGAAAGGAAAGGGGTCAGCCGGTTTGTTTGAGGAGAGGAAGAAGAAGAAGGGCGGCCAGTCTTAGAGAGGGGGAGAAGGGCGGCACAGGGAGGAAGAAAACAAAGGGGGGAGGCTCGGCCGGTTTTAGGAAAAGAGAAGGGAGAGAAGAAATTAGGTTTTAGGATCAGTACCTAAGCTTACTTATTCCATGAAAGAAGGATAGGTTTTGCCTTTCTATTGATTTTCAGTGATATATATATATACACACACACACAATTATGCAGTGTCAGTTTCGCTGACTATTTACTATACAATCATTACTATTTAATGACAATTATATTCTAATAATATATAAAGATATTCTAATAATATTCTAATATTTATAATGCTTTCATGTTATAGCATTTTGTTATTAATGTTGGGTCTGTTTGGCAAAAATAACGGATAACTGATAAGCTAGCTGATAGCTTATAGCTTATGACTGATGACTGATAGCTGATAGCTGATAGCTAATAGCTGATGACTGATGACTTATGGCTGATAAGCTAATTGAAGTGTTTGGTAAAATTAGCGGTTCAAATAGCTGATAGATGTAAAATGACATATAAGGATATTTTTATATCATTCAATTTTTTATGAAGACAAAAACAACATACATTAATAATAATAATAATAATAATAACAACAACAACAACAACAACAATATCATTGTCAATTAAGTACAAATTAAGATAATCTTAACTACAATTATATTAATCCAAAATAATAATAAAAATAAATCTATCGCCTAATATTCCATAATAAAGCAGCAATATTGTTACGAATTTTCTTTGTCTTTGTTGATCTCCCGTATAAAGAATAAAACAACGAAAGGAAGTGATTTTTTTTGTTTTGAAAAAGAAGTGGATATTTTTTAGCACAAGAGATTTTAGTATTTATGATGCAATTATATTAATAAATTGTAAAGGGTAAAAAAGGATTTTAAATAAAATAATAAGGGTAAAAAAGGAAGAAAAAACAATAAGCTATAAGTTATAAGCTCAAACGCTACTTGAAATAGCGTCTGAAAAATAAGCTATAAGCTCCTGAAATAAGCTATAAGCTCCTAACGAAAAATTGTTACCAAACAGGTCTTTTTTTGCCAGACAAGCTTATAAGCTATAAGCTTGTTTTTGTGCCTTACCAAACAGACTCGTTGTGTTTTCTTTTGTTATATATAGTTCAAGGGTGTTATTGCTAGTGCGAAATCCGGATTAAAAGACCCATCTTGCAAGTTGATTATATGCAAATTTGGTATAAAACATAAACGTGGTGACGTTTTTAAAATTATGTTGAAAACAATGTTTTAAGCTGATTATTTAGATAATCGGTTTAAAAAGAGTCTCTTTTATGCCTCTTATTTACATAACAGGTTTAAAATCTGTTAAATATATGCTTTATACACCCGCGAAACTTTCTCCCCTGTCTTGGGAAATAAACTATTGTTCTCCTCTTCTCATCGCTATCTCATTCTCCTCTCATCGTTTTCATGCCCTCCTCTCATCTTCGCTCTCTCACAGCCATTAACTACATATTGCTCGTTTCTCTATATGATTTCACTCAAAACTTGTTTGCTTTTCCTCATTTTGTTTGTCTAGCACATTTATTTTTTCTCTCTACATGTCTCTCATTTTTCATGTATGTGTTCATTGTGCATGTTTAAATATGTGTATTTGTACATATTTGTAGTTTCAATATTATATACGTAGATATGTGCATTTTTGTTTAGGTGTTAATCATGGATTATAATGATATGGATTGACACATTCAACGACTAAAATAACTTTTTATTTAAATTCGAATTGACTCTAGATTGGTTTCAACTTAAACATTGTGTTAATGCCATATACCAACTTATATGTTGTTTTTCCTATCGACTCTCTTGGCGATATATGCCCATAACATTGTTCTAATGTCAATTTCTTAGTTTTAATCTATAAGGTTCTTAACCAAACCAATAATAATTTTATTCACGGCTTCTACTTTGTCGCTTTCACAAGCATAATAAGGAGTAAATGTAAACATTTTTTTCTTTTTAGCTTATGCATAATCAAATACATTGTAAATGAACATTCCTTGATCACTTAAACTTTAAGAATAAGAAATTCGCAAACAATATGATTTTCAATAAAATTACGTTGTACTTAGTAGCATCCTTTAAAAGCCACAGCCTCAACCCAATTTGTGAAATAATCCACAATGACTAAAGATGTATTTATATCTTTTTGATGAAATGTGATAGATTTTCCCTATCAAATCCAAAGTCTACCATCTAAAAAGACACGAATTTACAATTGAATGCAATTCTCTAGATGAGACATTCTATATATGACCATGTTTTTTACACTATACAATTATGTAGTCAACATGCAGTCTCTTATCAATGTGGACAATAATATCTGCTTTGCCGCAAAATCTACTCACTTTATGACTAGCTTGAATGCTTGATGAGCATTGAGCACCACAAATTTCTTCATAGACTTTTGATATACTTCATGTGTGAAACAAGTATCACCGACAACAAATAACCAAAACAGTCTCTAGCAACAACGACAAATCTAGATATAATATATCAATTAAGTGTAAAGCAAAACCACAATCGAACCAAAGAACAAGATATAAAGAAGAAGAACATAATACCAATATTTGTTTATCTAATTCGGCCTAAATTGACATATGTCTCAAGGAGAGAGCAACTCTTTAATCCACTGTTAAAGAGTTTTTATAAAGAGATACAAAGAGTTAAAAGAAATTAGCTTCAACAAACTCTACAAAAGCAAACCTAATTTCTATCATTTTCCCACTTTCTTCCCTTGATCAAGAGTTATTTTTTAATAGCAAATGTTAGTAGTTTTTCTATTAAATTAATATTTTTACTTGTTCGTTTAGGTTTGAACCTATGAACTCCAACTCATTTTTCTTTAGCTCAAACAGGTTGAGCTACCCAAACCCCGCCTTCCCTTGATCAAGAGTGCTACAAAAGTGACTAAAAAATTTTGCTTCCAATGTTCTTCTCTCATTTATCCCCTTACAATCACTCAATAATTTTCACTTAGAAGATGTTTTTTTTTAAAGATGTTTTCCACCCCTAAACATAAAATCTATTAAACTCTCGTGTTTTTTTATGTCTCTTATAAATGAAACTTTTCATTTGTTTAAAAAATAAGATGATTTTGAGAAGTCTATGAATCTTTCAACTATTTGAGAGGAACCAAATTAGTAGGCACCGTCATCTTAGATGCTTCAGCTCTTAGGTATGGAGTTAATTGCGGTAATATCCCCCGTTCTCGGCCAAGGAGGACTTTCAGTTATGGAACGTGTTTGATTGGACAGTCTTCTTATCAAACCGCCAAGGATGATCCAAAAAAATCAACAACCTTCAATTACTTCATTTATTTATTCATTATACTATACTATAAGACAAAGCTTGAATTTGGACTCATTACAATGCATATAAGACCACCTACAATGGTGGTGTTGAATGCCTCATTAAACTGTTGAATGCCTTGCAATGGTGTTGAATCAAGTGTTGAATGATGACATGGAGCACTGAAGTGTTGAAACCATTCAACACTGATTAATTGCCTCGCCCAGGACACGTGGCCGCTTGCCACTGGCCAACATCAGGCGCGTGTGCAACACGCGGGGACAAGGGGCGTGGCGCGCAGAATGGAAGAGAGAGAAGACTGCTTTTTTATTAAAGCAGGACGCGTGGCAGCAGCTGATTGGCTCGCTGGATTTTTATTATCTTAATAATTTCAACTCAATTATTTCATTGTAAATTAATTTAAAAAAAAAAAAAAATTACCAAAATTCATGATTTTTTTTCCTCTATAAATAGAGACTTGGTTCATTTCATTTGGACACAGAAAAAAAAACCAAGTTTTTCAGTATCCTAATCTTATTACTATCCTTCTATTACCTATCCTTTTGAAGTTTTAAACTTGTTGTTAGTGAAATGGATCCAAATAATAACAATTTCAACACCCAGAATTCTTCTAGTTACCCATTTAGCTACCAAAATCCCAACAATTATCAAAATCCAAATCAATTTCCAAACCAACGTCCTCAAAACATGCATAATTTTGGATTTGCACCAAATTTCAACCACCCATCCTCTGTTCCAAACTTTAATCCATATTATGGATCTATGATGGGATATCCATCTCAAACACCCCCGTTTGGTGGTTATATGCCAATGGGAAATGAAAACTTTCCGAGTGTTGGTGCACCTGAATTTCCTGAATTTTCAACACAAATAACTCTTGGTGGCATGACAAGTGGTAACGAAGTCACTCCAATTCCAGAGGATTCAACTCCTAAGAGCAAGAAAGCCCAGCAACCAGCATGGAGCACTGAACAAAATTTGGTGCTAATTAGTGGGTGGATTAAATATGGAACAAGCAGTGTTGTTGGGAGAAATCAGAAAGGTGAAACATATTGGGGTAAAATTGCTGAGTATTGTAATGAGCATTGCTCATTCGATCATCCGCGGGATGGTGTTGCATGCCGAAACCGTTTTAATTATATGAACAAAATACTGAATAAATGGATTGGCGCTTATGAAAGCGCTAAGCGTATGCAACGAAGCGGTTGGTCGGAGAATGATATTTTGGCAAAAGCGCAGGAATTATACGCGAATGGGAAGAATATTCACTTTACTTTAATGGCAGAATGGCACGCTCTCCGTGATCAACCACGTTATGGTAGTCAAGTAGGAAATATTGGATCAGGCAGTAGTGGATCCAAGAGATCTCACGACAGTGATGCATGTGGCTCAAACTCTGTAGGATCTACTGTTCGTCCAATGGGTAGGGAGGCAGCTAAGAAAAAAGGTAAAAAGAAAAGTAAGGAAGCTGCCTTGGAGGTGGTGGATAAAGAGTGGGCTGAATTCAAACAATTCAAGGAGAAAGAGCTTGAACGATTGGACAAGATAGCGTCGGTGCAACAGGAGGCTAACCAATTGATGAAAGAAAAGACTCATGCTAAAAAAATGAAAATGTATCTAAAACTAAGTTCCGAGGAGAATCTCGATGATCGGAAGCAAAAGTTGTTGGATATGTTGAGCCAAGAGCTGTTTGATAATTAATTTCAATCAAATTGTATGTGGCTTTTGGCTGTAATGTATGAGTTATTGTGTAATTTCAATCAAATTGTGGCTGTAATGAAATTGTCCGTTGATTAATTTCAATCAAGTAATTTCAATCAAATTTCAATCAAGTCCCCACTGTTTGCTTTAATAATTGTCCGTGACTTTTGGCTTATCTGTTTGGAATCCGAATCCTTATCTGTCTGGAATCCGATTCCAAATCCTTATCTGTCCGTGACTTTTGGCTTTCATAATTTACTTTCAATCAAGTCCCCACTGTTTGCTTTAATAATTGTCCGTGACTTTTGGCTTATCTGTTTGGAATCCGAATCCTTATCTGTCTGGAATCCGATTCCAAATCCTTATCTGTCCGTGACTTTTGGCTTTCATAATTTACTTTCAATCAAGTCCCCACTGTTTGCTTTTCACCCAATCCTTATCTAAGTATTAACTCAATACAATAACTTATTTCGAATCCGTCAATGTCCACCACTTAATGTACTTGTATATAAGGACTCATAGATACATACATTGAATCACCAATATCCCAAATCTCATTCAATCTACTTCAAAATATCACAAAAAACTATTAATGGATCCATCAGAATATCCTTTTGATATCGCAGCCTACAAACAAAAATGTGAAATGGAAGAAACTTATATGGCCAGCCGATTCAGAGAGCGTCGAAACAAAATATTGGAAGATAGTGCACCTCGTAGTAGAAAATATCTCAATAGAGATCATGCAGCGGCAAACCAAAGACTAATTGACGACTACTTTGCCAATGAGCCTACATATGACGATGCAATGTTTCGTCGTCGGTACCGGATGCAAAAACATGTTTTCCTTCGAATCGTTGGGGACCTTTCAAGTAGTGATAACTACTTCACCCAACGAGTTGATGCAACCAATAAAGAAGGTATATCACCGTTAGCAAAATGTACCACAGCAATGCGAATGCTAGCATATGGTGTGGCAGCAGATGCGGTCGATGAATACATCAAAATAGGAGGTACTACAACATTGGAGTGCGTACGTAGATTCTGTAAAGGAATCATACGATTGTATGAGCAAGAGTACCTGAGAGCACCAACCCAAGATGATCTGCAAAGAATACTACATGTAAGTGAAATGCGGGGGTTCCCAGGGATGATCGGGAGTATTGATTGCATGCACTGGGAGTGGAAAAATTGTCCTAAAGCATGGGAAGGTCAATTTGCTAGGGGGGATAAGGGAACCACCACAGTTATTCTTGAAGCAGTTGCATCTCATGATCTATGGATTTGGCATGCCTTTTTTGGATGTCCGGGAACGTTGAACGATATAAACGTTCTAGACCGGTCACCAGTGTTTGATGATGTGGAACAAGGAAAGGCTCCAAGTGTGAATTTTTTTGTGAATCAACGTCCCTATAACATGGCATACTATCTAGCTGATGGTATCTACCCTTCTTATCCAACTTTCGTCAAATCGATCAGACTTCCTCAAAGTGAACCCGATAAGTTATTTGCAAAAGTTCAGGAGGGATGTCGGAAGGACATCGAACATGCATTTGGAGTGCTTCAAGCTCGATTTAAAATCATCCGTGAACCAGCTCGCTTGTGGGACATAGACGATTTGAGTATCATCATGAGGTCATGCATCATATTACATAATATGATTGTTGAGGATGAACGAGATACATATGCTCAACGTTGGACCGATTTTGAGCAATCTGAGGCAAGTGGATCTAGTACACCGCAACCATACTCGACCGAGGTGTTACCCGCTTTTGCAAATCATGTGCGTGCTAGATCCGAATTGCGTGATCCAAATGTTCATCGCGAATTGCAAGCAGATCTAGTGAAGCACATATGGGAAAAGTTTGGAATGTTTCATGATTAAAGATGATTTGTATCGTACTAATTAAGTTACTTGTGTCGTGTGCTTAATTTGTTGTCTTGCATTTTAAGTTATTTGTGTGCCGCGTGTTTAATGTATTGTATTGCATTTTAATTTAAGAAAATAAATATTAATTATTTAAATAAATTTTGTTTTTACAAAAACACTAAAAAATAAATTGTTAAGTTTTTATTATTTTAATTTAATTATAATTAAATTAGTTTGTAATTTTATGTAATTATAAAAACAAAATATAAAATTAATTAAGAATATGAAATAAAAAGTGGTGGGGTAGAGTGAGTGGTGGGGTAGAGTGTTGAAGGTAATTTACCATTGGAGAGGGTATGTGTTGAATGATGTGTTGAATTATTATGTGGAAGAGAGAGAAAATGATGTGGAGTGTTGGGAATTGAAAAAGTGTGTGTTGAAGGGTGTTGAATGTTATTTACCATTGTACATGGTCTAACATGAAATATGCCTTCTGGTCTGCCATTACATGCGGCCTGATTTCATCTACTTCTACAACCTAAAGAAACAAAACTAAAAAGCTAGTCGAACATTTCTGCATATAAAAGTTTCAGACAAATCATCAAAAAGCAATTGATAGAGTTCATTAAGAGAATACTCTTAATTGTGAGCTTTATCTATACTATATATATATAAAGAAAATAGCATGTTTTGACTCTTTTTAGCTGACTTTTTCTCTTTTTAAAATTACCCTAAACTTTCAATACAAATATCACATATAACAGATAAATAAGAGTAAATTTAAATATTAAAAAATGTAACAAATTGTTCACTAAAACACCACAATCAATAATGTAACAAACTGTTCACGGAAACATCACGATCAGTAACTAAGAATTAAGCTTACCCACTAACCGTGTTATCTGATACTAAATAATAATTATTTCAAAAAAAAAAAGTGTTTTCTATATAATAATTATTTCAAAAAAACGTGAGAATTTACAACAATGTGATCAAGAAGTAAACTTACCCAGTAACATCACGAAATTATACCCTTAAACAACTTTTTCTATATAATAATTATTTCAATATAAAGAAAATAGAAAAAATTTGGCTGACTTTTTCATTACTTCAATTATACCCTTAAACAGCTTTTTTTTATAATAATGATCGTTGTTGGTGTCATTAAAAAGATAAAAATTTAGATTATATTTTTTTGTTATATTGTTGGTGTCATTGAAATAGATAAACATGGTTAGTTTGGTTTGTTATAATTTGAAAGCAACAAATATTTATATTTATACTTTTAATCAAAATAAAAATTTCATAAAAAAATATTGTTCATAATTTTCAGACATTAGCATAATAAAAAGAGCAGAAAGATGGACACGTGAGTGCCCGTCTTTTCGCTAGTAATCATAAAAAAAACCTCTTTTCCTTTTATAATTGCGAGTTTTAAAATGATTTATACCTGTATCAAGAAAATAAAATCAATAAATTTTATTATTTTTGATAGAATTATTTATCTTTATTTGTATGATACTATTTATTATTATTTATTATGTCCTTTCATATAGTTATCTCTGCATTAAATAGTGGCCATGATAATTTTGAAAAAATTATTATTATTATTATTTCCCTAAAATTATTATTATTGTTACTATTTTGAACTTAAAAACAACAAGTAAAACGATACAAAAACTTCTAAACAAACTACACTTAAAAGACAAAAAAAAAAAATAGTCTTTTTTTTATAATTTTTTTTGGGATTTAATTTGGATGCTGATTTTTCTACCTAATTCAAACCGATAGATTTCAGTTTGAGATGTTAAACTTAAGATATCCAGTTCAATATGTGTTAACTTGTTTAGCAAGTCAACAACTTATTGTTAGCTTCATACTCAATTAGCCATATGATTATTATTGTGTATAGGCAATAGATTAGCATAGCCTAGAGTTAGTTATTGATAGCTATTAGTTAGTTTGATTTTCATCTTCTATGTATAGAACCTTTGTAACTAACTCATTCATTCATTCAATATACAAACTCTTCCTTGTTGAAAAATAGTTATTCTTTCTCTATGTTTTCTGCACTTTCTTCATCTTATATCAATATCATCATGATGATGAACTTCATGATGGTATCAGATCTCTTTTGAGCTTTGGTGCGCATCGTTTCTTCTTCTACAATGGTTCGTAGTGTTGGAGTCGTCGATGATGACGCTGGTGGAAATGTGATTCCTCCGATTATTGATCCTTCTCAACAACTTGGGAACGTTTACTACGTTTATCTTTCAAAGGGACATTCTTCTATTGTGATTACACCGGTTTTGAATCACTCCAATTATCACGTTTAGGCTCATTCAATGAGGAAAGCTCGCTAAGGTAAGAATAAGTTTGATTTGGTTGATGGTTCAATTCTAGTCCCATTGGAGTTTGATCTAAGTTTCAAGGCTTGGAATTGTTGCAACATGCTTGTGCATTCTTGGATTATGAGCTCTATCAAAGAATCCATTGCACAAAGCATTGTGTTCCTTGAAAATGAAATTGATGTATGTAATGTGTTGGAACAAAATTAGATTTCTACAATGCCTCTGAAGTTTTGATGATAACAAAGTATTGGAGAACAATTGGATATGCTAGTATATGTTTAAGTGTGCAGGATCATAGATTAAAATTTATCAAGGTCTAAACATATATGAGAGCATCTGAAGCACATGAGAAGCAAGGTCAATCAGAAGTCAACATGTGATCAGAAGTGAAGAATCCATCCAGGTGTTACTAAAGGCCAAACTCTGGATCATCAAACTTTGAGTCACCCATACTCTGAGTCACTCAAACTTTGAGTCATCCAGACTCTGAGTCATCCAAACTCTGAGGACTTAGAAGCCACATCAGCTTTTGTCTTCTTCTGAGAAGGGTCGCTTTCAGATCTGACCAAGTACATTTTGTCTTCTTATGAATCATGTGCTAAGTCAAATTCAAAGACAAAAGGAATGAAACAGATAATTCTAATTGCATTAATGGTTTTCAAATGTCTTTTTAAACGACATTAACCATATCAGGCAACATTCGGACGTCTTGATTTGATGGCTTCTCAAGGACTCTTAATGCGCTGGCACTCTCCAACTTTTCTAAAATCCTTCTTTATATAAGGAGTTGAAGACTTGAAGAAATCAATGAGACTATGCAGTGTTTCCAAGTGTTTTTACTCTGTCAAATTCAAAAGCACAAAAACACTTAAGAATTTCTTACCAAGTTCATTTCTTAGAAATTCTAAAGTCTTAAGAGTCTTACTCTATTTTGTAATTACTTACACCTCTAATTGTATATAAAGTGTAAAACCAAACAATCTTTTATTTGATTCAGTTAGATTGTAAGAAGGCTCTTTCTGTAACGCCCCAGATTTTAAATCCAAGACATTACGTCTAGATGGTTTTATTTTAGAAAGCTACAATATTTTTTGTTTATTAAGAGAAGATTGAATTACTCAATTAGACTAAATAAATTACATTAAAAATAATGAACTTCAAAAGTTATTTTAAATTACATTTTAAGAAAACCCAAATTTATTCCCTGTGCGCGTGCAAGCTAAACACCTATTTTGCTTCAAATCTTTAAACTCATCGATACCTAAAATGTTGGTTGTAAGGGGTCAGTATTCCTAAACCACAAAAATACAATCATATAAACATAAAAACACAAGATAAGAAGAACGTTAAAACACTCACCACATAAAAGTCAAAAGCTCAATACAAATAAAAGAAATTGAAATATGAACTTTATGCAAATGATGCATGAGATGCAACTAGACCATGATCCGGATATCGCCCTAATTGGCACAAGAATAAATCGCTCCATTTGGCACAATAATAAATCACCCCATTTGGCATAAGAATAAATCGCCCCATTTGGCAACCTATGACACAACTACATGTCATGTTATGCATGTTATGCACTCTTCATCACTACTTTTACCAAATAGAATAAAATTCCAACTTTCTTCCAAACTAATTTTCTTCAAACCTCTTTTCTCAAAACAACAAGCAAAATTAAAACATAATGCCATGATTTGCCACAAAAACATGAGACTCTTTCACACTACACATGATATGCCACAAAAAATATTCTCTATCTCTTTATTTATATTAAAGTTTCCACCTTTTATTAGGAAAGGAGCTCTACTACCAACTTAGCCTATGAGTTTATAACTACATGATTGTACGGAATACCGCCTTTACCTTTGGATGTTTCCCTTCCAATGGTGGTTCTTTTCTTCCTAACAAAGATCTCTAGAGTTTCACGACTTGTTGGCTTGTAAGGAGAATGGTTCATAATTTTTCAAGGAACAAACTTACGTTAGGGATAAAATGAAACATAATAGAGGAATAGACAAAGAAATGCAAAAAGGTGGTACCTTAAGAGTTCACACGAGATATAGGGCTGGGTGATGAAGTTGTTTTAATCTCTTAAAGCACTTTCAAGCACAGAGGATGACTCTTTGAGTTTCACACGAAAAATGTAGTGATTGATGATTGTGGGTGATAAGTAGGGTGTGAAAGTATTGTTAGAGGCAAGGGTTCAGTTTATTGTTTACTATCTTTGGTTTGTTTGCAATTTTGTGCAGACAATGGAATATAGGGTTTCTTACTAGAGCAAAGGCGTAAGTATTATTGGGAGAAGGTAAGGAATTTAACAATTAGAGAGAGGGCTACAATAATAGAAAACAAACAATGAAAAATTAAGACATATTGAATTTGTCTTGAGCCAAAAGTGCATGTCACTAAAAGAGATTTAATTTTTTGTCAAATGTCATTATTTGGAGTAATGTAGGGACATGATACATGATGGGGAATTAGGGAAAGAATTAGAGGTAATGTACTTGTAGTAGATCCATTCAAAAACCATTTTCTTCTTTGGAAGTAATTCTACCCATATAAAAACGCATGCCATTGATTGTAGGAATAAAGCATTGAGTTAGTAATCATCCTTTTATCATGGTCAGAGCAAAACTAACTTATCTTAAGGTTGCAGAAAAACAATTAAATGACATAAATTGACATCAATGTCTTGTTTTTTCGGTCTAGAAGTCAAAAGTCAAATGGAATAAGGAGGAGGGAGTGTTAACGGGAGTGAGATAAGAATGTGTAATTGAATAGCAATTGAAGGGAATAATAATAATAATAATAATAATAATAAATAATTATAAGTTGTTTAGAAAGACTAATAAAAGATTACATGAAATTAAATATAGTTAAGGCAGTGCGGTCAATTATTTTTAAGGAGGAAAGGGAGAATGCATAGAAAATAATTTAATAAAAGTAGGGTGTCCAAAAACTTCTTAAATTCTTTACACATGAAATAAGTTGTTGAATAAATAATAAATCAAGAAAATATTAAAAAGACATGTATAAAGTATATAATATATTGGGGTGTTACACTTTCAGTTGTGATTGAACATTAGAAGTCTCTTGCTAGTGTACTTTGGCATTTGGAAGTCTCTTGCTTGTGTGCTTGAGCATTTATAATCTTTAGTGATTATAGTGAAAATTCCTTGGAAGTGCAAGGGGATTGGAGTACTTATGATTTGTAGAAGGAACCAATATAATTGTTTTGTGTCTCTCTTTCTCTCTTTGTGTTTAATTTAATCAGCTGCACTCAGAACCTGAGTCAGACTGTGAACCCATTCAGACTCTGATCAGTGAAACACTTAGAAAAAGTTTTACTTGGATCATTCTTTGTAAATCTAAATATGAGGTCACAAATCTTGTTCAAAAGTTTATTCATATGATAGAAAATCAATACAATTGAAAAATTAAAACGGTAAGGACATATAATGATCCTGAGTTCTCTATGCCTGAATTTTATGATGCTAGCAACATATAATATCAAACTAGTTGTGTTGAAACCCATGGGGGTGGAAAGAAAGAACCGACACATTTTGAATGTGGAAAGATTTTTACTTTTTTAGTCAAAACTACCTAAACAATTTTGGTCTTATGCAATTTTACTTGCTACATATCACATAAATCGTATTACATGTCCTCTATTGCAAAATAAGTTACCTTTCTATCATGAATTTGGTTAGGATCCTGATTGAAACAAGCTGAAAGTTTTTGTTTCCCTTTCCTATTCGTCAACTTTATTGGTTCATGGAACCAAATTAGATTCTAGATCTAGTAAATGTCTTTACTTGGGTCACAAGCAAGGTGTTAAAGGAGCTGTTCTTTTTATTTGAACTCCAAAAATATTTTCATTTCTAGACATGTGACTCACCATGAACATATATTACCTTATCATAATCCAAATCAACCTTTTCATTGGATATATCACTCAAATCATCTCATGGATTATGATAATGCAGATCCTGAACCTGCTATAGCATATGATCCTTACCAAAATGAAACTAATTCTAACCAAGAAGTGAATTCATTCATCTCTGAAATAGTTGAAAACACTCTACCTAATGAGAATTTACTTGAACATCCTGACCATCAAACCAAGTCATTTGTCATATTACATATGCAGTCTCTCAAATGATTTAGCTGACCAAGATTCTTCAGGTATACTTTATCCTATCAATCCTTTTTATTCATTATCTAACCTCTCAGCTTCACACAAAGTTTTTCTATGTTTATCACTACTTCATCTGAACCAAATAACTATAAAGAGGATATTAGTCAGGATTATTGGATTGAAGCTATGAATTCTGAACTCAATGCTTTGAGACAAAACAAATCATGAATATTTGTTGATCCTCCATCAAATATCAAACCTAGTGGGAGCAAGTGGGTTTACAAGGTGAAGCACAAAACAGATGGAACTATAGACAGGTACAAGGCTAGACTGGTAGCTAAGGGATACAATCAAGTAGAAGGACTTGTTTTCTTTGATACTTTCTCATATGTGGCTAAATTACTACAGTTAGATCTCTACTTGCATTTTTTCTTTCAATTCTTGGCTTCTACATCGTCTAGATGTCAAAAATGCATTTCTGCATGAAGAATACATGAGGAATTATATATGTCAAGACCATAAGGTGTAACCAGTCCAAAGGCAAATCAAGTGTGTAAATTGTTGAAGTCACTATATGGTTTGAAACAGGCAAGCAGAAAATGGTATGAAAAAATTACAGGTTTCTTAATTGATCAAAATTATAAGCAATCAAGTTTAGGTCATTCGCGTTTCACACTTTACAAAGATTCTAATTTCACTGCCTTGTTGGTATATGTAGATTATGTTATTTTAAGTCAGAATGACTCTCGACGTCCCTTAACTTAATTTTAGGTAACGATTTCGTCATTTTTTTTTCATGTCATTTTCGTCCTTTTTGTCCATTTGCATATCGAATTTCAAGCATAAAATATAAAATTCATAAGATTACATGAATGAAATACCATAGATTTGAACTCTAAGAGCTTATATTGAAATAAAATCATGATTTAAAGCTTGAAAATTCATATTCAAATTAACCAAAAAGACGAAAATGACATAAAAAAAGGTAAAGTATGAAATTGTTAGCTAAATTTAAGTTAAGGGACGACGAGAGACATTTTTCCTTATTTTAAATATTGTGGTATGTCTTGAGTTTTTCAGTTGGTGTGTTATGTGTTTAATCCTTGTTTCTATTTTATGTATAACATTATCTTGTCAACATCTGATTTTAAACTATATCAAATGGGTGTGAATGAAAATCAAAATATCTATCCATTTCCAAGAATTTTCACTGTGAAAATTTTAGCTTTCACAACCCACAATTTTAGAATGAAAATCTTTGATATTCATGCCCATATGTTTGTTAATTTGCATGATATCTTATCATATCTTATTCGCTAATGACTAAATTTGACAAGTACACCAAACTATTCTTAAAGATAACTACACCTAATCCCGACTCAAAGGGAAAATATAGCTATACATAATAAAATAGCTTACAAACATAGATGAGAAAAAGATAAAATGAAGAATTCAAGCTTGATTCGTCAAGATGTTGAAGCTCCACCCTGTTCCAAAAAAAATACAAACGTGATGACTATTTGTAGATTTTCAAAAGCGAGCTTTGCTTAGCAGATTGAATCTCACTAAGCGAATTGACATATCTTCACGTGTTCACCTTAAGACTTTCTGACTTGCTCCCTCCAGCTCACTTTGGGTATGCTGAGGGAATGCTTTTTTTGCATCACTCCTTTGTTCTTTTAAGTACAAACAAACATCTCTTAAGTTTTAATACCTATAAACACATGAAAAATAGGTCATAGTATTGATTCATATACTTGAAATATAACTAAGTGATATTTACAATAGATCGAGGGATTTCTATTTGATTGCTTGCTTGCAATAACAAGTTAATAAACGCCTTGATTGAATATGTGAAATCAAGTAAATTTAGCACTTATCAACAACATAAATCTAATTTAAGATACCGTCTTCCTTTATTCAAATTGAGAGACCTCATAACTATTTCACTTTTGTTTTAGATGATAGTATTTTCTTTTGGACTTGATTTAAATTGTGAATGAGTTCTTAGTTTTTTACGCATTTAATGATGTGTTTTATTCAAATTAAGTACTGAAATTTTATGATTTTTTGAATAAGCACCACAAATATGCTAATTGAATTACTTTTTATTTAGAATTTAAATATTTTTTTTCTTCATGACTTAGAAAGCCATCCAACTCATTGATGATCGGGTTGATTTAGTTCGGTTTTAGTGTTAAAAGTTTGGGTTGGACATTCAAGCTAAACCAAAAACAATTGATTGATTTGGATATTGAATTTAGTCAAATTCGATCCAACCGAACCCTCAAATACTGAAAATTGTTTTTCCCACTTCAAAGAAAGCTAAAACACACCAGTAATTTACGTTTTTACCCCGGCGGCAGTTTGTTGCCGATGGTTTCCTTCCCATCGGCAGCTAACTGCCGCTGCGATCTGTACATAACCAGAACAACAAAACATAACCTGCATCAGAAGCAGAAATCTTTCAAAAATCTCAAAATTTTCAACGACAAATCAACCAACACTCCAATAACAAGTAAGTTTTCATAATCAAGTTCATTGTCATTTTATGCTTATATGTTACATTTATTATCTTAATTTAATTTTTTTTAGTTTTAGACTTTGTTTAATTTTTGATTTTTTTGGCAAGAAATGATAGATTGTTTACATGGAAATGACTTATGTTGCTTAATTGTTTAGATCTTTGCATGTTTATGTTGTAATTTTTAGCTTTAGGATTTATGTATAATTTGCACTACAAGTGTTTGATGAAATGTTTGAATGAGTTTTTAATTGAATTGTTTTTAATTTCTTATGGTGTAGATCTGAAAAAATGGCTCAAGTATACGTTCATGTATCCTTCAACGGTGGTAACCAACGAATCAACCACGGAGACGCGAGGAGGGTGGAATACGTTTGGTATCACCGTCCATCGTTCGACTCAGACGGTAATTTGTCGTTCACTCGGTCGGAGTTAACGAACGACGACGACGTGAGGAGCATGTTCTCGATATTTGCTGAGCCGAACATGATCCCCCTCGAGATGGATGTTACGTTGTTGAGGTCGCCTGAAGATATTCTCAAGAGTTTGATTCGACCGGATGAAGATGTTTAGGTAGTATTATTATGTTGTGTCGTTATTTTGTTGGATTTTTTTTTTTAATTCTTGAAAGTTTGCGGAAAATCTTGGCATTGAAGTGTCTTATACTTAGTGTAAAGGTTTGCAAGGTTTGCAAGTCTTTTTGGAAACTCAAAAGAATGAAGAGAACACAACATGTATTCTGCCGAATCAGCTATATAGGTTCTCACATCGAATTCCTTCGTATAAGATGAGTGTGGCAAAAGGGAATGCAATTCTAAGATGTTATTTTGTACTTGATCATGCTCCTCTGTCAATTGAAACTTTGTCAGTTGGCAGGGCAGTAGGATTAAGTTCAAAATAATATATTGGAATGCATTCCTTTTTGTCATGACTCATCTTATATGAGGGAATTCGATGTGAAAACATATATAGCTGATTTTGATTTGGTAGAATACATGTGTTGTGTTCTCTTCATTCTTTTGAGTCAGACACGAGAGCATATACATGTTTTCCGCAAACTTTCAAGAATTAAATTAAAATCCAACATCATTCATGATGATACAACATATTTAGGGATAATGTAATGTAATGTAACGCTTATTGTGTGAATTTTTAGTTCGGATCATGAATGAATTGTTGTTATTGTTGTTTCGAAGTAATCAAAATAAAGCAAAATAAACCCGAAATCATGTTAAAATTGTACCAAAAAAACTACGATAATGTGTCATAAATTTACAAAAAAATCTAATAAATGTAAAAAAAAAATAATAACAAAAGTCCTAAAAAAAGTGTCATAATCCTGATCCTGGTCATCATGCTGCTGCTGCTGCCGCCTCCTCGACCTCCTGGACAGTATCGGTGTCATCATGTCCCTGATATGGCGCATCGCTTGATATAGCTGCTCACTGCTCATCGCCTCCTGACCCAAGTAGTCATCAGCCTGGCTAGCAAGTCCACCAACCATGTCAATGGTATCAGGCGAGCCTCTCTCCTGGTGCCGCTGCTGATGGCGTGCAATGATCTGCTCCTCATTTGCTGGCCTCGGAGGAGATCCATCAATAGGTGGCAGAATCTTTGGGTGAGACACATGTCTGTACCACCTCATGTATCTCTCCTCGTACTGCCATGGCTGATCAACCTCTCTACCCCACGCAGCCTAAGGAATGATGTGCACACGGAAGTTTAGGAAAGCATGTGCAACGGCCTGAAAAGGGAGAGGAAGCACAGACGTCGGAGCTCGGGGGATGTCCTGCACGTACTCGTATTGCCTTTTAACCCGCTCAGGCAAGTGACGGTAGATGATGTCATGACCACACATGATCCAGCCTGAATACCAGCATATCTCCTCAAACTCCTGGATCTCCCTATGATCCTCGTATGACATCCAGGTAACATCATTCATCTCCAAACGATCCAGCGCCAGACGGTATGGCTTCGGATTCGCATGGCCCCTGTGTGGAATCCATCTGGCCGCGCAAGGATAGTTTTGCTTGTATTTATCATTATGGTCATGTGGGTAGACTTCTGGAAAATGTGCCAAGAACCATCCCTGCACAAACCAAACACATTTATAAGTTATTAGCAAACATAGTAAATTAAAAGGCATAGTAAATTATTAAAAGACATAGTAAATTAAAATTATTATCATCAAAAGTGTCGTGCTTCCCCCGATCCTCTTTCCTGCAATCGAAGAGGCCTCAGATAGAGTGATGTAAAGGTATGCCAATGTCATTCCTCCCCACGAGTAGTCCCTCATCCTAGCAAAGGTCTCCATCGTCTGCAGGTATTTCAGGTCGATGCGTTTGTTGCTCAAGTCACTGAACAACGTACATCCAAGCAGGTATAGGAGGAAACACCTCAGGCAGGCATCCCTACGCCTGGCTAGCTCCTGGAGCTGCTCCTGTGTCTCAGCAAGCGCTAATCTGGTGGCCACACTCAGGTGATCCTCATAAAGCTCCTTCAGCGCCTTATAGCTAATGTAACCACCATACTCAGTCTTGCAGTTTTTCGCTGCATACTCCTGGGTGACACCTAAGTTCCTCACCATCAATTCCACCCCATCAACCTGAGACACCTTCTTCCTATGGCTCGACATCCGTCCTTCAACATGAACATGCAGCAGACACGCCACATCATCTAAAGTGATGGTCATTTCCCCAGTAGGCATGTGAAAGTTGCTGGTCTCGGAATGCCACCTCTCGCTTAGCGCCTGGAGCAGAGCATGATTAACAGTAGAATACCCTGTGTACAACAAATCATGCAACCCACTCGCCCTTATAGGATCCCAAAACCAGAGTTGATTCATATGTGGACGCTGGAGATCTGCCACCTTCGCCCCGTGATTTATGCATCTCATCCTACGGGTGTTACGAATCTAAAATAATAAAAAAAAACACCACATAAATAAAAAACATACAAAAAAATATATCGACTTCATATATAAAAAATTACGCGCGAACAATAATCGAAGACAAAAAAATAATCAGACAACGACATGTGTTCATGTCATTTTTTTAAACGTTATCATACCAAAAAAAACATATACTTCATATATAAAAAATTACGCGCGAACAATAATCGAAGACAAAAAAATAATCAGACAACGGCATGTGTTCATGTCATTTTTTTTAAACGTTATCATACAAAAAAACATATACTTCATATATAAAAAATTACGCGCGAACAATAATCGAAGACAAAAAAATAATCAGACAACGGCATGTGTTCATGTCATTTTTTTAAAACGTTATCATACAAAAAAAAATATCGACTTCATATATAAAAGTTAAAAAAGAAAAATGAAAACTTACATTATTTGCATTATACCACAACGGTAATGCAACGTGTGAAGCGTATGATGACAACAATGAGTCATCATAAGGCCCTCCAGGAAATGGAGCCACATCAGGTAAGTCCTCGGGGGCTGTCGCAGCCGCAATCTCATCCTCATCTAACGCAGCCGCACGTCGTCCCCACCCTCATCAGCAACATGATGGACGTCATAGCCACCATCTGTGGTATCATGTAGCTGTTCCTGATAATGCAGGTACTGTGTGGGGTCCTCCACCTGCGATTGTGTCGGCTGCTGAGAAGAACTACCCTCACCCGCAGAATGATCAGGCCTCCGGCCTCTTCCCCTCTCAGGCACATGAGGGTTTGCAGTCTGTCTCTCCCTTCGGTAGCTACCGGTCATCGTCTGTCTACCAGCTCTCAATCTATCTGCATTCTGATCAGACATATCTACACAAAAACAAAACAACATTGTCATCAACATATGCATAATGTTGTTTAACAGAACAAAACAACATTGTCATCAATTATTTTGACAAAACAAAACAACTTTAAAATGGTGACATAAACACATAAACATAACCCTTAACTATTAATTAAACAAGAATAGTAGATAGATAAACCCTAATTCTTCTTAATCTAAAAATCCTCATCCAATGTAACACAATTTAACAACATAAACTAACTAAAAATCTAAACAATTCTCATTTAGGCATTTTATCAAACACTTTGAGTGCAAAGTATGAAACAACTCATCATTGTGTTAATTCAACTTCTACACATTCACATTGCACTTAAACATAATCTAAATTACATTTACAACAACAACATTCATCTATAACATTATAAACTAACAAAAATTTCAATTTTTACATAATCCCTAACCACATAAATCTACCAAAATTAACAAAAATAAACCTACACAAACTAACATTAACATTATAAATGATTAATACTACTTACTTGTTGTATTGTGGAGATGATTTGCTTCAATTTCGTGAGAAGGGAATTGGAGAGGATTTGAGCAAAATTTGGAAATTTGAAGATTTCTGCTTCTGATGCAAGTTCTGTTTTGCTGTTCTGGTTATGTACAGATCGCAGCGGCAGTTAGCTGCCGATGGGGACGGCGGAAACTAACTGCCGATGGGAACCATCGGCAACAAACTGCCGCCGGATCCTTCCCATCGGCAACAAACTGCCGCCGGGGTAAAAACGTAAATTATTGGTGTGTTTTAGCTTTCTTTGAAGTGGGAAAAACAAATTTCTCAAATACTACTATTCAGTGGATTGATGTCCAATTTGATTTTTAAAACATTGATTTTAAAAGTTAAGCTTACACTACATTTCTTCTAACATTTTCCTTTAAATGAGAGCATACTAAATGGTGATTACTAATATTGTGTGTGTTTAATATAACATTTATTATTTTCCTTTGTTTGATTTTTTTAAATCGGGTATCCTCTACGAGTAACTGTAGAAACTAACCTCTTGAGCATTGTCTGATCCAAATTGGCGAGAAATTATCTCTAAGAATTTTAACGTCGCTGCATGCCTAAAACTTGATTCAACTCAAGATCTTGATTAAGTTAGAAGAGATTTAAGTCATCTCATGTAAGCATTTTGGGTTACTTTGAATTTTAGCTCTGAAATTAATTGTCTCGTTTTAATTCCTATTCTCACATTAACTACATAGGCTTTATTAGTTTGACATTTTTATGTTTTTCGCATTGAAATCACATGATGTCATTTCCTAAAGAAACGGAAGATAAAAGTCAAATGGTTTTCATCTAAATTTTGTACTAAATACATTTGAATTTTGGTTTATTTTTCTTATGTTTTGTTAGAGTCAGTAATTTTTTGTTGTGGAAATAGAGTCAGTAATCTCTCATGTCTCACGTATAAACAAAAATAAAACTATCTCAAGCCCTTTAAGAAATATACCCTCTTTATCCTTATATTTTTTTTAAGGTATAAAAATTGTCAAATACAATTGTTGTTGTAGGACAATAGCGAGTATGATATACATTCAACTTCATTTTGTTCCACTCTTCATGTAACACATAAGAAAAAAAGTTGTAAATTATTACACTTTTTCTTTATCCGAATGAAATAATCCAGAATTACATTCAATATTTTAAAAATTAGGCTAAAATGTGGTTTTGATCCCTGCAAATATGTCCAGTTTTGATTTTCGTCCCTGGTAAATTTTTTTTTTGAAAAAGTTTCTTGCAAAATATTTTGTTTTTTAAAATAGTCCCTGGGCCAACCAAAGCGTTGAATTGGCATGGTTTTGCCCACGTGGCAGTTGCTGACTGTGCAACTTTTGCCACGTGGCAGTCCACGTAATAAAAAAATTAAAAAACATTTTTTAAATTCTGAAAATTGTTTTTTGAAATTAAAAAATCTGAAATTTTTTTTAAAAAAATCATAAAAAAATTTCCAAAAAAAATTTGATTGTATAATTTTCAATTATTTTTAAATATTAAAAAAATTTAAAATAATATTTTTTTAAATCTGAATATAAATGTTTGAAAATTAAAATATAAAAATAATCTTTTTAAAAATGATATATTCTGAAAATTTATAATTTTTGAAAATATAATTGTCAGTATTTTCAAAAAAAATTTAATATACAATTTTCAAATTGAAAAAAAAATTATTTTCATATTTTTTCCGGAAAAGTTATTTAGTTTTTATTTTCGGAAATTAATTTTATGATTTTAAAAAATCATAAAATTAAAATTAATTTTTTCCGAAATTCTGAATATCTTTTAAAATAAATTTTCGAAATTTTTTTGGAATTTATTTTATGATTTTATTTTTATTTTTAAATATTTTTTTCAAATTTTTTAATTTAAAAAAACAATTTTCAGAATTTAAAAAATGTTTTTTTAATTTTTTTTACGTGGACTGCCACGTTAGCGCCACGTGGCAAAAGTTGCACAATCAACAACTGCCACATGGGCAAAACCATGCCACTTCAGTGCTTTGATAGGCCCAGAGACTATTTTAAAAAACAAAATATTTTGCAAGAACCTTTTTCAAAAAAATAAATTTACCAGGGACGAAAACCAAAACTGAGCATATTTGCAGGGACCAAAATCACATTTTAACCTAAAAATTACTACAAAAGACATTTGTTGAATAGCAACTTACTGGCAGTAGGGAAAAAAATAGCAACTTACTTATTAAATTTAAGAATAGTTCAGATGAAATAGAAAAATAAAGTATTAAAAAGGAAATTCAGGTAATTCACATAGGATGGCAAAGCTGGCCGACCCGCCCCGTTTAGGTCTATCTCGTTTAAGCCCGCATAAAATGTGACGAGACGAGTCAAATTAGGTGATCGAGTCCAAAATCTCACTCCGCCCCATTTAGTGACGGACAGACGAGTTGGCGGGCCGGCCTGCCAAACAAAAAACTCTTTTTAGAGAAAACAACAAATTTTTTTAATGCATTTTTTTTACAACTTAATTGTTACAAAAAACTATGTTGCTTTTATCATAAAAAAATATAAAAGAATACACATCAAATAAATTTGTGGTAAAAACAAGATAATTAACAAATTGTCGAACTCAACATCATACTTAATGACAAGATAAGGAAAATCCGCAAACATAAAACAAATCCGCAACATAAACAAATCCTAAAATAAATTCAACAACCAAAATAAATCCAAAACGATAAAATAAGCTTAAAATAGAAAAAAAAAACGAGTTAAGCGGCCCGACCTGCCCCGCTCCGTGTCTGCCTCGTTTTTTCAACGAGTTAAGTGGGGCGAACCAACTATAAGAAGCGAGTTCAAAACTTTGACTCAATCCACTAAAAATAGAAAGCTAAACGGTCCAGCCTGGCGGATTGAACCCGTTTTGCCAACCCTAAATTCACATATGAGAAATTGTACTTCATAACCTGCTGGCATTAAGGAAATATAAAAGGTGATTTCTTTATTTTTTTACTATATAAAAAAGGCAATATCTAAATAGTCAAATAATTTGTTTAAAAAAAATATAATTTCCACGAGTGCACATTCAAGATCTAGATTCATATATTTCTTTTAAATAATTTTTTTTTTTCAGATTCAAGTAATTATTTTTTATGAACAATTTTTTTTTTATGTTAATCCACAATTTTCAAGAAGATAGAGAATTTAGTAATCCGAAAGTCAAGAGATAAAAATAGTGAATTGTTTCAAGTCAAATTTTTTCAAACGTTTCGTTTTTTATAGAATTTAATTTTTTTAAGAAATTCATTAATCACTTGAGTCAATCAGGTTTATGAAAAAAAATTTTGATTTCAAAATAACTAGATTCAAGAAACTAAGTCAAAGAAAACAATGGTTAAAAAAACAATGGTTAAAAAAACTAAACCAAACTCCAGTTACAGAGATTATATTCTTAGTCAAAATAAAATTATAGTCTAGTTAAAAAGAAGCACACAGCATATTCCATTCCAGTGAGGCAAAAGACACTCTGTGAATAAGAGTCAAAAAAATAAAAAAGGAAAAAAAATTAAAATCAACCAATCAATAATTCACAATAAATATGAATAATAAATATATTAAAAAACATTGATGGTAGATGGAAAAATCTATCACCATAGTGTCTGACTATAAAGTAACCTCTTTATCTCTACACTCATTGCCCCTCTCTCTCTCTCTCTCTCTCTCTCTCTCACACTGTCTTGAACTAGAAAGAATGCCTCTGTTTGTTTCACATTCATAGGCATTCTTAAAGGACAAAATTGTGTACAAGTTTTGATTTTTAGACAGTGTAAAGAGAAAGAAATTAAAGGGCTATTTTAGAAGAGAGAGGTCTCATATATTTTCATTGTTAGAGTCAAAATGGTTGAGTCAGAACCTAAAGTTTATATACCAGAGTCATTTCAAGTGAACTATGATGTGTCAAGTCAAATTAAGATGATATGGGATGTAATGAAAGCACCATTAATTGTACCTTTTTTGAATGCTTGTGTTTACATTTCATTAGCAATGGCACTTATGCTTTTCATGGAGAGAGTTTATATGGGTTTTGTTATCATTTTGGTTAAGCTGTTTTGGAAAAAACCTGAACAACGTTATAAGTATGAGCCTCTTCAAGATGATGAAGAACTTGGTGGCTCTAATTTTCCTGTTGTTCTTGTTCAAATTCCAATGTTCAATGAAAGAGAGGTCAGACAAGATTCTCTTGTGTTCTTTCTTTTTTATTTTTTTCTATTGTTTTGGTAACTTTTTTTTTCGATAAAAACTAGTAAAAGACTCGTGCATTCTGATTTTATTGATGTTGTTTTTCTGGAACAGGTTTATAAGGTTTCAATTGGAGCAGCTTGTGGGCTTTCATGGCCTACGGATCGTCTCGTGATCCAAGTACTTGATGATTCTACTGACCCTGTTGTTAAGGTATTCCAAAAATTCATGTCAATTTTTTTCAGTTTAATTCTTGAATCACCCAATAAGGATCTGCATTTTTTACTCTATTTTCAATATACAGTGAATTTAGCATAATTACGATGTGTTACACCGATTTCAATAAAAAATTACATTTTTAAGCTTTTACAAAATTACCGGTGCTCGGTAATTTTTTTCAAGCTTAATGTCATTTTAAAGATTAACTTCCCTCCTTTCTATTATACCTTCAATTTTTATTAACATTAGTTTTTTTTTTTAAATTTTTTTTTGACTAATTGTGTTTATTTTTCTTACGTATGAAATGTATGTATACTTTTACTTTTTCCATTCAAAGTTATAGTCCCAACAAGAGTTTTTCTTTCCTTTCAATTTGACTCAAGTTTTTTGACTTGTTTAGGAAATGATGATTAAGTCCGTTTTGATTTTAAAAATCATTTCCAATCCCAAAATTGATAATTTAGATATTTTTTATTTAAATTAAAAGGGAGGTGTTGAGGAATTAAATAGAGCATTAAATCCTTAGTACGCTTTGTTGCTATAAATAAAATGATTTAGTAATGAATGAATGAATGAATGCAGCAAATGGTGGAGATGGAATGCCAAAGATGGGCAAGTAAAGGAATAAATATAACGTACCAAATTAGAGAAACTAGAGGTGGATACAAAGCAGGTGCATTGAAAGAAGGTTTAAAACGTAGCTATGTGAAGCATTGTGAATATGTAGTCATTTTCGATGCTGATTTTAGTCCACCTCCTGATTTTCTTAGAAGAGCCATTCCTTTTCTTGTTGGTAATCCTGAAATTGCTCTTGTTCAAGGTCGTTGGAGATTTGGTAAGCACAAATAAACACTAATCATCTTTTAATTTTGATATTTAAATATCGATTTAAAAACTTTACATTGTTAAAAAATCATAGTACTAATCATTTTTTTAATCCGAGTTTAATTTTGATACTATTGTAGATGCAATGTTACAACTAATTATATACTAGATTTTAGAAATGATTATGATATGATTAAAGTCAAATAATTTTTAACTATAAACAATTACATTGATTAAGGCTTAGGCTACGGTAGAAGACCTGTATAGGTCTCTTACCGTGAGAGACTTGTTTTTTTTTTCTTTTCCAAAATGCACGATCTAGTATAAAAAATGCACGGTCTAATACAAAAAATGCACGGTCTAGTACAAAAAAATACAGTCTGGGCAGCAAACGCACGAACCGTGCGAAATTTAATGACAGAAAAAATGCACGGTCTGATGTTAGACCGTGCACTTTTCAATTTTTTAGCTGAAAAAATGCACGGTCTGATGTGAGACCGTGCACTTTTCACTTTTTTAGCTGTAGGAGACCTAATGCAGTCTCCCACCCTAAACGGCGCCCATTGATTAATAATGTAACAGAATTTACACTTACAATAAACTAAATATATTTGACTTGTACTAGTGTTACTATTTAATAAAAAAAACTAAAGTTTTATTTTTATCTTTGCTGAATTCCTATATTCAGAGTGTCGGTGGCTTGCTGGCATTTACTAAAAATGAAATGATTATTTGATGTTTTTTATATTGATTGTGTAGGAGAGTGTACTTTTACTTTTTCCAATTTTGTCCTTGTTTGACTTGGGTTGGCCCGGTTTAGGGGAATGGGTCCACGAAAACAAACCCTTCAATCACGGGTGGGGAACACTAACGACTCATACCTTAGAATTTAGATTAGTGTAAATATAAAATTAAAAAGCGGAATATTATTATTAAGTAGAAACAAATACTAGAAAAAACAACTAATTCAACTTCTTCTTTTCTAACAGTTAATAATAATAATGTTTTGTCAAGGGAAATAAACATAGATCCAATGTGAATTAACATATGAGAAATGTTAACGAGTGCTCATGCATTTATTGTATTTGAAATTGAAGTTTTACTTTTTTTAAAGAATAATTTCTTTATTAGGAATATTTAAAGAGTGTCTCAAAACCCTTAACGTATATTATGTATAGACCAATGTGGGTCAACTCAAAAACAGGAAGGGGTCTAATTCTCATAATGTGAAAATTATGTAATACTAGTCTTTTTTTATTAGAAGAAATAATTTGACTGTTAGCATTAAATAATTAAAAGTGTTACATTTGAATACGTTAAGGGGTTTGGGAAAGGAAATAAAAGAAGGGTAAAAATGTCATATATGAATGCATCCAAAGTTCAAAGTTTTCTACTAGTTCCATCAAAGCCACTTCCCACGTGGTTTTGCAGTATATTTAGGGTTTAGATAAAAACGACATAAAATAATAATAATAATAATATTATGTGTCAGTGTGGGTAGCACCATGTGTCTAATGGTCGACCTTACCCTTCCTTGCCGACACTTCAACTATTCCCTCTTCTATTTTCTTTTCTTAATTTCATTCATAATAATCATACTTGGTTAGGTACTTACTTGTATTTTTATACATACATTAATTCACTTATTTATTAATGTGATTTAATAATACTAAGTAGTAGTGGTTACTTTACTTTAAATCTTGATATCATTCTCATATTATATATCTTTATTTTTTGTAACATTTTTTGTTAAAAAAATTCATGTGTTTATGTGGGGCCAAAGCTGACTTTTGCTTTATTGTACCTTTTGGTTGGTCACACTGTAACGGAATTATGCATTTGTCCTGTGATGGTGTACTTTACCTTACCTAATGATATTGGTCATCAAAATAAACCTTACCTTGTGAAAAAGTTAGTTAATTAACCAAAACATAAAAGTAAAAAAATCAAAACCTTAGTGTAATTTTTTTATTCAGTTAGACCATGGCTTTATGATGTAGTGATTTTCACATTTTAATGATTGAATTGAGCAGGATTAAATTAATTTCTAGTAACAAATTAAGGATGTATTGTTATACTAATATTGAGAATGGTTTTTGTGACAGTGAATGCAAATGAATGTTTGTTGACAAGAATGCAAGAGATGTCTTTGGATTACCATTTCACAGTTGAGCAAGAAGTCGGATCAGCTACTCATGCTTTCTTTGGTTTCAATGGTAATTCACTTTATGCCTTATGTTTTTCATCGTCAAATGTTAGTAATTAGTCGTTAGTCATGTTAATATGTGGATTTGAGCCAACATATTTGGCTGCATTATCTTATAACTAGTAGTCCTTACACTTTATTAAATTGAAGGCGTGTCTTGTGTCACACACGACCCTGACCCATGTGATTACATCAATTACTTACTAATGATTCATATTTTGGAACCTGAATGCAGGGACGGCCGGTATTTGGAGAATAGCTGCTATCAATGAAGCAGGAGGGTGGAAAGACAGAACAACAGTGGAAGATATGGACCTCGCTGTTCGAGCAAGTCTTAGGGGATGGAAATTTTTGTACCTTGGAGACCTCCAGGTAAATCTTCAATTCAATATACATTCAAAGTTAACTGCATTGTGAAATGTGAATCATATGGTCGTTTTATTCCTAGCTCATAATCTTTTGTGGCAGTCCAGTCGATGTAGTCAAACTTCGACCATTTAATTTGGATTATACCTTAATTCAAGGCCGTGATTTAACTGTAATGACTAGACTGATGCAGAAGATCATTCTTATATCACAATATGATATTTATCATTGCAATTTTCTTTTTATAGGCAAACAGTGAACTTCCAAGTACTCTGAGAGCCTTCAGATTCCAGCAGCACAGATGGTCTTGTGGTCCAGCTAATCTGTTCCGCAAAATGGCGATGGAGATTATAAGGAACAAGGTATGTCTGTTACTAAGATTAAGATTGAAATGGCAAAGAACTTAATCATATTTTCATTTATGTTCTAAATTTTGATGATGTTTTGTTTTGCTTTTTGTGTGCAGAAAGTGAAGTTCTGGAAGAAAGTTTATGTTATATACAGCTTTTTCCTTGTTCGCAAGATCGTAGCTCACATGGTCACTTTCTTCTTCTACTGTCTTGTAATTCCGCTCACAATTTTGGTCCCGGAGGTTCATGTTCCAATTTGGGGAGCTGTTTATATTCCTTCCATCATCACCATTCTCAACTCAGTCGGAACACCAAGGTCTGATTAATTTTCTATCATGTTATAATATCGATGTTTAGTGTGGTCAATTCAATCACGCACTCACCGTGATTATGTCAAGCTCATTGTGTGGA
Organism: Medicago ruthenica; assembly: GCA_018208015.1. Classification (NCBI taxonomy): domain Eukaryota; kingdom Viridiplantae; phylum Streptophyta; class Magnoliopsida; order Fabales; family Fabaceae; genus Medicago; species Medicago ruthenica. The sequence continues at coordinate 133,453 of WNNG01000392.1, forward strand.
ACTCTTGCAGGTCGATTCACCTTCTGTTCTATTGGATCCTTTTCGAGAATGTCATGTCTTTGCACCGTACCAAGGCGACCCTAATTGGTTTGCTAGAATATGGGAGGGCTAATGAATGGGTTGTGACTGAAAAACTTGGAGATTCTGTTAACATCAACAATAAAAAAGACAAATCTGGAGATGCTGCCAAGAAAACCAATGTCAAAGTTCAAAAGAAAACAAGATCCAAATTTATGGAAAGGTCAGTTATTTATTTATTTCTTAAACAAAATAATCTCAAATTCTACATCTTCATTGTGGTTGTCACTTGTTACTCATACTAGCTGGCATTAAAGGAATCTTGTAGTGTGGCCAATAATTTGATGATTGAAGGAAATATTAATAATTTGAGACACTCTTGTTATTTTGTTGTTTCTAGTAACTGATTCTTTTGTTATTCTTTATCTTGTGATTTTGTCATTTAAGAATGATTAAGTAGGTATGCACATTTCTTCCAAATTGTTTTTAATTCCATTTGCTAATAAGAACCATGCTATGCTATGCTAATCTAAACGTTTCTGACATATGCACATGAAAATTACTGAAGATTTTAGAATATAACCATATGCACATGACAGAAGATTCTATAAAAACCCAAATTAGAATTATTATAGAATGAACTCATAATATTATAAGGTTATATTTTTGCTGTTTTCTTGTGATTTGAGTTCCAAACAAAGGGGAATTTTGTCCTAGTTTTGTGCTCTAGTTCACTATTTTTGCTTCTAATTTTTTGTTATGGCTAACATTTATGTATTTTTTGCCTTATTGTTTGAACATGAACAGGCTTAATTTCTTGGAGCTAGGATTTGCTGTCTTTCTCTTCTTTTGTGGATGCTATGACTATGTGCATGGAAAACACAACTACTTTATCTACCTCTTCCTTCAAACCTTAACCTTCTCAATTGTAGGATTTGGTTATGTTGGAACCATAGTGTAAAATTTCTTTGAGCCAAAATCCTTAAAGTTTCGCAAGTGTTGTGTCGATATTGTCCTAGTTTCTCCTCTACAAAGTACAAGAAGGGAGTCTAAAATTCTTCGAGCAACGAAACACTGCACCAAATCTACAGTTAATTTAGGGGAAGGAGAAGTTCTTTCCAAGATTTTCACTGTCATCAACCAAGAAGATAGAAGTAATCAATGGAGTACAAAGGCTTGAAGACAACCAAGATCTATAAAAAAAATGCTTAAATTAGAGCTTTAGACTGTTAGATAGTGTGGTTTTTGTTTGCATAGATTGTTTGGTGAGATTTTTACAGTTATATATTTTGTTGGACCTTTCTTTATTAGTTTTCCATAATTTGTGACAAATAATTTGGTGGATAAATTATGCACTTTTGATACATTTTATTTGTCTTTTTTCCCCTTGAGGAATGAATTTCATCTAGCATATTTGCAATCGTATACTGATTCTTTGACAACATTACTTGTGTGGAAAAAAATCTTGAGGGAGAACTTTGTGTGTAATCTTAACGAACCAATGAATTAGTTTTTATAGTTGTGCGTAAAGATGTTTGGTTTATACAAAAGAATAGAAAAATACTACTTGTGGGGAGTGCTTATAGTAAAATGAGACCATTCCCGAAGATTTGCTAGTAATCAAATATTTTCTCATTTAAATCGAGTTAAACAAGAAAGCTTTTATGATATTTGATTTGCAGATTCTCTAGCTTATAGTCGACGATTTTAGACATCCTTCTTAATATTTCTTCAACGTCTCAATTTATACCACTCGATTACGATTTTGGGACCTATGCTTATATCAAGGGTATAATTTTATTCATACACACCTTGTGCTTAATTCTTTATTAACACTAAAAAAATTTACAATCACATTGAGTTGAGTCAAAAATATCTCTGTATTCAGAAACTTCCACAGTAAAATCATTACAAATCATCCAGTCATTTTCACTAGTCCAAGTAAAATGTCATTTTCTTCTTTTTTTTCTTCCCCCTTATTATTACTTAATAGGCATATTACTATGTGAGTAAAGCATGGGATACCATTGTTCAGTTTTTGTCATAGCTTCAATTATATCATAAAAAATAAACTTTAGGATAAGAACTCACATGCAACAGATCATGTGCTGTTTGTTGTATATATATAAAAGTATAAAACCACAACATCAATCATAATTTCTTTCCATCTGTATAGACTTTGTGCTTCCACTAACCAATATTCTTATGCCAATTGTCACCATACAATTGTTTCAATTAATTTTAGCCCTATCACAACCTTTTGCTCAACAATGTCTTTTAAGGCATGATGATGTTCTTTTTACAGCAAAGGATCGTTTTGGGTTTTACTAAAGGATTAAAAAAAGCAATGTAGCTTCTTTTGGGTATCCTCTCATGTAACATGTGATGACAACAATCATCAATTGTCATTTTTGTTACTTCAAGCAAAAGTGTCTTTGTCTGTGAAGTGTGAACCTTTCCCCTATTTTTTATCACTTTAATTTAGCATTGCAAATTATATGCCCCCACACTCAATCCAAAATCCGTAATTTTGGTACTATTAAGGTGTAACACTAAAATATTAGAGAAAGGGATACATACACTATTAATGTAGAAATTAATTTCTATTGTGCAATGAAAGTAAAACATTTTTTATACATGTATTCAATCAAATAATAATAGATATATAGTCGTGAAAATATTTCACTAACTAATCTAAAAAAATATGACATCATAATGTGATTTAATTTTATACATGTATAAAAATATTTTACATTGTCGATGTTTATAAATTAAATTGATCAATGTAAATTAATTTTATATCGACATCTACTAATAATCCAATATTTTACTGTTATTTTTAAAGTGTACTTGCAAAGTGAATTTATGGGACAATATAATGACCTCTAATTGAATGGCAGTATCTCTAATCTCCAACCACATTGCAATCTCATTAAACTAGTAAACTTGAGGGTAATGGCGTTTAACCTGGGAAAGGAGACTTTTTTCCCACCATGGGAAAGTCCCTTTACCCAGAACAGCTGTCGGTTTTGAACTGGTAAAAAAAAAATCCAGTTCAATTTTTTAATGTTGTTTTTAACTTTACTACTGCATGTCTCCATTTTGTCATGACACTGCAAAGTACACCTCACCCACTACGATTAAAACATCAAATTTTCTTCTCAAAAATTAAAGAACGCAAAACATAAGAAAACCAAGAAAAAATGCGTAACATAGGATAGTGACTTTGGAACACCGAACATCAACTCTTGTTCTTCTCTGGTTCGATAACTCTTCTTCTTCTCTGGTTAGATAACCGTTGTTCTTCTTCTTCTCCTCCTCCTCTGGTTTGAACAAAAAAGCTTACCAATTAGATCTGACATAAATTTCGCTCCCAGACACAAAGAAAGGTAAGATATACATTGATATGTTGTTTTTCTTCTTCTCTGATTTACATTGATGGACAGAACTGTTGTTTCTTTTTTAACAAAGAAATGTTGTTGATTTTGAAGAAATTTACAAATTTTAAATTGAAAGAGTGTTATATTTTGATTTTATGATAATTAATTTGGTTAAGCATTACTCTTTCAATTATATGGAATCCGTGTAGCGTGATTTTACTCACCTTGCTTATTTTAACAAAATTCAATTTTTTTTTGCCCCTTCATTTAGATATTTCTATATTCAAATTGTTGACTTTAGATTAACATTTAAATGAATTTTTAAATTGAATTTGAATGCGAGAATTTTGACTTTATTTAGATTGATTTTGATATTGATTACAGAGTCTGAAGTAGTAGCTGATTTTTTTTTTAAGTCATGTGAAGAATTGAGATGAAACTGAATCAAGCAGGTTCTCAGTTACCTGGACTAGCCCAACTCAATTAAGTATTACAATCTGCAGACGATGCCATTTTGTTGTAAATGGAGGAGTTGTGTGAAGAAGATTTGGACATGGTGGTGTGAGTGTTGGGGTGCTGGTGTTGGTTTAATAAAGAAGAAGAATGGGTGGGTCGCAGATCTATCCCTATTTACAAAGGGTTTTTATTTAATAAAATTGATTAATAAAAACATATTTTAAGTTACTTATTTAAAAAAATGCCCTTATATGTGCCACGTGGCATGCCATAATTGGGTCATCTGGCATTCAATTATTTATGAATTTTAATAATTGGTTAAATATGTTATTTGTCGATATAATAACGGGAACTTTTAAGTTTAGTCCTAACCAAAGTTTTAAAACTCGGCTCGATAGTCGACTTGGTGGGGGTACTGAGTCACAAAGTCAATGGTCGAACTGTTGGGTCACTGGTTGAACCGCATTACTAAACCGGATGACTCAATTATATAATTCGGTCTTTAAATTAAATTGTATAGATATTTACTAGATTAAATCGAATTAAACCGGTGACTCGATCACTCTAAAAATGATACCTATAAAATAAAAAGAAAATATGACAACAAATTAAGACAAATAATGACAATAAATAAATCAAGACAAGAAATCAAGTAAAAAAGAATATTCTAACTGAAAGAATATTCTAGTCAAAATCTTAAAATAAATGGATTTGTCTAAGATGATCATTCAAACTCTTACCCTAACTGAAAGAATATTCTAGTCAAAATCTTAAAAGGAACGAATTTGTCTGAGAGGACCATTCCAACTCTTATCATAACTAAAAGAATATTCTATTCTAATTCTTAAAAGGAACGGATTTGTCTAAGAAGATCATTCAAACTCTTCCCAACTGAAGGAATATTCTAGTCAAACCTTGAAATGAATGGATTTGTCTAAGAGGATCATTCAAACTCTTCCCAACTGAAGGAATATTCTAGTCAAACCTTGAAATAAATGGATTTGTCTAAGAAGATCATTCAAACTCTTACCATAACTGAAAGAATATTCTAGTCAAAATCTTAAAAGGAATGGATTTGTCTAAGACGATCATTCAAACTCTTACCCTAAGTGAAAGAATATTCTAGTCAAAATCTTAAAATAAATGGATTTGTCTAAGAGGATCATTCAAACTCTTACCCTAACTGAAAAAACATTCTACTCAAATTCTTAAAAGGAACGAATTTGTCTAAGAGGATCATTCAAACTCTTACCCCAACTGAAGGAATATTCTAGTCAAACCTTGAAATGAATGGATTTGTCTAAGAGGATCATTCAAACTCTTACCATAACTGAAAGAATATTCTAGTCAAAATCTTAAAAGGAATGGATTTGTCTAAGACGATCATTCAAACTCTTACCCTAAGTGAAAGAATATTCTAGTCAAAATCTTAAAATTAGTGGATTTGTCTAAGATTATTCAAACTCTTACCCTAACTGAAAGAATATTCTAGCCAGAATCTTAAAAGGAATGGATTTGTCTAAGATGATTATTCAAACCCTAACCCTAACCCTATCCCAAATTACAAAAAGGATGATATTATATTCAATGACTAAACAAAACTCATATTTTTTATATAATAATGTGTTGTTTAATTCAGTCCACAAAATAAAAAACAGTGGTTTACTTTTTTTGTGTAATTAATATTACTACTTAGGAAAAAGACATCCAACTTTTTTTTTATTTACATATCATTTTCTTAAAATAAACTATCATTATTCCTTTTAGTATTAATCAATAAAAAAAATTATTTACGGTTCTTTCAAAAAAAAATATACACATATTCCCTAAAATAACAAGTATATACATATGAATTATATTAGGGACAAAACTTAGGTACAATTCTTTAGGTGTTTTTCGTATGGTTCTTAATTAAAAATACAAATTTTTTGGCTATAACAAACTTTGAGAAAATTATAGATTTAAGAAAATCATACTGAATTTAGTTAACAACCGTACGAAAAACACCTAAGAAATTGTACCTAAGTTTTTTTTCTTATATTACATCATTTTCTTTATGTATATATGAACCGAAATATTTCTGCAGCCAGGCCCACTACCACAAACAAAACAGAAATTGTTATTTAATTATAAGGTGGGGTCACAATTTTTATTTTATATGACCTCTCAAAAAGTTAATAGGTAACTGATCTCAGCCGTCCAAATTAAAAAGTATTATATCTATGGCCCTGCTTTAACTTTCCCATCATGGGAAACAAGTCTTCTTTCCCATATTAAACCCCACCATATAATAAAGTAGCTGCTAAATTAAGTTTCTTAAGATCATTGAAAAGGCCAGGGTAATTTTTACACATTAGTAAAAAAAAAAAGGTATGTCACAATGATTGTCCTTTTTATTTGATAGAAACTTTCAAGTAAATTTTTTTTTTTCTTCTTCTGAAAAGCTTGTCCTAATGCTATAAAACAAGGGTCAAACTCAAAGCAACAGCAAATTTTTCTTCTCTACACGATATATTCATGTTGAGCACAAATACTATATATTTCTTTGCAAGCTGGCTTTTCAAGTTTCAACCTTTGTTCCATGTCATTAGATTGCTTCACTTCTTATGTACATCATCAGATCCTCCCAGTGTCCTATAATATAGCTGTCCTATTTCCAATAATTGATTCGTAAGTGAGTATTTTTTTATATTATTTGTAACACTCATCTATTATTTGAGATTTTATAGAATTTCATAGATTTCATAAATGATTATTATTTATGATTTTTTTGACTTTGATTCCTAGCACATTTGGATTATGTTTCTGATCATCCTGTGAGGTAAATGAAGGGCTCAATGTTTGAATGCAAAATATATCTTTATGTTTGTCATTGGTCTTTAAACAAGGACGGATCGAGAAATTCAATAAACGGCTAAATTTTTTTATAATTTGTATAATATTAATTTTTTTACAAGAATAATATTAAATATTTATTTAAGCCACATAATCTAAAAAGTAAAATTAACTGTAATTACCCTTTATTATTTAGATCAAATATTATTTTTATCATTCCAATAAATATTACTCCATTGGTCTGATATTATGTGCCTAATTTTGAATGTGTACACTTCTTAAGAAAATAGTTTCTTATACTAATTTTTAATATAAAATAATATGTTAGCTTAATACAAAGAATAGAGACATATATTATTCTATGAGTATATAGGATTTTTTTTCTTCAAAAGGAAATTTATTCATGCATGTGAGTGACTTTCTTTTAAATTTACTTAATATAGAGGGGCAAGGGTGGAGGATGTTCGAGTTAGAGACGGAGAGGGGTGGAGGAGCTTTTGAATGAGTTGGTGCAGTTGCTGGAGGCGGTAAGTTATGGTGATTATTCCGATTAGTGGTTATGGCGAATGACTAGTGATGGTGAATTCTCGGTAAAATCGACTTATGGTATGTTGGAAGCGTTGATGACTTCTTGTTGTTGGAAGGTAGTAAGGGTGATGTGGAGGATAGAGTGTTCAAGGTTTTGTGGAAAAGTAAAGCTCATCAAAAGTGATTGCGTTTTTTTGGAAGTTTCTTCTTGATCGTATTCCGACTAGGTGAAATTTGGCTATGTGTGGTGTTATATCTCAAGAGGATTCTTCTATGTGTTTTTTGTCAAGGACAGGAGGAAACTACTAGTCATATTTTCCTTTATTGTGACTTGGTTTTTAAATTTACTTTATGAGGAGAGACACACAATGTATCATGCATTCGTATGTCGAGCCTCTTCTGCCATATAAGACTCCCTAAAATGTGAATACCTCTTCTAACCTACCATCAAACATATGTGATACATGGCAACTAAATGTGTTGTCTCTTTAACTATTAATAGCTCACCCTTTCTTCCTTCTTCACAAATCAAACTGAATATTTCTTCTTCACACGCTACGAAAATAATTATTATTTTAGCTCTCGTTTTCCTTTTCTTCAATGCCACAATATCGTATGACTACTTTCTAGCCTTTGGCCTTTTGCGGAGAAGAACAATGTCTTCCGGGTGCCGCAGTCAATAGTTTCAAGACTCACGGGTTTTGCAATTTGTCACGGGCCGGCCAAAACACGTGAGTCTTGAAAATATTGATTGCGGCACCCGAAAGACACTGTTCTTGTCGACAAAAGGCCATATGCCATTGATATACCGTTATGAGGTAGTCATACGATAATGTGGCATTGAGAAAAAAAGGAAAAGGATAGCTAAAATAATAATTATTTTCATAGTATGTGAAGAAGAAATATTATGTTTGATTTGTGAAGAAGGAAGAAAAGGAGAGTTATTAGTAGTTACAGAGACGGCACATTTAGTTTGCCATACTTTACATATGTTTGATGGTAGGTTGGAAGAGGGATTCGGATGAAGGGGAGTGCTACATGGCAGGAGAGGCACGGCAGACGAATACCTCATACGTTCTTGTATTTCATGTTGTAATTTAGTTTGTATTTCTCTACAAACATTGAATTTTAAAGAGAAAACAAAATGACTGCCTAACTTGGTTTTCCTTAAGTGACTCATAACTTAGATTATTTTTTTTCAAACCTCCCGACGCTTTAAGTTTATTTAGGAGAGGGGAAGGAAAGACTTAGGAGGAAAAGGAAAGGGAGGGGAGGGAAGGGGGAAAGGAGGGAAAATCTTCCCCTTGTTTTGGAGTTAAAAAACCAACAAGGAAATTAAATGGAGGGTTTATGTGATAATTTTACTATTTTACCCTTTTTTTTAGGAATGCTCCTTGTCTTCTTAAAATAATTTGACTTTTTTTTTTACCAAAATTATAACAAATCTTAAATATATGAAAAAAAATTAAAAATCTGTAGTTTTTTTTATAATTTTATTATAAAATTGATACAATAATAACAAATCACTTTCACTATATATATATTTATATATTATATTTCCTATTATTTCATAACAATTCATTTATTTTGGGTATAAATTTCGTTATTAATTTTAAAAAGGTTAAAATTGTCAATTTGTATGTTTAACCCCCCAAAACCCCCCAATATGAGGGAACTTTGAAATTGGACCAAATAAGCCCTTCAAAACCCTTCAAAACATTTCCTTATTTTTTTTAAACTCTCAAACAAAGGTTTATCTCTCCACAAACCTTCCCTTCCCCTCCCCTCCCCTCCAAAACCCAACTCACAAACAAAGCCTTAGGGTCTCGTCATATCAGTAAGCTAATCCCTTGTAAAGTGTAGAATTGGTTTTATTGATACACAATATGGCTAAATATTATACCCTTGGCTTTCAAGTGAACTTATGTTCCTACGCGCTATTTGGTAAAAATAACAGTTAGCTGATAGTTAATTTAATGTTTCATCTCTAACATTGTTTTTAGTCCAATAAAACATTTTATGTTAGGATGTGAGCATTAGACCAAATAGTATTTTTCTTTCTTTTAAAAAACCAAGCTTGACCTAGGTCCCTGGAAATATATCAAATCTTGTGTGCTAAAGTGAAGGTAAACATGCTATTTTGATATGTGATTGTTTTGGGTAATTACACCCTCCGGTCGCTATAATAAAGATCATATACATCATTAAATGAATGAATTTAAAATGTAATTTTTGCTTATAATAGTAACTGAAGGGTGTAGTTTATACTTGCTGTCAACCTATATTATTCATCGATATTGCATTTTACTAGAAAACTTAGAGTATCAATAATGACTTTTCCTTCTCCCTGTGTTGAATAACATACAAAAGTTTGTGATATTCAGAGCAATTATGATTTGAATTTTATAAGAGACAGTGCAAATAAAGAGTTTCATGCTTGGTTGATGAATCCTAGATTACATACGACCCAACTCAAAATTTTTATGATAACTGTGAGAGTTAGGTCGATGAATTTGTGCATACATATTTACATGCAAGTCAATAGATATAAGCGACTTTGGTGCGGATCAATTTAATTCTTAACAAAAAAAATAAAGGCTTTTACTTTTTTTCATTCTATGTTATTCTCGCATGCCCTATAAAATTTCGGAAAATGATTTTTGTCCGGATTCTAAAATCCGAACAAGATTGTTAGGTATTTTCGGATTCTAAAATCCGAAACAAGATTGTTAGGTCGACGAACTGCATTTTTTGTGTTGTATTTGATGTCAAAGGTTCTCTGCTGACCGTCGTAGAATCTCCGCATAAACTGCAAAGCAATTGCAGGAATTCTATGAACGGTCAGTAGTGACATGACACCATAAACACTCCTAAAAAACTAAAAAAAATGTTTAAGAAAAAGTAAGAAAAGATGAGAAGTGAAGAATGAATGAAATTGTTGAAGCATGCACTGCTATTTATAGCCTTAAACCAGTCCTAGATTATAACTACAGTCAAAGGAAACATTTTCATTGCTTCAACCGACCAAAATTACATTAAACATACCACAAACCGTCCAAACCTTGGGTGAAACGCCACAGTCCACCTAATCTGGGAGGTTTCAGATTATACAATCCAAAACTCTCTTAATAATTTCAGATTATACAATCTGAATAGCATCAGACTGTGTTCATGGCGAATGACTTAGGAAATTATTTCAAAAAGGTACAAAAATAATTAAACAACTTAAAACAACACAATAACAGAAGTGATGAATCTTCTACGAAGGTGTTCGAAGAGGTGCTTTTGTACTTGATCCAGCTGGCCTGCCAACTGACATATTTCGATCGGCAGGTCATCTGGATCAAGTTCATAAAAACCTCTTCGGAATTAGATCTGCAACATAATGATGAAAGACAAAGTGTTTCATGAGGATTGTTTTGAGTTAGATTCTGCTGCCTTGCCAAATGACATAGGTATATTGCCAAGGCAACAAGATCTAGCTCATAGCAACCTCTTGGTGTTCATATATTTCGGAAGATTTTTCAGAGTTTTTTGTTGTGTTTTACAACAAATGAACCAAGCACACTTATTTATAGAAGTTTTTGTGCGTTGTGGACCACAGAAACTGTCGGTGCAATGTGGACCACAAAAATCCTGTGCTGAACTAGTTCGGATTATATAGTCTGAACCTGACTTGCACCCCTATATATCTTAGTATATTGGACAACATGATGAAGATCTATATTTTCTATCTATCTATTTTTTTAAATGAACATCTTTAGCGTAAAGTTCAGCGGAGAGATATTTGACAACATGATGAGGGTCTTCAGAAAACTTTTCTCTTCGTATTTCTTCAATGTAGAAAAAAATAAATTTGTGCGAAGAATAGGAAAAAAAAACAAAGTAAAACATACATACATTCTAGGAGAAGTCAGGTTCATAAACTTAACATAGATATATTGATTTTAACAACATAATTCAACAACATAAAACACGTAATAAAATAAAACATAATAGAACACGAATAAGCTAAACTAATGTCTTCGTCTGGTCCCTCCAGCACAGCCTTGGTCTCTTCGTATTTCTTGGGTTGGATCAAACTTTTCTGAATTTCTTAAACAGATCTAACCAACGAAGCGTCCAACTCGATCGGTCCTTTAGTACTGTACTGACCAAAGATCGAGAACATGGTTCTCACATCGTCGTGTTGGAACAAGAAGGGTCTTGTACAATTCCTCTAAGGTTTTGATGATAACAAAATATTGAAGAACAATTGGATATACTAATATTTGTTCAAGTCTGCAGGATCATAGAATGTATCCATCAAATATTAAACATGCATCAAAGCATCAGAAGCACATGAGAAGCTCAAAAAGACTATGGTAGAAGATCTGAAGAAAGGACAACCAGAAGTCAACACATTGGATTAGAAGAAAAGGGCGCCTCTCAGAAGTTAAAGAGATCATTAGACTCAGAAGATCTAGTCAGACATAGAAGAACCTATCGGACTTGGCAAACCTTCAGACTTTAGAAGCACCTAAGTGACCCAGTCTCCACGTCAGATTTGTCATTTTCTATAGTTGTCAACATCAACGGATCTGAGCACAACTTTGTCTTCTTCTGACCACGTGTAGAAACAAACAAAGGACTTCAAAGGCAACAAGAATGAACGAATACTTTCTGTTTCAGCAAAGGATTTTTGAATGAACATCCAACAAAATTATCCATATCATGCAATGGCTCAACGTCCTTGATTTGAAGCTTCTCAACGATTCTTAATGTGATGGCACTCTTCTCCAACATCTCTCAAATCCATACCTATATAAGGAGCTGAAGACCATGAATAAGATCAACAAGACTCTGCTATTTTACTGTGTCATTACTCTGTCAAATTAAATAGTGCAAAAACACTTAGGATCTTTCTTACCAAACTTTGTATCTTAGAAATCCTAGAGTTGTAAAGAGTCTGTTCATTTGTTCAGTTACACACACACATATATATATATATATATATATATATATATATATATATATATATATATATATATATATATATATATATATATATATGGTGTAAGAACAAGTTTGTTTATATTTGATGTAAACAAATAAAAGTCTCTTGCTTGTGAAGCTTGAGCATATAAGTCTCTTGGAGAAACCTTGAGCATCATAAGTCTCTTGCGTGTGAAGGTTGAGCAATATAAGTCTCTTAGGATTGTCCTTTGAGCATTGGAAGTATCTTGCATGCGTGCTTGAGCATCAGAAGTCTCTTAGAGTTGTCCTTGAGCATTGGAAGTCTCTTGGTAGTGACCTTGAGCAAAGAAGTCTCTTGCTAGGGTGCTTGAGCATTAAGAAGTCTCTTGGAAGAGTCCTTGAGCAATTGTAATCAGTAGTGATTATAGTGAAATCCCTAAGAAGTGCAAGGAGACTAGACTACTCCTGTGTTGTGGAAGGAACCAGTATAAATTGCTTTGTGTCTGCTCTTTCTCTCTCTGTCTTTATCATTGTGTTTCTGTACTTATCTGTTGCATTCAGACTCGGAGCCAAAATCTGTACACCTCAGATTCTGACCAGTATTAACACCAAGAAAAGAAACACGAAAAAGCCAACACAATTCAACCCCACATTCTTGTGTTTTTCTCACCTTCACGTCGTCATTCCCGAGCTTCATCCGACTGAACGGCAGAGTTCCGACTGAGTCGGTCGATGGACGTCGATACTCAACATCGTCCACCCTCCTTGTGTCGTTGTGGTTGAGTTAACGGTTGATTTGATCCAGCTGATCCTTCAACCTGGAGAGATTGACATAAGTGAGAATCCTGAACAGATGGGGTCGTTTTCCCCCTTTGTAGTAAACTGCAGCTAGCTTGGTGTTAGGATCAATGACAGAAATTTATATGGTTTTTTTTTGTGTGGTTTACTGCTAATGAAAATAGACACACTTATTTATAGAGGTTTCTAGGCGTCGTGGACCACAGAAACTGTCGGTGCAATGTGAAACAAATCTTGTACATAATATTTTCAGATTATTGAAGCATTTCAGATTATATAATCCGAAACAAGTCAGAGTTTTGGACGGCATGAGTAACTCATGGAACACATTTTTCAAAGGGTTTTACCAGATTTAATGGCTGGTAAAACCCTTTGAACACGTTTTTGACTCACCATTAAGAGTCGTTACACTTATGAACCAAAATCTTCACAAATTTCCCCTATAAATATCCTTCAAACCTTCACCATTTCTCACATCATCATCTCACACTCTCTCCTACTCTTCCTTCTACAACAATGTGTTTCCATCGTTGGCCTTTCATAAAAAATGGCTACTTTGGAAATTCAGGGATTGTATGAAGGGTCAATAGGGATGGTGACACGCTGGAAAGAAGCGGGGTATGTCTAGGTGTGAGGTTGGTTTGTTTGGGTGTAAGGTTGATCATCAAGGTCTCTTTCGCCCTAGAAAGGAAACAAACCTTACCCCAGCCCCCTCCCCCCACCATCTCTTTCTCCTTCCTCCTCCCCTCCTGCTTTCCTCTCCATCAGCTTGCACCACTGGTTTAGTTTTAGGTTTTTAATAGATTAGCATTAAGTTTGAATATTTTATGTAATAAGCTTAAAAAGCTTTAAGCTTAAGCTTTATTTTATTGTAAATGTATTGATATAATAATAAAATGAGATTTTGTTTGTATCATTTTGTCATTTTAATTTTGTTTATATTTGCATATATTTAATGTTTTTGGCATTTATATTTATGTCATCGAAATAATATAAATAAATCACAGTCTCTTTAAAATTCTGGGTAAAGCATATTTCAGATTATATAATCCGAAAAACCTAACAATTTGTTTCGGATTATATAATCTGAACCAAGAGTATTTTTTTTAAAAAAAAAATAGGGCGTGTGAGAAACACATAAGGTGTGAAAAGTAATAGCCAAAAATAAAACCTAAATAGTGTTATTCTTGACTCAGTATTACATTACATAATGATTAATTTGATCCGCACAAAAAATTATGAAGAACCAGAACGAGAATTCAATCTAAAATAAAAACAGGTTTATTAAGGGGGTTGGTTTCTTCGTTCAATTAATGTCTTTATTAAGTTTTTTTTTTCCTACTGAACGAATGAATTAAAAAAAAAAAATCAATCAAAGCTTTCAAGGGTTTTTGGATATAAATTCCGACCAGGAACGAAAAACTTATTGCTCGCTTTGATTTATTATTACAAATCCTTGGTCGAAAAATATTAGTAGATCTCACAAATCCTTGGTAGAAACCAAAAGTGAAGAAAGATTAATTTTTACAAAGTACAAACTAAGGCATATACTCATAGACCAAATATCTTCCCCATCCTTAATAAGAACGAGAACCTTCGTCTATTAATGGTCACTGTTAGACTGGTCTAAGTTGGATCTATCTTTTTATGGGTCCAAATTATACAGAACCTGTTGGTGAAAGGTGTTTGCATGTGTAACTGTTAAGGTATTGCATAAAACTAAGTTTCAATTTTTTTTCCTACTTTAGTTTGACTCTGTTTAGACTAAGATTCTCTACGTCCAGCATCTGCATCCCTTATATGGGATCGAAATTCATCATTTTGAGATCTTGTTCAAATATAATTGGAGCGCAGTAAGATCAAATTATCAATATGACCTCTAAGCTAATAAGCTTCATATAAGCATATAATGATAACAAGAAAAGATAACTTATCACTTGAAATAATTATCATACCTTAGGATAAGTGACGCTTAGTTTTAAACGACACTAAAATTTTGGAAAACTATGCCAACATTAAATCCCATAAGAGGATCCAAATCCATCATTTTCATTGCACTACATATCATGTCTATCCTCACATCAAGTCAAAATAATAATATTACAACTATATTGTAGCACTTTTAACAACTACTTCACTTTGGTCACTTTCTGCTATTTCCTATTATGCATACAACTTTATTTAATTAACTATTACAAGTGTTTAAGATGATAATATAAAATTGAACACAAATTTATTCCTGGTAACATGCCTGAACTCTCTAAAAACCCTAGTAATACAGTGATCTGAAATGCCTCCATTTGAAAATTGTATTATGGCCAATGGTCTAAGTTGAATTATAGTATGGTACATCTTTGAAGCCCAAGAGATGAAAAAATTCTACTACCGGTAGGCCAAAAGTGAGCGAACCAACCCCTTTGATCTGCATCAGGTGCAGCTTCATGTGAATCCT
>WNNG01000393.1:0-220681 GCA_018208015.1 Medicago ruthenica
AGTCCCCGCAGCTGAGGATAATTTCCGGGTCATCTAAGTTTGGTGAAAACCAATGGATGTCCTTCTCGGCGAGAGTTGTCATCCGTTGCGACCATTTGAGCTTGGCCCGGTTTTCCACAAAGTCTCGGTTCCTTGGCATGTGGGACATCATCCAAATTTGCACCACGGGAGTGCAACAAGTAATTTTGCGTCCCCTTGCTTGTTCATGCCTTGAATAGAGGGTATGATAAAAATCCGCTAAGATTGTAGGAACTGGATTTTTAGTCATAAACACCTCTAGAGCCGGAAAATCTACGAAATCATCCATGTTGGGGAATAAGACAATCCCGTAGACTAAGAGGGCTAAGATGGCGTTGAAGGCCATTACCTCTTTGTTGGCTAGTAAATCCCGAGCTTTGGCTTCCAAAAACTTTCTTGAAAAGCCCTTAAGGTTCCCTCTAACTTCCAAGTTAGATACCACTTCTTGGGTGTCGAGGTATAGGGATTCGGCGATGGCTTCAAATGTAGGATCCTTTCCCGGACCGAGATAGAGTTCATGACCTTTCATGCTACAACCCAAAATCTTCTCAAACTCTTCCAAAGTTGGCGCTAGTTGGAAGTCTTGAAATGTGAAACACCGTAGAGGTGGGTCGAAGAATTGCGCCAAAGTGGTTAAGGCGGTTGAATCTATTCTTACGGGTAAAAGATCAAGGATTAGCCCATAGCTTGCCTCGAAGATGTTCTTGTGGACCGAAGAGAGCCTCTTGCTTAGAGCTAATAAACTTTCCACCCTAGGAGCTTTAATTTTGAAGGCGAGCGTATTCTTATTCCCGGAATCCATATTTCTCTTTTGCTAATATTTGTTCGTTCTTTTTTAAACTCCTATAAAGCAAAACGATGCGAAAATTACTTTCATGAATGCAAATGTTATGCAAGGGTATGGTTTATGAAGGTTCGGAATTTCCCCCCATCCTCACATGTAGGCTCTAAATTGTGAAATATCCTAAGAAGAGGTCCTTAGAGTCATAGACCTCACATGGAATTAGGGTTGTCTATGGACATACGTCGACATGACTTCAATTAATTCCACGTGAAAATCTCATCTAAGCGGGGTTGGACATCCCACCTCACGGACATACGTCAACGCGGGCTTCCGCACACAACCTCCTTCTAACTTAGTGTTTTTCTCAAGCTCGGGTAGAGAGCCTCACACGTCCGGCATTAACCCGAACAATGTGGAGTAACATCACTCAAGTAACCCCCACATTTGAGATATAATATGAATATAAAGCAAATAAAGCAAATATAAACATAAAGCATAAATATAACATGCATGAATAAAATAAATAAACATGACACGCAAAGAAAATAAAGCAATTGTCTTTAACCCAAATAGGTTAGGCTTGACTTGCTAGTGGGAACAGGGTCCCCAGTGAAGTCGCCAGCTGTGCGCACCTCGTTTTTTTCCTCGGGAAAAAGACGCGCAGATTCCTCCGAGGTCGTCCTCGAACGCTCGGAGGGTGCCTTTGTGAAGCCGCCACCAAAGTTTTTGTGTAAAGGGAACGTTGATAAACCCTTAAGTTTTTTTTTTGTTGTAAAGGGAAACGATAATAAAACCCTTTTGACGATGAGGATAAGGATTAGGTCATCGCAACCATTGTCGGGTTCGGGAGTCGGTTACGCGAGGGGAAGGTATTAGCACCCCTCACGTCCGTTGTACTCAACGGGAACCTTCTATTTGGTTAAGACTTGAATTGCTTTTTAATACTTTGCGTTCATGTTCATTTATGCTAAAATATAATAAGGGGGGGAAAAGAGATAAAAACAAACGAAAGAAAAGAAAAAAGGTTTTTTTTATTATTGTGCTTGACAAGATGTCGATCTTGCTCCTACGTATCTCCCGGTAGTCGGAGAATTCAAAGCATACGTAGTTCTTTGGTAGAAAAACGTATGTGTGTTGGTTGATTTTAATTGGACGATGTTTTAACCGAATTCCTGCGATTAAACGTTGCTTGTATGCTCGCACTTGGAGGCTTATTAAGCGTTTGTTCGCGAATCACATTAGAATTGTTAAAAGTTACGTCCGTTAGGGTAGAGGGTTGAATTGGTCGCTATGGGACCAAGGGAGGTACAATGGACTCATACAAGTCAAACATTGACCGAGTGGACTCCAAAGAGTCGGGCAATCGTTCGATTGATCCACTGAGATCAAGAACGGGTACAATGGACTCGGACGAGTCGAACATTGACCGAGTGGACTCTAACGAGTCGAGGGGTTGAGTCTAATGGCCAACGGGGGACCAAAAGGCTTGGATTGACCACAAAGGGCCAAGATTTGGTTTGGTTAGGGTTGTACATATTAAAAGGGAATGACGATTGTCCGAGCGACGAGACATACGTCACGCATTCGTACAATCGGGGCGATGGAGAGACATACGTCACACCATCCCTTTTTCATTCATGTTTTTGGATTGAATTTTTTTAGAAATCCCAAAGTAAGTCAAAACATTTGGTTTGAAAACCCAAAATGGGAAGGTTTAGCAAATTTGCTAGAAAACGCGCAAGTTCGTCTCATTTTGCGAAAATGCGCACATTACCGGTGTATGTTCATTTTTGAGTTTTGAACATCATGAACAATATTTATTGCTCAAGTTTAGATTGAAAAGCTGAACATAGCTTGTTGGTTCATGTGGTTTTGAAAATTTGGGAACATAACTTGCTTTGCAAGTTATCCACAAAATGGTTATACGAACTTGTGATTTGCCAAAATTAAGCAAAAACCTTGTTATGACTTGAAGAGCATGGGTTTAAAAACTCTTTGGTTCTGAGCTCTGGGGCTAGAACCTCAAAAATTGGTTGTTTTGACACAAAAACTCAGGTTCTGAGTTCTGTCATGGTCGCACTGCGACCATGACTTCGCACTGCGAAGCATGCGAAATTTTGGGTTCAGAAGCTGTTTCTGAACATTTGTTCAGAAACAACTTCTGAACACACTCAAGACCTTATATATGGGTGAAAAGCTTTGAGTTTTTGGGATGAAAAAGGTTGTACAAACCAATTTTGATGTTTTGAAAACCTTGGGATTTCTTTGAAATTCAAAAGGGGTTTTTTAGGACCAAAAGGTTTTGAGCCAAAATAGCTATGCAAACACAATTAGAAATGCAAGATAAAGAGCTTAGTAACTTACAGAACTCCTTAGCAAAGCTCCAGCTGCACTTGGCTTGATTTGGTTGAAGGCTTTCACAAAGGTTTGAAGATTTGTGATGAACTTGAACTTTTGAAAGCTTTGTGTGGATGGATTGTTTCTGGTTATTTGTGGAGATTTGTAGGTTGAAATGAGTAGAGTTTCTGCTCTTTGAATGTTGTGTTTTCTGTCTAATTGTGTGTGTTTGTAACCTTGGGCATTGCCTTGTATTTATAGGCCAAAATCAAATCTTTGTCATCATTACACAATCCCTTGATTCAGCTGATTTGTGGCCAAGATCAAGCTGAATCCCTTTGCATTAAATGCTAATGGATAGAGGCAACCCTGCCTTGTGCCAAGGGGCAAGTTCCAGCTTGATTTCAGCCACAAATTCAACCTATTCTAGAAGGTAATGATGAAGAACAAAGCTGATTTGCAAATGGCTAATGCTTGGGGATCAATCCTTGCAATCTCAATGGTTGGTCAATAAAAACGTGCACTGTAATGTGCAGAGATTGAGGGATGAAAAGGCTAAAATTGGCTGGTGTGAGAGGGTGAAAAGCTGCTGCAAAACAGAGTAGGCACTCATGGCTTTTCAAGTGAGAAAATCCAGCTGGTTTGACTGGTTTTTGGGGCAGCAAGCAGGAGGAAAGTCCTCAAGCAGGTGGCTGGCAACCTTGTGGTGGTTAGCAGGTCACCTGGGAGGGGCTAGAGCTGCCCAAGGGCAAGCCCACTTGCTTGTCACATGCTAGGTTGGAAGAAAAAACTTCTAACCTTGGCATTAATGGCAAGTCCTTCAACTCTGGCTTTGCTTGGCCCAATTGGCCATGAATGCTACTTAAAATAATTATGGAAGTGATGTGCAACAAAATCTGGAATTAAATCCAAGAAACCAAAAATCTGCAGAAAAATCGCAGACTTCGCAGTGCGAAGTGAACTTCGCATTGCGAAGTCCTCAATTTTGAAAAGTTGACTTTTGTTGACTTTTGACTTTTGACTTTTTCCCCTCTTTGACTTTTTTTTGATTTTTGGTTTTAAAATGCGCAGGACAAAATTAGGGTACTACAACAAGCAACCATTGCTTTGTCAACAGCAGAAGCAGAATACATCTCAGCTGCAAGTTGTAGCACACAACTGCTCTGGATGAAACATCAATTAGAGGATTATCAGATTCATGCAGATAATATTCCAATTTATTGTGATAATACTGCTGCTATATGTCTGTCTAAAAATCCAATTCTGCATTCTAGAGCCAAGCACATAGAAATAAAACATCATTTTATAAGAGATTATGTTCAGAAGGGTGTTTTAGATATTCAGTTCATTGATACTGATCATCAATGGGCTGACATATTCACAAAACCCCTAACAGAAGAAAGATTCAATTTTATTAAAAAGAATCTGAACATGCATTTTGTCTCTTGAAAATGTGCTTGAATCTGAATGTATTCCTTGATTCTGAGTTTATCATAAGCTAAGACTTATCAAACACTCATCTTCTGAGAGTTTGAATAAAGTTAAGCCTGAAAAACCTCAGAGTCTGAAGGATCAGAACCTGAATTTTCTGACTTCTGAATCTGATAAAAATCTGATGTTGGTCAGAATCTGATAAGTATAGCTATGGGCAATGACGATTAAAGCTTTGAAAGTTTATACTCTAATCCTCCCAAAGTCATCAATTTAAAAATGTGATTTTCTGCTCTGATATTCATTGGTAAAATTGCTTGACAAACAATTTTCATTTGGTATCAGTCTATTATTAAATTGTTTAGCACAGACACATTTTAAAAGCCCAAAGTGTATCAGACATGTTCAGTCTTAAGAACTCTTTTCTTTGTATCAGCACTGAAATGTCAATTTGGTTGTTTTACTCTGATACTGAACCATTTGTACTGAACAAGTCATGTCTGAACACAGAATGACCTGGTCAGAAGCTCCAATCTTTTTCTGCTTCTGAACAACATTCTAATTTTAAATGCAAGTCATATACTCCTTGAAAGTCAAGTATGCTCTGATACTCATCTTTGCTGCTTGATTATCCATATGATTGCATAAATATCTCACAACTTCAGTTAATTCAACCCCCCCCCCCCCCCAATTCTGAATCTTTATGAAATATTTCAAACTTGGTGTCAGAACTCTTTTAAAACTCTTTACAAAAGGGGGAGACTGAACTGCTTTGATACATGCTTTCAAAATCCATTTTTCTGCTCTGATACAGATATATTTTCCAACTCTCTTGAACAAAGGGGGAGAGAAATTTTCTGTCTTGAGGGGAGAAAGTAAAAATCTTTTTGTTGATGACAAAAGGGGGAGAAAGTAAAACAAGTATTAAAGC
This sequence comes from Medicago ruthenica, assembly GCA_018208015.1. Lineage (NCBI taxonomy): Eukaryota > Viridiplantae > Streptophyta > Magnoliopsida > Fabales > Fabaceae > Medicago > Medicago ruthenica. The sequence continues at coordinate 5,502 of WNNG01000393.1, forward strand.
ACCTGAGCTCAAATAAGTTAAAATTGTCAGAAGCTAAGCTTATTAAGCTCTGATACAATTGTTGGGTTAAGCTCTAATACAATTGTTAAGCTAGCTCTGATACTGATCAATTAAGCTCTGATACAATTCTGACTAAATTTAACTTATGAGAACAGATTCTAACTCTTAGCATCTGAAGTGAATTTCTGGCTCTGATACATTCTGTGAGATATATAACTCTTAAGTGAGATATAATGAATTTAAAATAACTTGGATAAGACTCAGGGAGCTTACAAAACTCATCCTGTGGATTATCAGACTTAGGGGGAGAGCTTACAAACCTCAGAACCTGAAGTCAACAAGTCATTTTGAATTCTGAGTGTAAATTTCACTATATTATTTTAAGTTAAGCTTAATTAACATGGATAAGAATCAAGGGGAGCTTACAAACCTAACCTTGAGGATTGTCAGACCTAGGGGGAGCTTACAAACCTCTCCTGAAGTCAGATTGTTAATTACACTTAACAACAATTCTGAAATTTTCACATTTGTGTTTTTAACTGAACTTAATTAACTTGGATCAGACTCAGGGGGAGCTTACAAACCTCACCCTGCAGTTAACTTGTTAATTAAGTTAACAACAATTTTCTGTTTTAATACTTATGTTTGTCATCATCAAAAAGGGGGAGATTGTTGGAACAAAATGTGTTTAACAAGTCTCTTATAAAGTAAGGGGGAGATTGTTGAAACATTTATGTGTAAACATATCTCTCTTTATGGTTTTGATGATAACAAAGTGTTAAATAGAAAATTGGTTATTTGCTAATGCTTTGTTCAAGTGTTTCAGAACCACATGCTTTATAAGTATTGATTGATAATGGTTATGAAAGAACAAGCTAAAGAGCAAAGAAGGAAAGCCAAGAAGCAAGGTTGCAAAGACTAGAAAGAAACTGGTCCTGAAGAAGTACTCCTGAAGTAAAGAGCTTCTGAAGAGGTCCTGAAGAAGTGCTCCTGAAGTGAAGCTTCTGAAGTGGTCCTGAAGTGGTGCTCCTGAAGTGCAGCTTCTGAGTCTGAAGGCAGCTTCTGAAGTCTGAGTGCTTCTGATGAAGTCAACGCAACAGTCAACTCCTGAAGCCAGCTTCTGATCCGTACAACTGAAGTAGCTTCTGATCACTGTTCACTGAGAAGCTTCTGAAGCTGATGTGGCATGGAAAGTGACCAGTACTGTGCGCATTTAATGCCTGGATGTGTCAGAACAACTCAATGGAACAGTTGTCTCCCTGACCCAAACATTCTCCAGTTTTTAAGGTGGGCCAATTCAAAAATGGCACCTGCTCTGTTCTGACTGATAAAGTGCAGCACACATTTGCAGTAACCTAGTCCAATTGCAACGGCTAAATTCCTTAATTCAAGCAAATCTTCAACAGCTCTATTTTCATCTATAAAAAGAAGAAGATTTGAAGAAGAAAAATGTCTAAGACTCTTTGAAACGTATTGCTGAACCTGCACTCTGTTTTCTGTCAAAAACTGTCAAGTTCATAAAAACTCTTAGAAATTCTTTAGTCTTTGTAACTTAGAATTTCTTAAGGTTAAGAGTCTTAACCTGTGTTGTATTAAGAGAACACCTCTGATATTTGATCAAGTGTTCATCCCAAACTATTTCATTTGTAAACCAGTTTGGTCCCTAAAGTCTTAGTCTGTATACTAAGCAATTGTAACCTCATTCCTTTGTGGTCTGAGTCAGAAGTCTCTTGTCTTAGTGACTTGAGCATTGGGAAGTCTCTTGTCTTAGTGACTTGAGCATTGGAAGCCTCTTCCTTGGTGGTTGAGCATAGAAGCCTCTTTCTTTGTGATTGAGCAACTGGAAGTCTCTTCCTATGTGGTTGAGCATTGTGTAATCTTCAGATTATAGTGAAACACTCTTGTTGGATACAAGGGGACAGGACTACTTCTCACATTGAGAAGGAACCTGTATAATTTGATGTGTCTCTCTTCCCTTACCTCTTTAACTTGTTTAATCCGCTGCATATATTCTGATAACAGTTCAGAACCTGGTTCTGAACTTGTCTTAAGTCTTAAAAAGAAAAGAACAAGTTTTTAGAGTCACACAATTCAACCCCCCCCTTCTTGTGTGTGTGTTTTTCTCACCTTCAGATATGGTGGCAACAAAGGTGGTAGTAGTTTTAGCTCAACCATCCCCTTTTGGATTAAGTACGGCAGGATCTGACCGTATGGCATGGGTACAGGATCAAACTGCACGTTTCTAAAGTTATTCTTTGGGCCCGTTTGATTCCTCGGCGGATACCCACTCCGTTGCCGCTGTTGATTTTGCTGAGGCAAATCTGCTGGCTGTTGAGGTGGAGTTGTGGGAATTACTTGAGGTGAGTACTGCCCCTGAACTGCTGCTGCTGCCACATAAGGATAATGGTAGCGAGGCGTTTGCGTTGAGGGTACCCGAGATGGGCCCACTAAAACAGCGTTCGCTTCCCCCTCTTTCTTTTTATGGAAGTTACTGGGGGGTCTTCTAGCTCCACTTTGAGCTTCAGGAGGGCCTTGGATCTTTCCCCTCTTCACTCCATCTTCTATTCTTTCACCGATTATGACTAGATCGGAGAAGCCAGATGATGTGCTTCCAATCATTTTGTCATAATATGGGCCTTGTAGTGTGCCCATGAAGGTGTCGACGAGCTCTCTTTCCAAAAGCGGTGGCTGCACGCGAGATGCTAGTTCCCTCCACCTTTGAGCGTACTCTTTGAAGGACTCGTTACTCCTTTGCACAAGGTTCTGCAACTGCATCCTATTTGGAGCCATATCCAAATTGTACTTGTATTGCTTTAAGAAAGCGTCGGCCAAGTCCTTCCAAATTTGGACGTGGGTACGCTCTAGTTGCATATACCAATCCAATGACGCTCCGCTTAAACTGTCTTGAAACACATGGATCATGAGTTTCTCGTTTGTAGCGTAGGCGGCCATCTTCCTACAAAACATTCGTAGATGATTCCTAGGGCATTGAATTCCTTTATACCTCTTGAAGTCTGGTACTTTGAATTTCGGAGGGATTACCACATCGGGCACCAAACACATATCCAAGGCATTGTGGGCACCATATGAGCTGGATCCTTCGACAGCTTTTAACCTTTCTTCCAAAACACGATACATTTGAGCGGAATCGTTGTCTTGGTGGGTATTGCCGGGAGCAGTATGCCTAAGCTGAGTGTCTTCCACATTATGAGAAACAATCTCATGTTGAGTGGTGGAATTCCCTTGAGGACGATGCTCTTCGTTCCTAACGGGGATGGTAAGCTGTGGTTGAGGAGGTGGTACAAGGCTATCACTCTCGGGTGGGGTGTAACCTTGGGGAAGACCGTAAGGGGGCCATTGTACATTGGCTGCATCTACAGTTGGACGAGGGTTGCTTTCTCGGTTAGATAGAGCTTGCATTAACTCTAATAGTTGATCCATCTTTCCTTTCATCTCATCTACCTCTCCTCTTAAAGCCGCCTGATTTTGTTCCAAGTTATCCATGATCCTTTGCTTGTTAGCGCGCGTTCCGTACGAGTGTTGGAGATCTGGCTCTTGGGCCGATGGCTTCTTGGGTTTTCTGGCTATGGTTGACTTCGTTCACTGGAGTTTTGGGGAAAATGATATGAGTTTTTTTTTCTAAAAAATGCATGAAAATGCATGTAAATGCATGTATGCAATGTAGATGAAAAAACATGCCCCTCTTTTTTTTTTTAAAATGCACATGCGAAAATTATTTTCACGGGGGACCAAAAAAGGTTTCAATTGACTCAACGGAGTCAAGAAGGGGTTCAATTGACTCAACGGAGTCAAGAAAAGGTTCAAAGGATCCAACGGGATCGAGCATTGATTCAATTGGCCACGGGGGACCAAGAAAGGTTCAAACGGAGTCAAGAAAAGGTTCAATGGATCCAACGGGATCGAGCATTGATTTAATTGACTCAACAGAGTCAAGAAAGGGTTCAATTGGTCACGGGGGACCAAGAAAGTTTTGAATTAACCGATGAACAAATGTTGTTCAAGTTATTGAAAAAATGAACAAGTTTGTTGAAAATCATGAACAAATTTGTTGTTCAAGTTTGTTGAAATTAAGAACAAACTTTGGTTCAAGTTCAAGCTGGAAAATTCATGAACAAGGTTATTGTTCAAGTTTGGTTTTGAAATTTATTGAACATAGCTTGTTGCTCAAGTTTGATTTTGAAACTCATTGAACATAGCTTGTTGCTCAAGTTACTCAAAATTGTTATTCAAACTTATGAAATTTCACATAACATGCAAAAACCTTTGTTATGTTTCTGAACCAAAATGAATTTTAATCCTCTTAGATTCTGAATCTTCAAGTTAGAACCTCAAAAGTTAGCTTTCAAAAGCTTGAACTCAGAAACTGAGTTCTGTCATGGTCGCAGAGCGACCTGAATTTGGCTCTGCGAACCCTGGGTTCTGTCATGGTCGCAGAGGGACCAGAACTTGGCTCTGCGAACCCTTCAGAAACTTGAACTCAGAAGCTGCTTCTGAACAAACTTCAGAACCTTAAGAGGAGTGAAAAACTTTTGAAAATTAGCAAGAAAAGGAGTAGAACACTTCAGTTTTGATGTTTTGCAAGTTTTGAGATTTCTTTGAAGTTTCAAAATATGTTTTTAGTTTGAAAATGAATTAAGCAAACACTAATAATGTAGAAACTGAAATTGAATCAACAGGAATCAGTTCAAATGCAAGCAGCAATGCAAAATGAAAGATAAAGAATTCAGAATGCTTACAAAACTCCTAGCCAATGCTTGTGTTGCAAGAAAAATGGAAAAGGCTTGGATGATGATGGTTTTGCAAAGAAAGAAAGGTTGATGAATACAAACAGCAATAACAATGATATTGTGCTATTGTTCTTCACTCTTTGTATGAGGTTTAAAGGTTGTTTTGATTGCTTGGTTACTTTGTGCTGGTTTTGTAAAGAAAGCAATAGAAATTCCTCTTAAATTTCCTCTTAAAATTCTCTCTAAACTTGCTCAAAAGGATTCAGTTCTGAATATCAAAGGAAAACTGTCTAAAATGTATGTCAAAGAAGGTTTGAATTGTGTAAAATTCACTGCTTAAGAACTGGTCATAATCCTTATGCATTACAATGCTTAAATAGGCAAAAATGAGATCAAATGTCATCAAGAAGAATCCTAAAGCAGGGCTGTTTTTGTGGGCTATAATCAGGCTATTGGCTATGCATTTAATGCAAAAGGGAAGAGGTGACCTTGCCTTGTTACAATGGTCAAGACTTTGGCCAAATTCAGAACCCAATGAAGCTGATTTCTGACAGAAAATTGCTGGAAAACATGAAAACAGGGTTGTTTGCAAACAGGGGCAGCAGTTTTGCATCAATCTTTGAATGGTTTTGATAAAGCAAATGGCAAGGTGGATGCTGGAAAGTAGCAGAGTCAGTAGCAGGCAAAATGGTAGGGGAGAAGTGCTGCCCAAGGGCAGCAACTTGCTAGGTTCCTTGCTTGGTTTTGCTTCTTCTTCCTTTCTTTTCTTGCTTGACATTTGACACATGTTCTCTTTCTTCTTTGTTGAATCCAGACAATAAAATATAACAATAACAGTAATAATGATAATAATAGATGATAATAATAATAATAATAATAATAATAATAATAATAAAAGAAAGGTAAATCAGAAAATCAAAAACTGCAAAATTCGCAGAGTTCGCAGAGCGATTATAACATCGCTATGCGATGTTCTTCGCAAAGTTCGCAGAGCCATTATGACGTCGCTCTGCGAAATCCTCTTTTTTTTATTATTTTTTTAAAAGGAGAAAAAATAAAAGTTGACTTTCTTTCTTCTTATTTTTTTGTTGACTCTCCCCCTTTTTTTTTTGAAAAGGCTTGGGACAAAATTAGGGTACAACACCTTTCATAATATCTTTAGAACAGGATGGTAGGTTTGTTTCTTTTGAATGATTGAATGGATCATTTTTTAAACCAATACCTTCTCCCCTGAAGTGCAATTTCTTGCTCACTTGGAACTTCATCAGATTTCTTATGAGTCATTTCTCTGAGTTCTCTAACTTCTTCATCAATCTCATTAATGTGATTTTGAAGTTGGAGATTCTCATCAGCCAGCAAATTATATTTCTTTTTCAAAGATTTTAATTGAATCAACTTGCTTCTGATATGATTCATAAGATCCTTAACTGTATCAACAAGCTCAGAATGAGTAAGTTCAGAATATACCTCATCTTCATCTTCAGAGTCTGATCCTGACTCTGTATCAGAAGATGTTGTTGCCACTAAAGCTAGGTTAGCTTCTTCTTCATCGTCTTTTTCAGATTCAGATTCATTATCAAGATCATCCCATGTTGCCATAAGAATTTTCTTGAGCTTGTTTCTGAAGTTGCTTGATTTTGAGCTGGTCTTCTTGGATTTCTCCTTTGATTTATCCTTCTGTAGCTCAGGACAGTCAGCTATGAAATGACCAGTCTTTTTGCAGTTGAAGCAACCCTTCTGATCTTCCTTCTTGGAACCAGATCCTTTGAAGTTACTGCTCCTGTTAGAGGACTTCTTTTGTCTTTTCATCAAGTACTGAAATCTTTTAGAAAGCATTGCTAGCTCCTCAGCTTCTAAATCTTCTTTAGAACTTCCATCAGGAGATTCTTCATCAGATTCTATAGCTTTTAGAGCTTTTCATGACTTTCCTTTAGATTTAAGTGCTATAGACTTGGACTTTCTAACAGGTTCATCTTCATTGAGTCCTAGTTCATGCACTTTGAGAGAGCTGATAAGATCTTCAATACTGAGAGTATTTAGATCTTTAGCTTCCTCAATATCAGTTACTTTAGGTCTCCATTTAGATGGTAGACTTCTGAGGATCTTGTTCACATGGTCAGCAGTTGAGTAACTCTTTTTCAGAATCTGAAGTCCAGATACCAGAGTCTGAAACCTTGAGAACATAGTCTCAATGTTTTCATCCTCCTTCATCTTGAACAACTCATACTGTTGAACCAGAAGGTTAGCCTTGGCTTCTATAACTTTCTTGTTTCCTTCATAGTTAGAGCATAAGGATGTGAAGATGGCCTTTGCAGTAGCTTTATCACTCAGCTTCAAGTATTCATTGTGAGGCAGAGAGTCCACAGTGATACCTCTTACTCTATGACGTTTCCTGTAGATCTTTCTTTCAGAATCAGTAAGGCTTTTTTTATCAATGGCTACTCCTTCTTCATCAACTGGTATAGTTATACCATCTTCAATGATACCCAAAGGCTATCATCTATTCCAATGATATGACTATACATCTTGCTTTTCCACCATGAAAATTTTTCAGGGTCACCAGTAAACATAGGAGGTTTATGGTGTGAGTGTGATTGCTTGTCATCTGACCATAGTCATATGATACAATAACACCACCTCTAGGAGGAGGTTGAGGGGAACCACTAGAATCCCCAGAAGACATGTTTTTCTCAGGATCTTGACTGACTCATTGTTAGGTGATTGAATATCAGAACCGAAGCTCTGATACCAACTGAAGGTGAGAAAAACACAAGAAGGGGGGTTGAATTGTGTTGGCTTTTTCTTTCTCAAAAAACTTAGAGTTAGTTCAGCTTCTGATTGGGATCAAAGTCTGAAGCTAATACCAGAGTTAGAATGCAGCGGATAAAAAGTAAATGAGAGAGAGAGAGAGAGAAAGACACAAGCAATTATCCTGGTTCCTTCCACAACCCGGAAGTAGTCCAGTCCCCTTGTTACTTACAAGAGATTTTTCACTATAATCCAAATAGTTACAAATACTCAAGCACACAAGCAAAAGACTTCCAAATGCTCAAACACACAGTAAGAGACTTCTAATTGCTCAAGCACACAAGCAAGAGACTTCTGATTGCTCAAGCACAGAAGCAAGAGACTTCTAATCAAACAGAGTTACAAATAAATATGTTTGAGTTGAACACTTGATATACTATCAGTGGTGTTCACAGAATACAACACAATTTTCAGACTCTAGACTTAAGAAATTCTAAGATAAGAAAGTTTGAAAGAATTTCTAAGTTATTGATGTGTAGTGAATTTGACAGAGTATTGGCACTTTCAAAATTGTAGAGTCATATATTTCTTCTTCAAGTCTTCAGTCCTTTTATAGAGGGATAGAGAGACGTTGAGAAGATGCCAGATCATCAATAGAGTCGTTTGAATTAAAGCTTAATCCAACGTTGATTTGTTCCTTGATATGGACTACGTACCATGAAGAGTAACGTTTGAATACTTTCCTTAAAATGGATTAGATGTTTTGTCCAAGGAGACAAAGTTGCAGAGATCGTTCTGACTCTGAGGTTGTTGCAGAGGTCGTGGTCGTACTATGTCCTTTTGACAATGACAACAGTTGACTTCTGAGTTTCCTTCACACTTCAGACTCCAGTCTTCAGACTCTGAACTTCAGACTCCAGTCTTCAGACTCCGAACTTCAGACTCCAGTCTTCAGACTCTGAACTTCAGACTCTGACTTGATACCCAAGCTTCAATATTTTCCTTTGCTCTTAACTTGATCTTTCAGAACCACTATTAGATACATAATTTAAATGTATGGTACTGCACACTTAGAACAAGCATTAGCATATCCAATTTTCTTTTTAATACTTTGTTATCATCAAAACTCAAAAGGGACTTGTTCATACATTTTGTTCCAACAGAATTGTCCAAGACACTTCTTGTTCTAACAATCTGAACTGAAAAACTTCAAGGTCTAAAACCTTTCCAGTTTCAGAAAGTATAAAAGGCCCTTTCTAATTTGGAGACCATTTGCCCAAGACTCTATCTTTTTTTCCATAGGCAAAATATCTTTCCAAACTAAATCTCCTAAGGCAAAAGATTTCGACTTAACTTTCTTATTATAAGCCTTAGCCACTCTTTCTTTTTGCCTTGTAAGGACATCTAATACAAGTAATCTTTCTTCGTCTAAATCAACCAATTCGTCTAAAATCATATCCCAATAATGACTGGTTGGGATTTCAATCTGTCTTTGAATTCTGTTTGACTGTAAACAAATTTCGACAGGTAATACTGTGTCATGTCCAAATGTGAGTCTGAATGGAGTAATGTTAGTTGATCTCTAGGAGAATTTCGACAAGCCCATAACACTTGATCGAGGGTATTATGCCAATTTTTAGGCTTTTGCCCTGTGTGTTTTTTAATCAAATTAATGATAATTTTATTGGCTGCTTCGACTTGACCATTTGCTTGTGCATAATATGGTGTCGAAGTTAATAACTTAAACCCAATCTCAGAGGCAAATTCTACCATTTTTCGTCCAGTAAAAACTGAACCTTGATCTGTGGTAATGGTTTTTGGGATGCCAAATCTATACAAGATGTGGTTTTGAATAAACTTAATAACTGCCTCTTTATCCACATTGGGTAAAGGAATAGCTTCAACCCATTTGGTAAAATAGTTTATTCCAATAAGTATATAACGATGGCCTTTTGACGAAGTAGCTTTAACTTCACCAATGAAATCTAAGCCCGAACCCCTAAATGGCTAAGGTTTTACTATTGCATGTAACTCACTTGCGGGCACATGTTGGATTCCTGCATGCTTTTGGCACTCTTGGCACCCTTTATCTTGTGGCCTGCTTGATGAGATCCACAAGTTCCACTATGAGTACTGGATATTGCTAAATATGCCTCATTTTCACTAAGATATTTAAGTAATACTCCCTCAAGAGTCTTTTTTAATAATTCATTTCCAATAATCACATACCTCAAGGCTCTGTACTTGATTTTTCGACTGGTGGTCCGTGGGAGATTTTCCAGATATTCGACAATCGGTTTTCGCCAATTATTATTCGACATATTGTCAATGGCAAAAATTTCAAAATTTTCAACATTTCTTGATGACAAATCTCTTGACTCTTCTGCCCCCCCCCCCCCCCCCCCCCAATTTTTGGTATTGACAATTCAGACGAAGAAAGATGTGTCGAAATGAGTTTATCTTTAATTTCTATTAACTCTTCTAGTTTCTCTTTAGAAACTTTATAGCTTGAAGCAATATGTGTCAAATCGTTTGCCTCTTAATTATCAATTCGAGGCACATGTTTGATATCAACATGATTAAAACGTTTCAATAAAGCATTGGCAGCAACAAAGTACATAATTAAATGTTCTTTTAAGCACTTGTATTCTTTTGTTAATTGTTTCGCAACTAATTTAGAGTCACCTTTTATTTGGACATCATTTGCCCCAATTCTAGCAAAATTTCAAGTCCTGATATGAAGGCTTCATATTGTATTGTTAATGTTTTTAGCACTTTTATTTGCATTTGAAGACAAATAAGTTGAGAGATAGAGGAGTTGTTAATGGTTTGAGGAACATATTGTACTGTTTTCAATCGAGTTGTTGTAATTCACTTTCATCCTAGATCATGCAACTCCATAGGTGTTTTGAGTGTTTGTAGTGAGAAAATCATGTAAATCGACAAATCAAGACATCACGTGAAGGATCAAGGATATGAAGATTGAAGTTTATGGTTCTTATAAGGTTTTTGAAGACAATACAAAGTGAAGAAAATTCATTAGGAGTTTCCAGACGGAAGAACGATCTAAAAAGGGAGAAAAATGCAAGAATTCGCACATCTAGGGCTGCCCTGGCCGTGGCTCACGCCTGAGGCAGTGTAGCCACTACCCTGGGCGTGGAAGGCGCCCCTGTGGGCGTGGCCAGCGCCCGACTGCGGGCAGATTTTGCCTGCAGCTTGTTTTTCAAGCTGGATTGGCGCAAAAAGCCCATTTTTCTTCTCCTAAACTCTACCCATTCATTTGCTATAAATAGAGACCCTTTCTCTCATTAATATTCATTCAGAAACACTTGATGGTTGTAGGCAATGGTCAAACATCAGAGTTTCAAAGCATAATTCTTCCTTCTCTTGTTCTCTCTAGGGTATGTTTTTCTATTGTTTTATTATGATGTTTGTTTCCATGAGCAACTAAACCTCTTGATTATGGTTCCATTATGAACCCCTTTTTATTTGTTGGATATTATTAATAAAGTCTTTATTCAATTTATGTCTTTTAAATTATGCTAAGCTCGTTCTTTAATGCTTTCTTCAATTGATTAACTGCGTGAGTAATCTTGAGGAATGATCCGTAGGATTAAGTAGGCACTGAGAACCCGAAATTCTTCAGTTCCATTGGCTTTTCTAATTACCGCCTTTTTACTTATATATTATAAAGACCGGTTTGACTCCGGCCGTTTAATTACTCCCTTCTTTGGACAACGTAGTACTCAATTTAGGTTGGTCCTGCAATAGTTGTTGTGAGAAGCTCCGTGTGAGGATTATCCGCTTGTTTCGTTAAATCATAAGTAGCATACTTAAATGTTAGAATACCTTTAGGTTTTTATCCAACAAAGACGAAGGGGGGATTCAAAGGATTCCCTAATCACCGTTAATCATCTGAATCAAAACCCTAATTCTGCAACCCTATTCAATTATAATTAAATTTTACCATTTAAAATAAGTTTTATTAATTACTAAGTTGAACCACAATCCTTGTGGAGAACGATAAACTTATTACTTTATTACTTGTTACGATTTGGTGCACTTGCTAATTCCGTCCATCACTCAACTATTTAACAAATCATATATCTACGTAAAAATTTGTTTTCGCATATATAAGCAAATAAAATCCATAACCGGTGTGACTCAACTATTTAACAAATTTTTGTATATATAAGAAAAAAAATATTTAATAGAAACATTGCATTAATACTCATAATTTTCATTTAATATCTATAAACATTCTACAATATTAACAATCTAATTATTTTTTATATAATTATCGCAATGTTACGTGACCCGTACTATCGTATGGGTCTTTTACTAGTTAATTTATGGGTCTTGTTAACGAGTGCCCCAGGGGCACTCTTTAAGCATTCTAAATTAAGTAATTATTTTTTAAAAATGTCAAACTTTTCAATTTCCAATGCACTGATTACACATATTCAATAAAAAATTACTATTTAAACGTATTAAAGAGTGCTCCGGGGGCACTCGTTAACATTTCACTTAATTTAATACTACCTCTGTTCTTTTTTAATTGTCACTTTTTGACATTTTACACAAACTAAGACAGTCAATAAATGTGACTACTTTTGATACAATAATTTATCATTTTCCAATAATAGCCTCATTTATTTAATATATTGTTTCGTATATTTCTCACTCTGTAATAAATAATTAAGAGTAATATTGGTAAAACAACATTTAATATTGCATTGAACTTTGAAAGTGATAGTTAAATAGAAACAAAACTTTTGTATAAAAGAGATACTTAAAAAGGAACAGAGGTAGTATTAAATTAAAGGAAATGTTAACAGTGCCCTCAGAACACTCTTTAAGACGTTTAAATATCTTTTTATTAAAATATGTGTAATTAGTGGGTGATATTATATATGTCTCACTTGTGCGCTATTGAGTTTGTATAATGAAATGAATACAACACTTGTAATTTTCATTTTCTATTAGGCTTAATTGCAGTTTTAGCCCCCTAACTATCACGAACTTGCGATTTTAGCCCCCTATAAAAAACAATAACAAACCAGCCCCCTATGTTTAGCCCCTTTTGCAGTTTTGGCCCCTCAGACCAATTTTGACCAATTCAACGCAGACGTGGCACCCAGATCACCTAAGTGAGGTGTCACGTGGCAAACAGTGAGAAGATTGGCGGTGCCACGTCTGCGTTGAATTGATCAAAATTGGTATGGGGGGCCAAAATTGCAAAAGGGGCTAAACATAGGGGGCTGGTTTGTTATTGTTTTTTATAGGGGGCTAAAATCGCAAGTTCGTGATAGTTAAGGAGCTAAAACTACAATTAAGCCTTTTTATTACTAGTTCCAAGAAGCCTTGAACTATGGTCAGGTGGAAAAATGAATTAAACATACGCATCAAGAGTTTTAAATGAAGTAGTCAAACACAATAAATCTCAACTACTTCCACAAAATAAAAAGGGGAAATTCTTGATACACACACACACACTCGGTCTCATACGAAAGCCATAATTTAATTCTAATCTCCTTAACTGTCATTGTCATCTAAACTTCATAGCAAGCAGTACTCAGTCATGGCTAGTGACACTCCTGAGGTGAAGCCAATCCACTTTTTCAAGATAATACTTGCTCAAAATCTTCATGAAGGAAAGCTTGTAAGCCTTTTACTTTTATATTGTTTGTATACCTTATAACATGATCACATTACTTTGTATTTTGCTTGCAACATTTTATTATGTCGCAAGATTTGTTTTTCATAGTTTGTGGGTTGGTAGCATTACCTCTACTCATCTATGTCGCTAATGGCTTCATGGCCAATTTGAACAATTTCTTTCTTTTTTTTCTTTTGTTCATTTTCTTAATTTTTTATTTATTTTTTAAAACAAAACCAGCAAGTAATTAACTTGGGTAAGATGGAAATTACCTATCTCACTTCTCAAATTGCTCTTCTTCAACTGTCGTTGGCCAAGCGGCAGTTAAGTGCCGTCCATTCGGCTTTTCAGCCTCAATTAACTGTCGTTGAACAGTTTTAAGATCGGTTAAACCGACTTAAAAACTGATTAACACACTCCAAAAAGTGTCCAACGACAGTTACCTGCCGCTGGGGTATGTTTTTGAACAATTTCAGAAGTGAGATAAGCAATTTCCATGTAAGATAGCATGTATCCTGACATACTGGCCTACCAAAATGGAAGGCCACTAATAGTGCTTTATATAGAAAACGTAGTGCCAAAAATAATTTCATGAGTTCTATCATACATACTAATTTACTTTGTATTTTGCTTGCATGCTTTTATTATGACACAATATTTGTTGGTCATAGTTTGTGGGTTAGTAGCATTACTACCTTTACTCATCTATGTCGCTACATGGCTTCATGGCCAATTTGAACTTTTTTTTCTTAACTTTTTTTTTTTAAAACCAAACCCAGCAAGTAATTAACTTGGGTAAGATAGCATGTATCATGACATAACTACCAAAATGGAAGGGCAATTGAAATAAATGCAATCTAACATGGGACTTATAATTAAAAAAAAAAATATGTACATAGTAAATTCCATATGGGCTTATATTTAAAGACAAATTTTTTTTCCCTCAAAGGGGACTTATAATTGAAATTCGAGTTTGGTCCACTAATGTGTTTTATGATGGACTTGACCACCAAATTTGTAGCCTAATGAAACTATGGGCTGGTGTAGCCTGGTTACTCAATTCGGCCCACTTGGCTTGGACAAGTTAGGTCGGGCGGTGACTCATAGTATTTTGAAATGGATATTGTTTACTGCAACGAAGAGATAATGCAGTCTACGTGCCAAGTGCTCGTAGCCTAAGTGATATTGTTTGCCGTAACGAAGAGATAATACGGCCAATGTGAAGTCCGTTTGCTACAACGAAGAAATAATGTAGCCTAAGTTAGACTGTTCGCCTTAACGAAGAGATAATACTGCCTATACAGAGTCCGTTCACCACAATGAAGAGATAATGTGGTCTATGTACACATGTAGAAAACAAAGTAATTATTCTAATAAATGTGATTCAGGAGTCTCACATTACTTAAAAAAGTACTATCATGCATACTAATTTGGTTTAATTAATTGATAGATGATGCCAAGAAAGTTTGTGGAGAAATATGGAGAAGGTTTACCAAATGCTATATATCTAAAGACTCCAAATGGTGCAAAGTGGAAACTAAATTTGGTAAATAGTGATGGCAAAATATGGTTTGAAAAGGGTTGGAAAGAATTTGCAGAGCATCACTCTGTAGCTCATGGCCATCTTCTGCTTTTCAAATATCTAAGAAATTCTCATTTTCTTGTTCACATCTTTGAAAAGAGTGCCTTAGAGATAAATTATCCTTTCCAAAGAGTTGCAGCTGAAAAGGTCTCCAATGGTCAAAAGAGAAAAGCTAACTCCTCTTTTGAATTCCATCAGCCACGTGAAATTGAAAGCAATAGTTGTGTTGAAGTTGAGAAATTGCATAAGGTAGCAACTTTGCATCATGCTGGCAGAGAGTCCAAAGGTATAAAATTGTGTCTTCATTGTCTCATCAAAGTTTCACAAGTAAACATAAATTATTAGGTTTTGTTCTCTTCAATTCATATTATCAGTTTTCTTTCCATGATGTATCGATGGACGAAGTTCAAATCCCTTCAGAACTATTGTAGAACAGCTATTTGTGCAACTTTTAATTAATAGTAATTTTTACCTTCTCCAATTTTTTATTTTATTTCTTAAAAGACATTTAAATGGTATGCAGCTCATGTTAAAATGATGATGAAATATCAGCCTTAATGTGTTCCAATTTTGCAGGAAAACAAGTGATTACTGCTAAGAAAGTTACAACTCTTGAAAGAGCACAATCTTTCAAAATATGTAATCCATCCTTTGTTGTTGTCATGCGTGCATCATACGTTGAAAACCGTTTTCGGCTGGTAAGTTGCAAAGAGACATTTAGCTTTTAGAACATAAGTTGATAGTCAACAACATCCATAACCAATTCTTTCTCTAGTCTTTACCAGATTAAGGGGTGAGAAATATATATTGGAATATCAAATGGAGGGTCCTAACAATTATCCATTCAGATATCATCACATAGATGTTTATTGGAATCTTAGTAACAAAGTGGTATTATGATTGATTAGATTAGATAATTATGTAAGAAAACACACATTGTTAATGAATATATAGTCCGGTCCTTAATATTAAATCGTTTAAAAAATTGTACTTTTCCACAAGAACTTTCTTATTTTTATTCATTAACATTTGTCTTTTCTTTTACTTGGCAGAATATACCACGTATGTTTGGTAATAGACACTTTGATTTGAATAAGAAGAGAGGAGATATTTATTTTAAGGTGTTAAATGAAGGAGTTTGGCCTGCAAAGTACTCTATCGGGAAGTTCAGCAAAGGACTACAATTTGAAGTCTCAAGTGGATGGAAGGCATTTGCAAAGGACAATAACTTGAAAGTTGGTGATGTTTGCAAGTTTGAGCTCATCTCTAGCACTATACTTACCTTCATTGTTCACATCTTTAGAGAGACAGACAATGGCACCACAGATTGTTCAACATCTCAAAGTAGGATCAATTGATTTTTAACTTTCATTTCAAATTATTTCTTTTTTTCATTTGACAAATAAATTTATTCTTCCATCCTATGCAGAATCTTTCCAAATGAAAGAAGAAGCTACTTAAGGATAAAAGGAATGGAACTCATTACTATTTACCACAAATCTACAATCAAATCTCTACCACCACCAAGGAGTTTTAGATCTTAATGTAGCTTAATTAATGTTGCATGTATCTAGTGCATATGTTTTAGGAACACTACTAAAAAATGAAAACACTATTAGTCTACTTCCTGTAACCAAGAAACTCAGCTTTATTTTGCATTTCTAGACATTACTTGATGGTATTGCTATGTTTCTGAATGAACTATTATGCTTTTTTGGCTAATATTATCCCTTGAGTATGTTTTTTAGTCTTTGTTTATGATTAAGATAATAAGGAGAATCATAAATAGTGTCTTAGAGGCATTAATGGTTAAACATCTAAAACAAGTAAGTTTTCATAAAAAATGGTGTAATAATTATTGAGAAATGCTATTCTCCCGAAATGAATGCTCCCGAGAATATCACGATAGTGGAATAGAACTACAGCAATAACCCCTTTTATTTTCATCCACCCCATGTTTTCCTACAAATGAGAGATCTAACGGTTGCTACAAATTCGTGATATCTTCGCTATGTTTTTTATCGCTTTATATAGCAACACTCATAATTATTTGATCAAAAGTAACACCTTATATTTCTAAGACATAGTTTTTTATGGATTCATTAACCAATGCCCTAGGGGCACCGGTTACCAAGACCTAAATAATAATTGGTGATCCACTCTTGCTATAAATGTAGGATATGGATTCCATGCAGTTACTGCGTCACGCAGTAATTGCTACCGACCGTTTGATCAAAAACCTAAGGTTAAGATCAAACTATGTGAAAACTGGTCAAACAAATCTGAACCAATGAATCACTTTTCTACGGCCGAGATCTACTACTGCATGTAACTGCGCGAAGAAGTTACAACAAGAGATCCAGGTCCATAAACGTTTTGGTATCATAAGTTCTGCACATGAGGGAATCAAGCCAAAACAAGGTTTGAGTGTTTGACTTAGATTGATAGAACTTCTACTCGTCTCACTCCAAGTGTTTAAATTGAAATGTCATTGCTCCTAGTGAGAAGAGAAACAGCAATAAAAAGAACATAAAATTCATTTTCATGTTGCTTTTTGGTTTACCTTCATCATATAAACTATTACAAAATATTTCAAAAATTACAACAAATGTTGAAAAAGATAAAAAGTAATCTACCAATTACATGTATACATTTTATTTTGGGTAAATTACACTTTTGGTCCCTTAAATATTTTTCAGGTTTCATATTGGTCCCCTAATTAATAAAAGTAACGTTTTGGTCCCTTAAATCCTTTTCTATTAGTCACTTTGGTCCCTTCCGTTAGTTTGTGTTAAAAAACGTTCACTTTTGGTCCCTTAAATATTTTTTAGGTTTCATATTGGTCCTCTATTAGGGGACCAATATGAAACCTGAAAAATATTCAAGGGACCAAAAGTGAAACCTGAAAATTTTTTAAGGGACCAAAAGTGAACGTTTTTTAACACAAACTAACGGAAGGGACCAAAGTGACTGTAACACCCATAGAGAGATTGCCTAGGATCTCTTACGAGTATTAAAATTTCGTACCGGATACATTAAATACAATACAGAAAAGTTGGAAATAATTATACAACTCATAAGTTTATCATACAACTTGTTATCCAATACAAACATTTCCACAATATACATCATAATACAACATTCTTATACAATTTTTCCATAATAACAAAGCATAAGCAGCACATTCAGTCCACAGCCTTCTCTTTACCTTTGCTTAAAATCAAGAAAAACATGAGTTTGGGGCAGAGCAAAATCGGCGGCCGATTGGCCTAAATCGGGGCCCGATTTTTGCCGTAAGTTACTTAGAAAATGAGTCTTGAAATCGGGGGCCGAATCCTCCAAATCGGTGGCCGATTTTGACATTTGCAGGGTTCAATTTCTTGCTTCCTAGGCTAATCCAAACACTCCCAAACATACAAACAGCTTATGGGAGTAATTACTAAGACATATTAATAGATAAAAACATGCTTGAACATGGGATTAGCAAACTATTAGATTTATGACATAATTCCTAGATTCTACTCTTAACTTGTAAAACTTTGCTAGCTTACATAAAATGGGTTCTAAACCCTGTGGAGCTCACCTTAAGCTTCAGTTTGGTGCAGATTAAACTTGATTCCAACAACTCTACAACACTCCTAGCTTAACCCTTCTCTTGTTCTTCCTTGTTCCTCTTTTCTTTTACTGATTCTAGCTTTCTACTCAAGCTTCCTTGCAAGTGTTTTCCTCTCTAGGTTTGATTGGAGTTAGATTGAATGATGGTGAGTGAGGTTGGGGGCGTGAGACTTGGAGGAGGAGGGGAAAATATGCTGACTTGACTGAGGAAGAAGAAAGTAGAAGAATGATAGTGGAAAATATCTATTTTCCATTTAAAACAATCCTCCTTCTTCCATAAATTACAATAATGCCATTACTTCATTCTATCAATGATCATGCTTCTTAATCGTGTATAACACTAATAACTGATACTTAAAAGCGGGATGTTACAATCTACCCCCCTTAAAGAAATTTCGTCCTCGAAATTTAGAAGTTACCTGAAAACAAATGAGGATAGGTTGCTTGCATTTCTGACTCTAGCTCCCACGTCGCTTCGCCGTCGGGAGAACCTTTCCATACAACCTTAACAATAGGAATTTCTTTGTTCCGCAAAGTCTTAACATCACGATCAATTATCTGCTCTGGTTCAGGTTGAAAAGTCAAGTCCGATCTTAAATCAATACTGTCCAGTTCCACTGGTTGGAAAGGATCGGGAATGAACTTCCTTAGCTGAGAGACATGAAATACATCGTGTAATCCTGACATGGCCGGTGGCAGCGCTAACTGATAAGCTGCTGGACCGACACGTCGAAGTATCTGAAATGGTCCAACATACCTTGGACAAAGCTTCTTCGTTCTGAACGCTCCTCTTAACCCTAACTTGGGTGTAACTTTAAGGAATACATGATCTCCTTCTTCAAACTCTAACGGTCTTCGCCGCTTATCCGCATAACTTTTCTGACGACTTTGAGCTGTTCTCATTTTATCCTGAATGGATTTAATCTTTAAGGTCGTCTCCTGTATTATTTCAGGTCCCAAAATACTTTTGTCTCCAACCTCAGCCCAGCAAAGTGGGGTTCTACATTTCCTACCATATAAGGCTTCATATGGTGCCATCCCAATGCTAGAATGGTAACTGTTATTATAAGAAAATTCAATCAATGGTAGGTGATCGTTCCAACTTCCTCCATCTTCTAGGATACATGCACGTAACATATCCTCTAACGTCTGAATAGTCCTCTCGGATTGTCCATCTGTCTGAGGATGATGGGACGTGCTCATCTTTAATCTGGTTCCCAAAGCTTTCTGAAAAGCTTTCCAAAAGTGGGATGTGAAAATGGGATCTCTATCAGACACAATACTAGCTGGCACACCATGGAGTTTCACAATCTCCGAAATAAACAACTCGGCATACTGAGAAGCTCGGTAAGTAGTCTTAACTGGCAAGAAATGAGCTGACTTAGTCAACCGGTCCACTATTACCCATATGGAGTCATGTCCTCGCTGCGTTCGAGGTAATCCACTCACAAAATCCATGGTTATATCTTTCCATTTCCATTGTGGAATTTCTAGAGGTACCAACATTCCTGCAGGCCTTTGATGCTCAATCTTCACCTGCTGACAAACAATACATCGCGACACAAACTCCGCAACATCTCTTTTCATGCTAGGCCACCAATAATCTCTTTTCAAATCTTGATACATTTTGGTGGTACCTGGATGAATACTAAAACTGCTCTTGTGCGCTTCCTCTAAAATCAATCTTCTTAATTCCGTGTCATTCGGTACATAAATCCTTCCTTCAAACAATAACACACCATCTGGTGCCCATGAAAACCCTGTTTGGCCAACCTTCCTCTGAAGGTCCATATCCACAGATTGAGCTTGTGCAATCCTAAACCGTAGGTCACACATAATATCCATCTTGTTCAGCAAGATGCCACCTTCTAACTCTGTAACATGTAGATTAAGGTCTCTAAATTTCTCATACAACCCACATGTATGCATCATTACTTCAGCTTTAGCTAAGGCTTTTCTACTCAAGGCATCAGCTACTACATTTGCTTTTCCTGGATGGTACTTCAGATCAAAATCAAAGTCCTTCAAGTACTCCATCCATCGTCTTTGTCTCATATTCAAATCTCGTTGATCAAACAAATACTTCAAACTCTTATGATCGCTAAACAAATCAAATTGTGCTCCATAAAGATGATGTCTCCATATCTTCAATGCAAAAATTATGGCTGCTAGCTCAAGGTCATGAGTGGGGTAATTCTCCTCATGAGTCTTGAGCTGTCTAGATGCATAAGCAATCACGTTCTCACCTTGCATAAGTACACTTCCCAGTCCCTTGGAGGATGCATCGCAAAACACGGTGTATCTCTTTTCAGGATCTGGTATAGCCAAAACTGGCGCTTTAGTCAACTTCCTTTTCAGAACTCTGAAACTTTCCTCACATTCTTCGTCCCAGACAAATGGTACATCCTTTCTGGTAAGTCGTGACAAAGGTAAGGCAATCTGAGAAAATTTCATAATAAACCTTCGATAATAACCTGCCAAGCCTAGAAAGCTCCTGACCTCTGCTACATTCTTGGGTCTTTCCCAACTTAGTACAGCTTCAACTTTGGATGGATCAACGGCTACTCCTCCTTGAGAAATAACGTGACCCAAAAACTTAATCTCAGATAGCCAGAACTCACACTTGCTAAACTTAGCATACAGCTGCTTGTCTCTAAGGACATCCAATACAATTCTCAAGTGCTGAGCATGCTCCTGGGAATCCTTGGAATAAATCAAGATGTCATCTATGAAAATCACCACAAATTGATCAAGGTAAGGCTGAAATATTCTGTTCATGTAATCCATAAAGACTGCTGGAGCATTAGTTACACCGAAAGGCATAACTAAAAATTCATAGTGCCCATAACGCGTTCGAAACGCTGTCTTAGACACATCTGAAGACTTAATACGGATTTGATGGTAACCTGACCGAAGATCAATTTTAGAAAACACAGTTGCTCCCTTGAGCTGATCCAGGAGATCATCAATCCTTGGAAGAGGATACTTGTTCTTGATAGTCACTTTATTGAGTTGGCGGTAGTCAATACACAGCCTCATACTTCCATCCTTTTTCTTGACTAACAAAACTGGAGCACCCCAAGGTGACACACTAGGTCTGATAAAATGCTTCTGAATCAAATCTTCTAGCTGAGATTTCAGTTCTTTAAGTTCCGTAGGCGACATTCTATACGGTGCCACAGATACCGGCTCCGCTCCTGGAATTAAATCAATCGAGAACTCCACCTCACGCTCTGGAGGTAAACTATTTACTTCTGAAGGGAAAACATCTAAATACTCATTTACAATAGGAATATCACCGGGGCTTAACTCTGAGTCCGAAGCCACAGTGAGCATCACATAGAATCCCTTATCTTGAGCACAAATAAATTGGATTAACTGATGGGTGCGGTTAATCAATTCAGATAAAGCCACACCTTCTGCCGTATCACTGGTCGGCATATAAATACTTTTCTCTGAACATCCAATATACACATGGTTAGCAGAGAGCCAATCCATGCCTAAAATCACGTCAAGTTGCTCCATCGGAAGACACACTAGATCAACATAGTAAGTTTTACTTGACACAGTGATAGGACAGTTTTCACAGACATAACTCGCCTCAATTCCGCCTTCAGTAGCGGTGGATACTAACATAGGAGGATTCAACGGAGACAGAGGTAATTGAAGCGTCTCCACACATTTATATGAAATAAAAGAGCATGAAGCGCCACAATCAAAAAGAACTTTTACTGGGTATGAGCCAAGATAACACATACCGGCAATCAGATCTTCATTGGCTAGAGCCTTTGCACCATCAAGGGAGTACACCCTGCCCTTACTAGTAGTCGTTCCTTCAGCTGGTCCTTTACCACGTCTATTCGGACATTCATGTATGAAGTGCCCAGGTTGCTTACACCCGTAGCAGACACCCATACCCATCATACATTCACCTTTGTGGGACTTCCCACATTTCCTGCAAGCAGAAAACACTGAGGTCGGACTAGATTGCTTTCCTCTTTGCGGAGATCCCTTTGGCTTAAGCTTGTCATGGTACTTATCAGACATTCTACTCTTCTTCTTCTCATAAGCTGCCGCTCTTTCTTTTGAAGCTTTAGCAAGTCCTGCTTCGACCACTAAGCTATCATGTACCAATTCATCGTAACTCGCAGTTCTTTGGAGACTCACTGCAGTATCAATCTCACCTCTTAAGCCTCGTTTATACTGATTCATTTTCCACACTTCATTCTCAGCATACTCGTTGTGTGTGGAATAGTAGGACAACTCTTCAAACTTCTTTGTAAACTCAGCAACCGACATACTTCCTTGCTTCAATTCCAAGAACTCTTGCTCCTTCTTTACCTTATAAGACAAAGGTAAATACTTTTCCAGCATCACTCCTTTAAAATTCTCCCAATTCACTTCTACACCATTGGCTTCCATCCTGCGCTGAGCAGATTCCCACCAGTCTTCTGCTGCGCCTCTGAGTTGATTCGTGGCATAGACCACTTTATCTTCTTCCGAACAATCAGCCATTCTAAAGATCTTCTCCATCTGCTTAATCCACTTTCTTGCTTCTTGAGGTTCACCTTCTCCGTTAAACTCCGGAGGGTGATGTCTGTTATACTCCCGGAACACGGGGTTCCCAATTACTGGAGGAGGTGGTGGCTGTGGATGGAAACCTTGTCCTTGTTGCATCATTTCCATCCATTGTTGTTGAGCTTGGGCCTGTTGCTGAGATTGCTGTTGCATCATCAGCATCATTTGATGATACTGTAATGCATTCTGAGCTTGTTGCTCTTGGTATTGCTGTTGCCAGGCCTGCTGTTGTTGCATCATCTGTTCCCATGAATTCTGACTGGGTCCTCCACTCTCGTCACTGGCTTGATTAGTACGAGGTCTACCTCTTCTTCTCCCAGACATCTTATCCTAGCTGTCATATACAAGTCAAAGTGATCAGTTTTAACTGAACATAACATCTAGAATAATGTCCTGGATCCAAGAGGTCCACAAACTTGGATTGTACTTTAATGACCCATGGCACGGTCTGAATCGACCTGCTCTGATACCAAATTGTAACACCCATAGAGAGATTGCCTAGGATCTCTTACGAGTATTAAAATTTCGTACCGGATACATTAAATACAATACAGAAAAGTTGGAAATAATTATACAACTCATAAGTTTATCATACAACTTGTTATCCAATACAAACATTTCCACAATATACATCATAATACAACATTCTTATACAATTTTTCCATAATAACAAAGCATAAGCAGCACATTCAGTCCACAGCCTTCTCTTTACCTTTGCTTAAAATCAAGAAAAACATGAGTTTGGGGCAGAGCAAAATCGGCGGCCGATTGGCCTAAATCGGGGCCCGATTTTTGCCGTAAGTTACTTAGAAAATGAGTCTTGAAATCGGGGGCCGAATCCTCCAAATCGGTGGCCGATTTTGACATTTGCAGGGTTCAATTTCTTGCTTCCTAGGCTAATCCAAACACTCCCAAACATACAAACAGCTTATGGGAGTAATTACTAAGACATATTAATAGATAAAAACATGCTTGAACATGGGATTAGCAAACTATTAGATTTATGACATAATTCCTAGATTCTACTCTTAACTTGTAAAACTTTGCTAGCTTACATAAAATGGGTTCTAAACCCTGTGGAGCTCACCTTAAGCTTCAGTTTGGTGCAGATTAAACTTGATTCCAACAACTCTACAACACTCCTAGCTTAACCCTTCTCTTGTTCTTCCTTGTTCCTCTTTTCTTTTACTGATTCTAGCTTTCTACTCAAGCTTCCTTGCAAGTGTTTTCCTCTCTAGGTTTGATTGGAGTTAGATTGAATGATGGTGAGTGAGGTTGGGGGCGTGAGACTTGGAGGAGGAGGGGAAAATATGCTGACTTGACTGAGGAAGAAGAAAGTAGAAGAATGATAGTGGAAAATATCTATTTTCCATTTAAAACAATCCTCCTTCTTCCATAAATTACAATAATGCCATTACTTCATTCTATCAATGATCATGCTTCTTAATCGTGTATAACACTAATAACTGATACTTAAAAGCGGGATGTTACAGTGACTAACATAGAAGAATTTAAGGGACCAAAACGTTACTTTTATTAATTAGGGGACCAATATGAAACCTGGAAAATATTTAAGGGACCAAAAGTGTAACGCACGGGGAAATTATCTTTTCGATATATTTATTATTTGATACTATTAAGATAAAATTTACATTAATATATATATTAGCTATCAATATGTCATAGCAATAACATATTTATTATTAATGTGTTAAAAGAGGTGTAACACGACACTTTTGGATATGTTCATTACTAAATGTTAGTCAACTTAAAATTGGTGTAACAAACAATCATCGTCAACGATAGCTTCAGCATGTGTTGTGGCTCCATAATTGGTAGCTTTTAACATCAAAAATATCGCACATAAGATGCAATTTAATAGCTTTAACATTAAAAAAACATCTCTGTTTCAAAATTTAAATTACTCCACAACAAAACGTTTGGACTTAAACCTAGTAACTAAAGCCCCCTTATATGAAGAATATAAAACTTTGACTTAAACAAAATACATATAGCCTCCCGTGTTTGTAGAATATAAAATTTTGGATTTATTTCAAATAGCTATAAAAACTAACGACAATGAAATGTGTAATTATAAAAAACAAACATTGATATAATAAGATCAAAGTCCAATAGCAAGTTTGCATAGATTACATATTTCCCATTATCATATTTTTTTAGGATGATAAAAGTAATAATTAAGTATACGGATGAAGTGCCAATTAAAGTTACAATAATGTTTATCGTAAACCACATTATGATTACCAAGGCCACATCCATTTCATAATTTTGTCTAACACCGTCTCAAGTGTTCTTGAAGAGTTTTACACTTGGTTCATAAGATGTTCTTGCAAGCTTACAGTCAAAATAATTACATTTCTTTAAGATCTTCTCAACATAGTGAGATTGATCCAAAAAGTTCTCTTTTGAGTTAGTAATCTTGATACCAAGAATTACTTCAACTTTGCATAGGTCTTTCTTATCAATGTTGTTGATAAACAATGATTTCACATAATTTACAACATGATTCTTTGAACCAAATATGAGCAAGTCGTCTACATAGAGACATATATGATCGTATAAATTT
Organism: Medicago ruthenica; assembly: GCA_018208015.1. NCBI lineage: Eukaryota > Viridiplantae > Streptophyta > Magnoliopsida > Fabales > Fabaceae > Medicago > Medicago ruthenica. The sequence continues at coordinate 31,019 of WNNG01000393.1, forward strand.
TATTTTTGTATTTGTAATAAATACATTTTTCATTTTCATTTACTTTATACTCGTTTGATATCATTAGATGTCAAATTTTTCATATCATTCCTTAGGAGTTTATTTTTGACCATACAAAGAATTATCGAGCTTACAGACATTGTTTTCTTGCCCATGAATCACAGAACGTTCAGGTTGTTTCATATAGATTTCTTCTTCTAGTTCACCATTTAAAAAGGCAACTTTCACATCCATTTGATGTACTATCAAGTTATGAACAGCGGCTAAAAGGACTAGCACCCTTATGGATATGATTCTAGTGACTGGTGAATGAGTGTCAAAAAAATCTATATTTTTTCTTTTTGTCTAAAACCTTTTTCTATAAGGTGAGCCTTGTACTTAGCAACCGAACTATCAGGTTTTAGTTCCTTGTTTCAAAATCTAAATACAACATATTGGTTTGCAACCAGGAGGCAAGTGAACTAAGTGTCATGTTTCGTTAGACTTTAGATAATCCATTTCATCGTTTATTGTTTCTTGCCATAATTCAACAACCAATGAGGATATAACTTCTTTAAGGTTTAATGGATCTTCTTCCAATGTATAAACCATATCACCTGGTCCATACTCTTTAGCAATTATTGCTTTCTTACTTCTTCAAGGTTCTATAACTTCTCATTTGATGTTTTCATCACTATTTCTGATTATTGGAACATTATCAGAAGTAGTGCCCTCGCCAACTCTTAATTCAAAAAGAAATTTATTTTGCCCCCACTATTCTTTAATTTACATTTACAAGGGTATTTATTTTCATAAAGATCAACATCATTTAATTCTATGATCACTTTAACATTTAGGTCATAAAACTCATACGCTTTGTTATTTATAACATACCCAAACGGGCCTTTTTTTAGTCATAAAAATAAGCTATAAGCTCGTAAGAAAATGACAGTTACCAAACAGACTTTTTTAGTCAAACGAACTTATAAGACATAAGTTATAAACTATAAGAGCAAAAAATGAGACTTGCCAAACATAACCAAAGTGACGGTTACGACATGAGTCTTTTTTAGTTAAATGAACTTATAAGACAAGTTATAAGCTCAAAAAACATGTCTTACCAAACAAAACTTTAATATATTTTTTTTTCAATTAAGATTGCTAAAACTGAAATAAAAAATAATAAGTTATAAGTTTGAATTACTCTAAGGTAACTTTTGCATTGAAAAGAACATTTTTTACACTTTCAAAAATTTGACTGCATAAAAATATTATTATTATGTTTGTTTCTTTAACTAATGTGTCGTGGACTCATGATAAAATGACAATTATCAAACAAGTATTTTTTAGTAAAAATAAACTTATATGAAATAAGCTATAAGCTAAAAAATGTGTCGGTAATGTTATTTTGTAGTCCTAGTCCAATAGAGACGGGGGGGTGTATCATAATCAGCTAATCTTTGACAAGCACAATGAAGGAAGTCGATGAGACATGTTGCTGATTGCTAATAGAAGTAAACAATTTTTTGTTAGTTCCAAGAAGTCTTGAGCTTTGATCTGGTTAAAAACTGAACCAAAGCATACGCATTTAAAGAGAAGAGTAGGGGTAATAATTAGTACTAGTATAGGTTATTCATCAAGAGTTTTAATTGAAGTAGCAGCACGCATTAAAACAAATCAGTCTCAAATCTCAACTAATTTGGAATATGAAAAGCCATAGTTTTGTTAGATAAGTATTATTAGAGCATCTACAATGGAGATCTTTAATTTGGAGTTTTTAAACGAGTTCCACACGTACACATCACTCTTTTATAATTTTTTAATAACAGTAACTAATAAGCACTCAGTTACTCCAATGAAGACTCTCTGACAAAAGGTCTAAATGAGTCCCACCACTAACTCTTCATCGTTTACATTCCAACAATAACATATTATTTTAATAAAAAATAGTGTGGAGTCCACTTAAAAATGGAGTCCACTTAAAAATGAATGTCTTAGATATGGGATCTTAAATGGTGAAGACCTTACTCTTAAGTTCCATATTCTTCTTGGTTATCATTGTCATCTAGACTTCATTCATTGGAGACAGTACTCACTCATTCATAAGGTTTTGTACTTTAATAATAAGTAAGATCATGGCTACTCACTCATTCATAAGGTTTTGTACTTTAATAATAAGTAAGATCATGGCTAGTAAAATTCCAGAGGTGAAGCCAATCCACTTTTTCAAGATCATACTTACTCAAAGCATTCATGAAGGAAAGCTTGTAAGCGTTTGACTTTGATTCTTTGTTAACGTAGTTTATGCTTTTTTATCTTATAATAAGATCATGTTATGTCACTTTGTATTTGAAGAAAGCGACAGCTTCGTGCAACCTTGTACTCCCTTCGTCCCTATTTATAGGAGTAGTTTACAAAAAAGTTTTGTCCCTAAATATAAGATCATATACAAATTTCTAGATGCATTGATTACTCTTTTTTCAAATATACCCCTTATTAATACTATCAATTTGTCTAGGTATATGAAAAATTAACATTTAATATATTTAATTAAGGGTAATCTAGTAATAGTCACACTAATTTGAAACAATTTTATTACTCCAACAACTTTTCTTAATGCACGTGATTTTTGTAAACTACTCCTATAAAAAGGTACGGGGAGGATTATGTTATAACAAGAAAACCTTATGACATAATAAAACGATAGCATATACCATGCATATTAATGATATCAATGCCATCTAACACATAACAAAATTTGACAGATTGATAATCTTTTTAGTTAAGCTTTTCTTGTTGGGATTTATAAGGATAAACTAATAAAGTATGTGCATCATACTACCAGTAGTTGCGAAAAGGATCAAAATTAAAAATAACATAATGGTTGGGCTCCCTAAGTACATGCCTCAAAACTATGGAAAAAATATTTCGGTGGACTACTTTTTCTAATAGTATTTTTTTCTAATAATCTTTAATGAAAAAATATTTACTGAAACATTTGGTTTATCTTTGTGGCCGAAGGATATATTTATTTATCCAAAAAAGTAAATAAATGAAAAGAGTTTTTAATGGAAATGTTATTAATTTTTTTTAATAAGGAAAACTAGTCCACCGAAATTGACAGCAGAGAGAATCAAATCTAAGACCTTGAGAGGAGCACGCACCAAGGTCCCAAGTCAACACTACTAGGTCACCCTAAGTCGGTTATGTAATTAATAATTAATCATATAAAATAAAATATTGACTATAAAATTCACTTTTTATTTGTAAAAAAAATACACTCTTTGAACATTTTAATATTTAAATAGAGAAAATAATTAATAAATGACACTAAAATTTAATAATATTAATTATTTAATATTTTTTTGGGTAACATAATTTAGGAATTAATTTTTTGAACAGAAATTTGAATTTTTATCATCATTTATAAAAAAACATTAAAAATAATTGAACAATAGTCTCTCTCTCTCTCTCTCTCTATATATATATATATATATATATATATATATATATATATATATATATATATATATATATAATAAAATAGAATATAGTATTTGTTTTTAAATATTAAGTATCAAAATACTATTATTTAACTTAAGGTACTAAATATATTAAACAATTATTTTCTAAAGAAAGGTACATGTCTTTTTTTTAAAAACTCGGTATACAGTCTTAAGACCAGCTGATCCAGAAGACCAATCCTAATCCAAGGGAGCAAACATATATTTGATTTAATAATGCTTTCAATAGTTTATACTATATGTAGGTTTATTTTTCATTCTATCTAATTTATTTTAATATATTAAATGTGTTAAAAATAAGAAATAAAATTGAACCTCAATGTTATATCTCTAGTATATAATTATCATTGTTACCATTTAATAGTAATTTTTTTGTTAAATATCTACTAATTTAGTTTATTTTACAATCATTTTTAAATACGTATTGGTTGGTTTAACTCTGTATGCTTTAGATCTCTCAGAGTATTCTAAAAAGATACCCTTATGAGCCTTAGTATCAAATTTCTTTAGGTAGACTTTGTTGTTTAGAATGTAACATGTACATCCAAACTGATGAAAATAAGAAATGCTTGGCTTTCTTCCTTTGAATAATTCATATGCTGTTTTATTCAGAATTGGTCTAATATAGATTCTGTTCTGAATATAACATGTTGTGTTTACAGCTTCTGCCCAAAAGTACTTTGCAATGTTAGATTCATGAATCATGGTTCTGGCTATTTCTTGCAAAGATCTGTTCTTTCTCTCTACAACTCAATTTTGTTGTGGAGTTCTAGGAGAAGAGAACTCATGGAGGATTCCATGTTTTTCACAAAAAGTTTCAAAAGGTTCATTCTCAAATTCACCACCATGATCACTTCTAACTTTCAAAATTTTCAATTCATTTTCAGTTTGTACTTGCTTGCAGAAGTTGTTGAACACATCATATGTTTCATTCTTGGTTCTAAGAAATTTAACCCAAGTCCACCTACTGTAATCATCAACAATTATGTTGGGTTTTTGTAGATTGGCTACATTTTGCAAAAACATCTACTAGCCAGATGCTGGGACAGATGCTGTAGCATATGGAACAGCATTATGTGTCTTGTGTTTTTCGCGCCAGCTAGCGCTTTATTTTTGTACGCAATCTTCCAAAGATTTGCTTGAAGATTTATTTTTCTCTAGCTTGCTGATCAAGGCGCGTGTATCTGATGATGTGTAAAAGGCAGTCTTGCCTTGGTATTTTTCCACAAGATATCGTTCTATATTTGGAAGCTTTTTATTATTTCTAGAAGATTTTCTAGCTGGACCGGACAATGTCCATGCTCTGTGTTGAAGCCCAAACCCGTGTTATTTCAGCATTATATATTTGTGAAGACAAACCCTAATAGGATAACTAAAAACCGTGTGTGTTAGCAAAGCGTGTGTTTAAGGTTTTTAGGGTTTCTTTTGTTATTTGTGAGCCTTGCTTGTATCTCCCTGATTCAAGCTAAGGACTGAGTTTGTTTGAGTTGTAATTGTAAGCTGCTCCTAAGCTTTTAAGTACGGAGTGAGTATGTGTTATTAGAGTGTGTTTCTCTTGGTTGTGTTTTGCGTAGTTGATAACAATACTGATTGTGCTGTTGGTAGGAATTGAGACGGGGTCTCATATCTAGGAGTTCCTAGATAGAGTTGCCACTGGTAGGGTCTTGGTGCAAAGTCAAGTAGTGTGTCTGCGTTGGTCTTTTCACTAGAACTATAATAGTGGATTCATTCCTAAATTGGTATCCCCCAGAGTAGGAGAGTTGCTCCGAACTGGGTTAACAAACTCACTGTGTACTTTATCTTTCTGTTGTGTTCCTTTTTATTTTGTGCTTTGTTACGCTGCGTTATTTTAATTGTAGTTCTGGTTAGACAAGTGCTCGGACAGTTGTGTCAACATTGTGCACAGCGTCTGTCAGTCAGGTTGCCAGGAATTTTAATTGGCATCAGAGCAGGCACCCTGTTCTGTGTGGGTGAGCTCCAGGGAAAGAATTTTCTGGCTTAATGGATAAAGAAGGAGGACTGGTGAACAGACCACCCCTGTTGGATGGGTCGAACTGTGACATTTGGAAATCACGCATGACAGCATTCTTGAAATCTCTAGACAGCAGAGCTTGGAAGGCTGTGATCAAGGCATGGGTCCCTCCTAAAATAAAAGATGCAAATAATGTTGATACTGATGAGTTAAAACCAGAAGAGGAGTGGTCTACAGCAGAAGACACTGCAGCTATTGGAAACTCTAAAGCCCTGAATGCTTTGTTTAATGGTGTAGACAAGAACATGTTCAGGTTGATTAAACAATGTACTGTTGCTAAGGAAGCTTGGGATATCCTAAGAACAGCTCATGAAGGTACTCAAAAGGTCAAGAAGTCAAGGCTACAACTACTAACAACACAGTTTGAGAATCTGAGAATGAAGGAAGGAGAGAGTGTTCATGACTTTCACATGAATGTGCTAGAATATGCTAACACATTTGAATCCTTGGGGGAAAAGATGTCTGATGAAAAACTGGCTAATGAAAGATCTGAAAAGAAAGACAAGAACATTGCTTTCATCTCCAACACTGATGAAGATGATGTGGAGAGTAATTTAGATACTGATGAGAGCATCTCTGAAGCTATTGTGTTGTTGGGCAAACAATTTAATAAAGTTGTGAAGAGGATGGACAGACGCCCTAGGACAAATGCTCCGGACAACAGTCGCAGCATCTATAAATATGTCAACAATCAGAGGAAACCTAGAACTGATGACAAAATCAATCAAAGCAAAGGGGTGCAATGCCATGAATGCGAAGGATTTGGTCACATCAGAACTGAGTGTGCAACTTATCTGAAGAAACAAAAGAAGGTGATGACTGTGTCTTGGTCTGATGAGGATGAATCAGAAGAAGAACCTGAAACTGCAAAACATGTGAATGCCTTGACTGGAGTGTGCACATCTGACAATGAATCTAGTGATGAAGAGGTAACATATGATGAATTGGCTGATTCTTACAAAGAGCTATGTCTCAAAAGTGAGGAAGTTTGTAGAACTTTAGAAAAACAAAAGAGGACCATTGCTCTCTTGCAAGCTGAGAAAGACAAACTTCTGAAAATAAACTCAGATCTCAATGATGAGGTTATCTTACTTACTTCCAAGATTGACAATATGAACAAGCAACTGCGGATGATGAACAAAGGTACTGATGCTTTAGACGAAATTCTGGAAATAGGACAGAAACCTGGAGATTCTAAAGGTATTGGGTTTGACTACAGATCCTTGCCTCAGCAGAAACAACTACCAGTGAGACAGTTTGTGCCATCTGTTAGTACTTATGATCATACTATGTCAAGACAGATGCCCCAGCATCAGGTGAGACAACAGGCATCTGAATATAGGCCCAGATCAAAAGGAAGGTATTATGGTTGGGTATGTCACTACTGTGGAAGAAAAGGACATATCAGACCTTTCTGTTTCAAATTATATGGTTACCCAGACAGGACCTATTCACTAAGACTTGATCCCACAGTAAAGATCACCAAGAAGCAGTGGAAGCAAAAAAATGATAATTTCACAAGCAACACTGTGGATCCTAGAAAAATAGAACCAGAAGCTGATGAGATTGCTCAAATTGCTCATACATCTCTGAGAGTGTCATCCAGAAATGATTGGTACTTTGACAGTGGATGTTCCAGACATATGACTGGTGATAAAAATTACTTAACTGATGTTAAGCCTTATGCTACAAGTTTTGTGACTTTTGGGGATGGAGCAAAAGGAAAAATAAAGGGTGTAGGAAATCTTGTGGATGAGGGCCTACCCAAACTTGATAAGGTGCTTCTTGTGAAAGGACTAACTGCTAACTTAATTAGTATTAGTCAACTGTGCGATCAAGGAATGAAGGTCAACTTTACAAAGAGTGAATGCTTAGTTGCTAACAGTGAAGGAGACATCCTGATGAAAGGTGTTAGATCAAAGGACAATTGCTACTTGTGGGTCTCTCAAGATAAAGCAAAGTTATCTACTTGTCTAATAACCAAAGAAGATGAAGTAAAGCTGTGGCACCAAAAGCTTGGACATCTGAATCTCAGAAGCATGAAGAAAGCTATTGCTGAAGGAGCCATCAGAGGTCTACCAAAACTCCAAATTCATGAAGGAAGTATATGTGGAGAATGCCAGATAGGAAAACAGACCAAGATGCCTCACCAGAAGCTGCAACATCTGTCCACATCCAGAGTTCTTGAGCTATTGCACATGGACTTAATGGGACCTATGCAAGTCGAAAGCTTAGGTGGTAAGAAGTATGCATTTGTTGTCGTTGATGATTTTTCCAGATATACTTGGATAAATTTCATTAAGGAGAAATCAGACACTTTTGAAAAATTCAAGGATCTTTGCTTACAACTTCAGAGAGAAAAGGATTGTGGAATTGTTAGAATCAGAAGTGACCATGGGAAAGAGTTTGAGAATGGTAAGTTCTCTGATTTCTGTATTTCTGAAGGAATATTTCATGAGTTCTCTGCACCCATTACTCCCCAACAAAATGGAATAGTTGAGAGAAAGAACAGGACTTTGCAAGAATCTGCCAGGGTTATGCTACATGCAAAGAAGCTGCCATTTTTCTTTTGGGCTGAAGCCATGAACACAGCCTGCTATATTCATAATAGAGTGACTTTGAGAAAAGGTACATCTACAACCTTGTACGAGCTATGGAAGGACAGGAAGCCAACAGTGAAGCACTTTCATGTGTTTGGTAGTAAGTGCTATATTTTAGCTGACAGGGAACCAAGAAGAAAGATGGATGCTAAAAGTGAAGAGGGAATTTTTCTAGGCTATTTAACAAACAGCAGAGCCTATAGAGTATACAACTCCAGAACCAAGACAGTGATGGAATCTATAAATGTTGTTGTAGATGATGAAGGTAATAATGCTGTGCCAGATGATGCGACATTTGCCTCAGCATCTGACCTACAGGAAGAGAAGAAAGAAGATGAAGCAAGTAGTAAGCAAGATTCTGAAGTAACTGGTCCAGAGAAGACTGCTCCCAACAAAGGACCATCTATCAGAGTTCAGAAAAACCATCCCATAGATCAAGTCATTGGCGATCCTAACCAAGGGATCACAACTAGAAGGAACTATGATGAGGTATCAAATTCTTGCTTTATATCTAAATTTGAACCAAAGAATGTTAAGGAAGCTCTAACTGATGAGTTCTTGATAAATGCTATGCAAGAAGAATTAACTCAGTTCAAGAGAAGTAATGTGTGGGACTTAGTTCCTAGACCAGATAATGTGAATGTCATAGGTACCAAGTGGGTTTATAAAAACAAGTCTGATGAAAATGGTACTATCACTAGAAACAAAGCTAGACTGGTCGCACAAGGATATGCTCAAATTGAAGGTGTAGACTTTGATGAGACTTTTGCTCCTGTAGCTAGGTTGGAATCTATTAGATTGTTACTTGGGATAGCATGCATACTAAAATTCAAGCTGTATCAGATGGATGTCAAGAGTGCCTTTCTCAATGGGTACTTAAATGAAGAGGTCTATGTGGAACAGCCTAAAGGTTTCATTGATCCAAGTTTTCCAAACCATGTTTACAAATTGAAGAAAGCTCTATATGGCCTGAAGCAAGCCCCTAGAGCTTGGTATGAGAGACTTGCTGAGTTTCTAATTAACCATGGCTATAGGAAGGGAGGAAATGACAAGACCTTGTTTGTGAAAGATGAAAATGGACAGCTGATGATTGCTCAAATATATGTAGATGACATAGTCTTTGGAGGAATGTCTGACCAGATGATAGAGCATTTTGTTCAGCAAATGCAATCTGAATTTGAGATGAGTCTTGTAGGTGAGCTAAAGTTCTTTCTTGGTCTTCAAGTGAAACAGATGGAAGATACTATATTTATCTCTCAAAGTAAGTATGCTAAAAATATAATCAAGAAATTTGGGATGGAAAATGCTGCTCATAAAAGAACTCCTGCTCCCACACATGTAAAATTATCAAAAGATGAGAAAGGTGTGGATGTTGACCAAAGCAAGTATAGAAGTATGATAGGGAGTCTTCTATATCTTACAGCAAGTAGGCCAGATATCACATTTGCAGTTGGAGTGTGTGCCAGGTACCAAGCTGAACCAAAAATTAGCCATCTGACTCAGGTAAAGAGAATTCTGAAGTATGTGAATGGTACCAGTGACTATGGTATGTTGTATTCTCATGGGGAAAGCACTGTGTTGTTTGGGTATTGTGATGCTGACTGGGCTGGAAGTGCAGATGATAGGAAGAGTACTTCTGGTGGATGTTTCTTTCTAGGTAACAATCTTATATCCTGGTTCAGTAAGAATAAAAATTGTGTTTCCTTGTCTACAGCTGAAGCTGAGTACATAGCAGCTGGTAGCAGTTGTTCTCAATTGTTGTGGATGAGACAGATGCTGAGTGAATACAATGTCAAGACAGATGCTATGACATTATATTGTGACAATCTGAGTGCAATTAATATCTCCAAAAATCCTATACAACACAGCAGGACTAAACACATTGACATTAGACATCATTTTATTAGGGATCTGGTTGAAGAAAAAATTGTTACTCTTGAGCATGTTGCAACTGAAGAGCAATTAGCAGATATTTTTACCAAAGCTCTTGATGCTAACCAATTTGAAAAATTAAGACGGAAGTTAGGGATATGTTTATTTGAGGAATTGTAGCAATTAATTTATGAAAGGCGTGCAGCTATTATTTTCTCCCTCCTCAACTGCTGGATGCACGTCATTCAAGGAGGTTATTTTCAACTTCCCTTTTTCAGACCTCTCACACGCTATCTGTAACACCCGGGTCCCTCACACTGGACCCGCGATGTCACTCACGACCTTCTCCACCCCCCATGTGAAGTTTTTGCCTTCCGTGGGAATCGAACTCCGTACCTGAGGCTTAAGTACAAGTTCCTTGCATTCCCACTACCAATTGAGCTACCAACTATGTAACACCCTATTTCCCGACGATAATTATTAAATAATAATTATATATTTAATAAAGAGGATGTTACAAAACTCGTCAATATATCACATATAACATAAACACTTTCTTTAAATAATAATTTCAACAGCAGAAAACATTTCATTGATTTCATTAATATTGATTATCCTTGTTATTCAACATCATAAATAGAAATAACAATATTTCCAAGTTCTCGACTTAAAAACAAATTAATTTCAACGTCAACCCCAACCCTGGTGTTACAAGAATCAGAGCTCGTAGCGACTACATGCTTAATAGATTACTAAATAAAATGAAAACTAGATGGAAGACGTATTCCATCTCCACCTTCTAAGTCGTCCCACAGCTAAACTTCCGCAACCTGAGTGTCTGTACCCAGGAGTACAATCACCACAAAGAAAACAACACAACAACAACAAAGGGGTGAGAAATCCTGCCGTAACATAATATTAGGGAAAAGCACGCACAACATTATAATACAACAATAACAATATTCTGTCGTCATATGATCATCGACATTTATTATATTCTTCTCAACTAATCATACATATCATCATCTCATTCAATTCACACTTAAAAACACCAAGTATAAGTATCATCATTTAAATGCATATGGACTCACCCTAAGACCTATATGAATGTGGTACCACACCTATCGTCGTCATAATTTGCCAGAGATATGTTACTGGACTTTCGTCGTCATAAATTGCCAGAGATATGTTACTGGACTTTCATCGTCATTTCATCTTCATAATTCCTAGACACGACTCTATATGCATGCATGGTGACAGACTCATCAGGTATTACACATCATCACGTCATCATGAATTCACATTCATAAATGCAAGACTCTCCCTAATATGCACAACATCAATGCAAAACACACCGTCATCATTCTCATCGTCTTCATAAATAAACATCATCATTCTCATCATCAAAATAATATAGACATCGTCATTCTCATCATCATTATAATATATACATCATCATTCTCATCGTCATAGTAATATAGACATCATCATTCTCATCATCATTATAATATAAACATCACTCTCATCATCATATTAACGCAAGTATCATCATTTCTCATCATATTTATTTATACACTTGTATATAATATCAATCGTCATCACTCTTTGTCATAGTCATATGATTCCTCGTCATTACTCTCTATTACCGTCTATATCTCTACATTATCTCCTCATCAATCCAACCCTTAAGCACGACCCGTTTCTACGTCAACAACCCTCTATTTTATTTTATTATTCATCTTACGGACATGCTCTATTCTCTCATCTATTCTAGGCTCTCTAAATATTTTATCCTGATAGCACACCCTATTCCTCCTTCTTAGTTTTAAGATGTTTACTTCTCCATTAACATTACATATAACGTCTCCTCTCTATACAACTAGGTTTCACCTCACCATCGTCAATAACTCTTTCCTACTTATCCCTCTCATTATTACGACTTTATACCTTAATCCCCGTCTCACATTTGTCGTCATCTATAACCTCGACCATTCCCCTAATCTTAACTTCATTCTAATTCAAAGTTATTATCTCACCTTATCGATACTTTCTACGTCAGCAACTTTCCTCACTAAAACTTCATTATAATTTAAGGTTTTATTCTCTCGATACCGGTCATTATTATTATCGTCAAACATTATGACTATTACCTCTTATCTTCTTTCCTATTCATCTCGCTCTCTTCTAATCAATTCCCGTCTTATTCACCGCTATCCTCATTCCTATTATCTTTCACTACTCAATACACACCTTATATGTTCCTACCTAACATTCATCTTAAGCTCCTTAATTACCTTGACTCTTTTACTCTTCAACTTAACAATATTCCTAAGCTCATTATTTGTTTAAGAAGATTATATTTAACTTCATCACTTACTCGGAAGGCACCTACGTTATATCCCTTCTTATCATCGTCTCTTTTCACTTCTTTATCTCTTCATATTTTATACTCTCTTAATCAGCTTACCATATTAGACCTTTTAAAAATACCCCAATGAATTAATCCTGTCGTTATCACTCCACCGTGAACTACTCATCTACATCCCTCACACTTCTCCTTCTACTGCTTAAACTACTTCACCTTTTTAGGCTCAAGACTCATCAAGTATTAAATGTCAACACATCAACAACAGCTTACAGTCATAGATGCAAACTCTTCCTATTTTTCACAACACCGGGACAAAACATATCGTCGTTATTCACATCATCAGCATAAGAAAACGTTGTCATCATGAATATACATCGTCACTCACATCATTTATATAATCAACATCATCATTACGAGTATGCTTCACCAACTTCATCATATTTATATATTCAGTAGTCAACGTCATTAGCAACTTCATTATCTAAGCGCTTTCATTCTCACCATTCACTATCCTACTCCTCTCTCTTTATTTCTTCTTGGATTTGTCTCTAACACCCTAAAGTTCTTACATGTATTAATTCGTTAAGGGGTTGGGGAACTACCCTTAAGACACCAGACTAGACTCCCTTCATTTATGTTTATAGGTTCGGAACCCTAGTATACGCTTACTTTTCAGGCTAACAACTTTCTTAGACTTACTATTCATATCGCAGCATGACCCAGGTACAATATTTTATTCATAACTCAAGTTCTAGAGGTCTAAATGGATTCAAACCAAAGGGAAATGAAAGATGACATCTATATCTAAAACTTTCATGAAGGGACCTAAGTCCAATTCGGGACAGAGAGGGGTGGAAATGTTTCGTTTCCTAAACCTGGGCAGAGTGCACGACCGTGCCGACCCCTGTGTAGTAATATGACCATAAATCGAGTTGTGGATGTCTAAATGAGGTCACTCCAAAGCCACACGAATGCTAACATCCATATCTACAACTTTTATGAAGACACCTAAGCTCAATTCGGAACTGAAAATGGTCAAAAAGTTGTTCCAAAATCGCGTCACGATTCTGTCAGCATCAGAACGCAGATTTTGTAATTTTCCACCATGGGAGCTTCCCCGGCTCCGATTTCGACCCCCCCCAACTCACCCAATTCGTCCCTAAACATCACCCTAAGGTTACCCTATCATTCAAACACTAATTTCCCATTAACCTACTGATTCACACACTCTCTTCATGGTCAATCCTCTATTCGTAAACCATAAACTAGTTTCTCTTAATTTTAAATAATTCAACCTCGTCTTTACCTTCGTCCATCATCAATCTCTCATCACAATCTCACATCATAACAGAAACATTATCTTAAGAATTAAACAGCCCCCATCATATATTAAGATACCCTAAAGTGCAAAGATTCTCCCCCTTACCTCGATTCCTCTGAAATCTCTGGTTTGGCTTGACTTCGTTGTAGCTAGGTTTTTCCTTTCTTTGACGGCTGCTCTTCTCTCTGTTTCTACGTTCAGCAAAACTGAGTTCTAATTTCCCAAAACCCTTATTTATATTTGGTCTAGCCACTCTTCATATAATTTTCCTCTTCTATTCACTATTCTTTTGCTTTTCCCCTCCCCCACTTATTAAAAACCTATTTTCTACACCTCCTACTCTTTTCTACTTGTTTTTCAATTCTCTTTCTATATTATTTAAATTCTGGTATCATAAATTAATTCACCAATATAATTCAACGCTCTCAACATTTACATCACATTCAAATAAAACAGCATTAATAATAATATTCACCACGCCACACCTATTAAAATTTATTGAATTACTTAAAATATAAAATTGGGGTGTTACACTATCATTATTGTCTTTGTCTTAACTTCTCTCAACCCCTCAACTCCTCTCTTGCCGCGCGCATCATCATTCAAAAATCGTCCTCTCCTCATACCTTCAAACACAAAATCATCACCATGTCTGATTCTACCTCTCATCAAACTATGCAAGATCAAACTCCTGAAGCGATCATCACCGACGCACTACCTCTCACTACTATTCTCAGCTCTCCTACAAAGAAGCGACGTACTAGGTCGTCTGCATCACGAAGGAAGACTCCTGCCAAATCTAGCAAAGCTACCTCTTCTACTGCAGTGAACACGAGGTCAAAATCGAAAGGTAAGACATCCACCACTCCCGTTGTTCAACGTATAGGGCTTAGCATGGATGATTTGTACTGTAAGGACAATCCATTTATATCAAATGTTGTCGAACCAAATGTTGACCCTTCTGGCAACAAATCTGAGAATATTGCTGTTGAAAGTACTGTAGCTACGTCTGAAACCCTAGATCCTGATAACCCTAAGGTATCTGACAAATTAGTTGGTGATTTTTCAAATTCCCCTATTAAGCAAGATGTTACTGCTGTTTCTGTTGAAAAGAATGTTGTTGATACAGCTGGCTCTGAGACACCTGTTAATCCCCCTGCCACAACAAAGGATGATGTGACAGATGCTCAAGCATCTTTGTCACCAGCTCATGAGGAGCCTGAAGCAGTGGTTCCAACCACCCCTGATTCTGTGAGTGTCCCTGAGAATGATTCCTCAAAGTCTCAGGTTGAAGGTATTGAGACTCAGGATGTTGTGGATAATGATGAGACTGACAATTTAGACCAAGCTGACACTGTTGCTGTTACAGATGTTGTGCCTGAATAAAGACCTCAAGAAAAGACTGGTGCTATTGGTGTTGCTCGCAGGACTAGGAGCAAATCTGACAGGACTGTTGCTACTGTTAGTGAAGGTCAGAAAGAAAGTAAGAAGAAAACTACTACTGCTGGGAAGAAGCCCATGTATGGTCCTCCCAAGGCTGGGAGCAAGAAGGTGGCTCTTAGTGATCACAAGAAGAAGAGCCTCAAAAGAAAAGACCTTCCTCTAGTGATTCTGAGTTTGAGGTTACTGAGCTTGATGCTGCCACATCTGGTGGAGCTTCCAGAAAAACAATGAAGGGTATGAAGATTCCTCTAACCATCCCTCCAGCCCCTCTGGATAATATCTCTTTTCATTTGGAAAATGGGTCTTCTAGGTGGAAGTTTATATACCACAGAAGACTAGGTCTTGAAAGAAATCTGAAGGAAGATGTGTTCAAGTGTAAAAAGCTGGTTGATGTGTTGGAATTTGCTAGACTGATGAAGACTGTGAGAAATCTGGGTCCATGTTATGATAAGCTGGTCAGGGAATTTTTGGTAAACGTTTCTGATGAGTGTGATGACACAAGGAATCCGGAGTATAGGCAGGTTTTTGTTCGAGGTAAGTGTGTCAACTTCTCCCCTATGGTTATCAACACATACCTTGAGAGGTCTGTTGAGGAGACTCCTGAGTTGGAGGTCACTGAGGACACAATTTGCAAGGCTATCACAGGTAACAAGGTTAAGCACTGGCCTAGGCATTTGTCTTCTGCTCAACTGTCTCCCATGTATGCTGTTCTGAACAGGATCTGTGCTCAAAACTGGACTCCCACTACTCACTCCAATTCTGTTGCCTCTGGGTTGGCTAAGCTGATTTATGCCGTAGGAACCAAGACACCCTTTGATTATGGAGCCTACATTTATTATCAAGTTTTGGAGCATGCTAAGTCTTTTGCTATTAAGTTTCCAATTGCTTTTCCCACTCTCCTGTGTGGTATTATTCTTCAACAACACCCTGATATTTTGATCAGTACTGATGAGCCCTGCAAGAGGCCTGGTCCTATGTCTTTGGATTGCAGTTTGCTGACTGAGAAACATGATGCTGATGTAGCTGGTACTTCTGTCCGGACATCTGGTGTGCTCTCTAGAAAGCAAATGATTGCTGATCTTACTGAGACTAGTGTGGCTCTTGGAGCTAGGAAGATGAAGATTGACAGGATCATTGCAGCTTTGAAAGCTGAATCTGAAGCTGAGGGTGAGCAGGATGAAGAAGAAGGAGGAAATAAGACTGCTGCTTCTGCTGGTGACACTGAGGATGACTCTGATGACTCTGATGATTTCTGATTTTGTTGTTTTGTTCTGATCTCATTTGCTGTACTTCTTTTGCTCTTGTTGGTGACTGGGCTATGCCCTGAATTTCTTATGCACCTTGTGTGCTTTTGGTCTGTAATATGCACTTTCTATGGTTTCTATCTTATGAGTATGCACTATCTGTTATTTGTCAGAATTTATGGCTAAAAAGGGGGAGTAGTTATAGTTATGCATGTGTGTAGCTTATAGCTTATGGTTGTGTGCATGGTTATGTATGGTATGTATGGTTACATGTGTTGAGGGGGAGTGCTATATGTTGAGGGGGAGTTCTGGTACATGTGCTGAGGATGAGTATGTTGAGGGGGAGCTGTTATTTTCTTTGGTGTGTGGACATTTTTTTTCCTGGTGTGGTTTTTCTCTCTTCTCTTTGTTAATCCACTATTTGAGAGTTTATTTCTCTCTAGTTACTTCTATGAGGCTAGATGTTTATGTTATCTGGTGCATGCCTCTGATACTACTTGCAAGTTATCTCTGTCCAATTTGCTCCCTTGGATGTAGTCTCATTTTATGCTATGATTTTTCTTTCCTTGTTGTGTGCCTATGTTGACGTGAAGGAAACTTATCTGTGTATCTCCCAAAGAACTGGCTCTAGAGTGTTTTAGCTAAAAATTTGCCAAAGGGGGAGATTGTTGGGTTTTTGTAGATTGGCTACATTTTGCAAAAACATCTACTAGCCAGATGCTGGGACAGATGCTGTAGCATATGGAACATCATTATGTGTCTTGTGTTTTTCGCGCCAGCTAGCGCTTTATTTTTGTACGCAATCTTCCAAAGATTTGCTTGAAGATTTATTTTTCTCTAGCTTGCTGATCAAGGCGCGTGTATCTGATGATGTGTAAAAGGCAGTCTTGCCTTGGTATTTTTCCACAAGATATCGTTCTATATTTGGAAGCTTTTTATTATTTCTAGAAGATTTTCTAGCTGGACCGGGCAATGTCCATGCTCTGTGTTGAAGCCCAAACCCGTGTTATTTCAGCATTATATATTTGTGAAGACAAACCCTAATAGGGTAACTAAAAACCGTGTGTGTTAGCAAAGCGTGTGTTTAAGGTTTTTAGGGTTTCTTTTGTTATTTGTGAGCCTTGCTTGTATCTCCCTGATTCAAGCTAAGGACTGAGTTTGTTTGAGTTGTAATTGTAAGCTGCTCCTAAGCTTTTAAGTACGGAGTGAGTATGTGTTATTAGAGTGTGTTTCTCTTGGTTGTGTTTTGCGTAGTTGATAACAATACTGATTGTGCTGTTGGTAGGAATTGAGACGGGGTCTCATATCTAGGAGTTCCTAGATAGAGTTGCCACTGGTAGGGTCTTGGTGCAAAGTCAAGTAGTGTGTCTGCGTTGGTCTTTTCACTAGAACTATAATAGTGGATTCATTCCTGGATTGGTATCCCCCAGAGTAGGAGAGTTGCTCCGAACTGGGTTAACAAACTCACTGTGTACTTTATCTTTCTGCTGTGTTCCTTTTTATTTTGTGCTTTGTTACGCTGCGTTATTTTAATTGTAGTTCTGGTTAGACAAGTGCTCGGATAGTTGTGTCAACATTGTGCACAGCGTCTGTCAGTCAGGTTGCCAGGAATTTTAAATTACCAGTCCATACTTCTTCCCATTGATTGATGTTGTGCCAACAGGACCAAACAAATCAATGTGAAGTAGTTCTAAGGGTCTGGAGGTGGAAACAATGTTTTTGGATTTAAAAGAACTTTTAATGATTTTTCCTTTCTAGCATGCTCCACACAGAGGATCTGAGTGATAGTCAATGTCTGGTAAGCCTCTGACTAGTTGTAACTTGCTAAGCTTAGAGATGAGTCTCCAGTTAGCATGTCCCAACCTTTTATGCCATACCCATTTCTCATCACTCACTGACAGAAGAGAAACTACCTTCTGATCAACCAGTTCTGAAAAATCAATTTTATAAACATTGTTCTTCCTCTTTCCTTTGAACATAACAAATTTATCTTTGTTGTTGATTACAGTGCAAGTGTTCTTATCAAACAAGACATCATAACCACTGTCACAA
Organism: Medicago ruthenica; assembly: GCA_018208015.1. Lineage (NCBI taxonomy): Eukaryota > Viridiplantae > Streptophyta > Magnoliopsida > Fabales > Fabaceae > Medicago > Medicago ruthenica. The sequence goes on from WNNG01000393.1 coordinate 49,454, forward strand.
AATTGACTTATGCTAAGTAGGTTATGTCTTAGTCCATCTACCAACCAAACATTATTAATGGAAATGGAAGAATTACTTATCTTACCAGTACCAATGATCTTGCCTTTCTGGTTTCCTCCAAATCCCACAGTTCCTCCCTCTTTCATGATCAGGGTTTGGAACATAAACCTTTCTCCTGTCATGTGAGGCGAGCAACCACTGTCCACGTACCATGACTTCTCATTTTCTTTTGCTTTTAAGCATATCTACAACAGAAATGATTTCAGACTTAGGTACCCATATCTTTATGGGTCCTCTTTGGTTAGTTCTCAAAGGATATGGCTTCTTTTGTACCTTTTGTCTGACATTCTGAGATTTAAAAGGTTTTGCATACACTGGTTTCTTATCTTTTGAAGATTTTACAAACACGGTCTTTTCAAAATGTGAGTCTGAATTTTTCAGAGTCTGAGACTTACTTGTCTTAGGTTCTGACCTCCTCAGACTCTGAACCTTTTTAGGTTTAGAATCTGCTTTCCTCATAATCTTAGACTTAGAACCTTTTGGTTTAGATTTTGGCAAAGTTTTAGATTCTGCCTTCATCTTTTCCTTAGGTTTAGAAGTTTTGGATTCTGAGTTGTTCAGAACTTCATGTTCAGCAGTCTCAGTATCTGGTAAACTCAATTTCTCCGAAATGTTAGATGCAAATACAAAATACACCTCAGTGCCTTTCATAATATCTTCAGAACAGGATGGTAGGTTTGTTTCTTTTGAATGATTGAATGGATCATTTTTGAAAGCAATACCTTCTCCCCTGAAGTGCAATTTCTTGCTCACTTGGAACTTCATCAGATTTCTTATGAGTCATTTCTCTGAGTTCTCTAACTTCTTCATCAATCTCATTAATGTGATTTTGAAGTTGAAGATTCTCATCAGCCAGCAAATTATATTTCTTTTTCAAAGATTTTAATTGAATCAACTTGCTTCTGAGATGATTCATAAGATCCTTAACTGTATCAACAAGCTCAGAATGAGTAAGTTCAGAATATACCTCATCTTCATCTTCAGAGTCTGATCCTGACTTTGTATCAGAAGATGTTGTTGCCACTAAAGCTAGGTTAGCTTCTTCTTCATCGTCTTTTTCAGATTCAGATTCATTATCAAGATCATCCCATGTTGCCATAAGACTTTTCTTGAGCTTGTTTCTGAAGTTGCTTGATTTTGAGCTGGACTTCTTGGATTTCTCCTTTGATTTGTCCTTCTGTAGCTCAGGACAGTTAGCTATGAAATGACCAGTCTTTTTGCAGTTGAAGCAACCCTTCTGATCTTCCTTTTTGGAACTAGATCCTTTGAAGTTACTGCTCCTGTTAGAGGACTTCTTTTGTCTTTTCATCAAGTACTGAAATCTTTTAGAAAGCATTGCTAGCTCCTCAGCTTCTAAATCTTCTTTAGAACTTCCATCAGGAGATTCTTCATCAGATTCTATAGCTTTTAGAGCTTTTCATGACTTTCCTTTAGATTTAAGTGCTATAGACTTGGACTTTCTAACAGGTTCATCTTCATTGAGTCCTAGTTCATGCACTTTGAGATAGCTGATAAGATCTTCAATACTGAGAGTATTTAGATCTTTAGCTTCCTCAATGTCAATTACTTTAGGTCTCCATTTAGATGGTAGACTTCTGAGGATCTTGTTCACATGGTCAGCAGTTGAGTAACTCTTTTTCAGAATCTGAAGTCCAGATACCAGAGTCTGAAACCTTGAGAACATAGTCTCAATGTTTTCATCCTCCTTCATCTTGAACAACTCATACTGTTTAACCAGAAGGTTAGCCTTGGCTTCTTTAACTTTCTTGTTTCCTTCATAGTTAGAGCATAAGGATGTGAAGATGGCCTTTGCAGTAGCTTTATCACTCAGCTTCAAGTATTCATTGTGAGGTAGAGAGTCCACAGTGATACCTCTTACTCTATGATGTTTCCTGTAGATCTTTCTTTCAGAATCAGTAAAGCTTTTTTCATCAATGGCTACTCCATCTTCATCAACTGGTATAGTTATACCATCTTCAATGATATCCCAAAGGCTATCATCTATTCCAATGATATGACTATACATCTTGCTTTTCCACCATGAAAATTTTTCAGGGTCACCAGTAAACATAGGAGGTTTATGGTGTGAGTGTGATTGCTTGTCATCTGACCATAGTCATATGATACAATAACACCACCTCTAGGAGGAGGTTGAGGGGAACCACTAGAATCCCCAGAAGACATGTTTTTCTCAGGATCTTGACTGACTCACTGTTAGGTGATTGAATATCAGAACCGAAGCTCTGATACCAACTGAAGGTGAGAAAAACACAAGAAGGGGGGGTTGAATTGTGTTGGCTTTTTCTTTCTCAAAAAACATAGAGTTAGTTCAGCTTCTGATTGGGATCAAAGTCTGAAGCTAATACCAGAGTTAGAATGCAGCGGATAAAAAGTAAATGAGAGAGAGAGAGAGAGAAAGACACAAGCAATTATCCTGGTTCCTTCCACAACCCGGAAGTAGTCCAGTCCCCTTGTTACTTACAAGAGATTTTTCACTATAATCCAAATAGTTACAAATGCTCAAGCACACAAGCAAGAGACTTCCAAATGCTCAAACACACAGTAAGAGACTTCTAATTGCTCAAGCACACAAGCAAGAGACTTCTGATTGCTCAAGCACAAAAGCAAGAGACTTCTAATCAAACAGAGTTACAAATAAATATGTTTGAGTTGAACACTTGATATACTATCAGTGGTGTTCACAGAATACGACACAATTTTCAGACTCTAGACTTAAGAAATTCTAAATAAGAAAGTTTGAAAGAATTTCTAAGTTATTGATGCGTAGAGAATTTGACAGAGTATTGGCACTTTCAAAATTGTAGAGTCATATATTTCTTCTTCAAGTCTTCAGTCCTTTTATAGAGGGATAGAGAGACGTTGAGAAGATGACAGATCATCAATAGAGTCGTTTGAATTGAAGCTTAATCCAACGTTGATTTGTTCCTTGATATGGACTACGTACCATGAAGAGTAACGTTTGAATACTTTCCTTAAAATGGATTGCATGTTTTGTCCAAGGAGACAAAGTTGCAGAGATCGTTCTGACGCTGAGGTTGTTGCAGAGGTCGTGGTCGTACTATGTCCTTTTGACAATGACAACAGTTGACTTCTGAGTTTCCTTCAGACTTCAGACTCCAGTCTTCAGACTCCGATCTTCAGACTCCAGTCTTCAGACTCTGACTTGATACCCAAGCTTCAATATTTTCCTTTGCTCTTAACTTGATCTTTCAGAACCACTATTAGATACATAATTTAAATGTATGGTACTGCACACTTAGAACAAGCATTAGCATATCCAATTTTCTTTTTAACACTTTGTTATCATCAAAACTCAAAAGGGACTTGTTCATACATTTTGTTCCAACAGAATTGTCCAAGACACTTCTTGTTCTAACAATCTGAACTGAAAAACTTCAAGGTCTAAAACCTTTTCCAGTTTCAGAAAGTATAAAAGGCCCTTTCTAATTTGGAGACCATTTGCCCAAGACTCTATCTTTTTTTTCCATAGGCAAAATATCCTTCCAAACTAAATCTCCTAAGGCAAAAGATTTCGACTTAACTTTCTTATTATAAGCCTTAGCCACTCTTTCTTTTTGCCTTGTAAGGACATCTAATACAAGTAATCTTTCTTCGTCTAAATAAACCAATTTGTCTAAAATCATATCCCAATAATGACTGGTTGGGATTTCAATCTGTCTTTGCACTACAAGAAAACAGCGATTTGGCGTCGGCCAAAAACCCACGCTAACAGGGCTAAAACCGACGCTAACATGGATTTAGCGTCGGATTAGCGTCGGGGTCGGGGGCAGGCTAAAAAATTCGAAGTTACTGGGTAGAGTCGGCTTTCTTCCCACCGAGGCTAACATAGCGTCGGTTAAGCCGACTCTAAAACCGACTCTTCGCGCAGCCGAGGCTAATAAATCCAACATCCAAAAGTTCAACCAAATCAAGTAGAGTCCGCTCAACCGACGCTAATTAAATAATTTAGAGTCGGCCACACCAACGCTAAAGTCAACTTCAGAACAGTCAACCAATGTCCTTTAGAGTCGGCCTAACCGACGCTAACTGGCTTTTTTTAATTTTTAAAATTTTCTTCACTTTTCACCCTGTTTTGCCCATAATGCTAATAAACCACTTACCACATCAAACCAACCACAAAAAGTAATATTGCAATAACATAACAAACACTACCAAATAACAAAGTTGCGACTGCAATAACATGCTCCAAATTATCGTCATAATTAGTATGAAACAATTAACAATATAACAATCATATTTAAATAACAAAGTCTACGACTACAAGCTATATAATAATTAGATCCACTAATTTATACATATTTTATGGCTGATTTAGCAACTTTACACATAGTTTTCTTCTATAATCTGTCATACTTGATGCACTCTCTAATTTGGAAATATAGCATTTTTTTTATAACAATTGAACTAAGTCAATACACAAATAATTCAGGTGTGACTTATTGAAGGTACAATCAATCCATGTGAACTAATATTTTAGTTTCATTTTACTCTCAATCTAAACGGAAAACTAAACTTAATACATTTAAGTCAGATACAATCACATCACAATTTAATAAAAATTGCAGTTAGTTCATTAACTTGCCTCTTCTCGTAAATCTGAAGGAAACGTTGCAATTATTGAGACTGTATCCATTTCTACAGGTTGACCTTCCAACTCCTGAGACTGATTTAACCTCTGTGCTTGCTGTTGAGCTAGAACTTCTGCTCGAATATCTGCAGGGAGGGCAGCAAGGAACTCTGGGTCAATATCCCCAGAGTTCTGAGATTCGACATTTGGTGGCTGAGCCACTTGACCTTGCTGTGCGGAGAGGACTTCAGCATAGCGACCACTTACAGTTGGTGGGGTTGGTTTGATGGATTGGTGACATCCCACAAATAGTGATGCAAGCAGTAAAAATAGTAGTAGCAGGAACAAAAGTAAGCACAAATTAGTAGTAGCATCAAAGTAAGAAAAATAAAAGGCAACATAAAGTAGGTTTTGGTGACATCCCACAAATTAGCATAGATCAGTGAAAATGAATGGCACTCTTTTAGTTTCATATCAACAGGATAATCTTTCCACTTCTCGGTTGGAGTAGGAATCTTCATGATCACCCAAGATATAATATCACGGGTCACAATTTGTGGAATTAATCTCCTACAAGTGGGATATAATTCAAGTGAGAAATTCAAATCCAAATGAAACAAAACAAATACAACTATAGAATTAACGAAAGGCAGTGAATGGTGTAACAAGTAAAATACTGATTTTTCAATCCTAAAAACCAATAACATAAATCAGATTACACAAACCAATATGCCGTAGATGAAAAGAATCTTGATTTAAATTGAAAAAGACAAGACATAATGTATACAGTACAGAAGAGCACCAACAACAATAATTTTCTTTAACAAAAGGATGTCACTTCAGTATGAACTTGTTCTCTATAATCATTCAAAGAGAAAAACTAGTGCTAAAATATCACTAGTATAACTTCTATTTATAGAATAAGGGAATGCAGAAACATAACTATGAAACAAAATGCGAAAATGTGCAGAAATGTGCAGAAACATAACTACGAAACAGAACAAGGAAAAATGCAATTATGTAGCAGCAAGAATGCACTATAGTAGAAAATAAATCACAATAGTGCAGTAAAGAAAATGATTTACCTAGTTCAAAATAGAAAATGATGGCAAGTAATCTACTTCTATACAACCATTGGAATTGATATTCCTCTGGAAAATGATTTTAAACCATGGGAGTACTGAAATCGCCTATCAGTCTCGGTGGTTCAAATAATATTTTTCAAGTTGATTGAAAATTCACAATCTATATATTTTTTTTTTGGGAAGAAGAAACAAGCATCTATATACATGTGATCTTCACAAAGACCAAGCCATTCATCATGTTTGTTAATTGGCTTTAGTGATATGCTTCAATACAAAATCAATGGAGTATAAAATACAATCTAAACTAATAAAAATCCCACAGAAAGAAATACAGGACAATTAAAACGATACCAGAAACTAAACAAAAAATAAAACCAAATTCTCCCCAAGAAAAGAGCTTTATAAAAGGGTAAATTACCAATAAAAGAAACTGAATCAACCATCTTAATTTACTATAAGACATGTAAACAAGAACTTACATTTTCATGCTCTTCTTCGACAACCCTTTGTATTTCAATATTCTGAGAAAATGTACTTTGGGTGAATTAGACCAAGCAAATCTGCATACCAAGAGGAATCATAAAACACATCAGACCAGATTAATTAAAAATAATAAAATTCAAGTCAATGTAAATCATAAGCATAGGTGTTTAGATTTGCATATTATGTGAAAAATTTCATTTGTATTATTTAATCTAAAGCATGAATGAACTTAACAAAACAGAAAAGCAATGTACACATGAATTATTTGTTTGAAACTCACATTAATTGAAAACCATTTACTTGTGAAAGGACAATTACTCAGTCTCAGAGGGAAAGTAACTAAATTATTTATGTTCCCTCTCAGAGGTTGTGTTGTCGGTCACTCTGCATCAAATAGAACAAGTCAGTTGTATCCTTCCATCACAAGCTAAACCGGAAGGAAAAAAAATCACTATGACATGCATGAAAGTTCATCAGTTCAACAATTTAACCACTACTTTATACCCAAGATACAATGTGAAATTCATAAGCAAAACAGGAAGAAAAACTATTTTATGCACTTAAACCTTTTAATTATAACTAAGACAACTCTAAAGTAGGAAAAATATTGAAGCACAAACAAAATTATGTTTAGGCCTCAAATAAGCAAATATGAATTGTAAGCAGGAACAAAAGTAACGACAATAGTAGTAGCATCATATGATCTAAATTATTATAATAGAGCTGAACAACAAAATGTCATATATTATCAGCAAAATATTGCACAAATCATGTAAATGTCATATATTACCTTTACAGACGCAAAAGTCATTCAACAGATCACACAATTATCGCCAAAATATTGAAAGAAAAAATCATTCCCATAAAAAATCAAACAATTAAACCAAAAGTCATATATTATTCATACGAAACCGCTTAATTAACAACACGACATCAAATTCACATCTAAAAATTCAAAGAAAATTCTAGATCTGAGATTAAAATAAAAAACCTAGAATCTAATTCAAGACTAGTAAATTTTTCTAAGCTAACATACCTTTGCTGTTATTATAAGATGAAAAATTAGGAGATTGTTAATTGACCCATCCCTTCTACATTAATGTTGCAAAAACAAACATCAACTTCAAAATACAACCATGTAACCATAAATTACCAACAATTTCTACTATCAATATAAGATTTCAGCACTCTCAAATGATCAAATCCCTACCACCCAGCAAAAAAAAATAGAAAAAACTATATCCTTTATCTTTGAAGAGGCAAAGAACAACAAAGAATTCAAATTCATAAGGCAAGACCCAAAAACATAAGTAAAATTAATGTCTATTGCACAAATAAAAAAAGTTAGACCCATCAAGAGCAGTGTAAACAAAACCTAATCTAGAGCATTGTTAAGCATAGATCCAGCAAGAAAATTAGAGATCCATTAAGAAAAATGTCAATAAGCAGAAACCCAGTAAGAAAAATGAAAAGGTCATAGTGTGTACAGCACAAAAGTTTCGCAACGTACATGTAGATATTGAGAGAGATAAACTGAAAGGGTTGAATACGGCAGTGGAATCCATGGGAGAGAGAGAACGCGAATCGGAAGAGAGAAATTTGTAGAGAATAGAATACATTAAGGGTGAAAGTAAGGAAGATCAATTAATGGGTAATAGAGATTTTGAACGATGGGTTAGGTGAGGGAGAGGTTCGATGAAGAGGGTTCTAGGTTGAGTGATGTTAGGGTTTGACAAAGGTTGTGTGGAACATGATACAATTAGTTTAGGGAGGGTTATGATATTTTTGGAAGATGAATGTGATTATGGGTTTGATGAGAAGTTGGTGAAGAAGATAAGGTTTAGATGTGTGGGTGGAGATTTTTTGATAAATTGATTGATTTTTTTGGTGAGTAAGTGTGAATGAAAAATAAGAGGGAAAAGATTTTGGAGTTTTTTTTAGTGAAAGATCAGAGAGAAAAAGTTTAAGGTGATTTTTTGGATTGTTTGAGTAAAAAAAGGGTAATAATAATTTTATAAAATTAAATTTTTATTAACAAAAATATAGAGTCGGCCTATCCGACTCTAAATCTGTTCTAACAAATTATATGTAGGTCCTACCTCCTTGTAGCTTCGGCTAAGCTGACGCTATCCTTTTCCAAAAAAAAAAATTCTAAATTGATCTAGCGTGACTTAGACCGACTCTAAGTGGACGCTATTAGCGTCGGTGTCGGGGGCCGACGCTAAATTTGGAGGCTAAATTGTTGTTTTCTTGTAGTGTTGAATTCTGGTTGACTGTAAACAAATTTCGACAGGTAATACTGTGTCATGTCCAAATGTGAGTCTGAATGGAGTAGTGTTAGTTGATCTCTAGGAGAATTTCGACAAGCCCATAACACTTGATCGAGGGTATTATGCCAATTTTTAGGCTTTTGCCCTGTGTGTTTTTTAATCAAATTAATGATAATTTTATTGGCTGCTTCGACTTGACCATTTGCTTGTGCATAATATGGTGTCGAAGTTAATAACTTAAACCCAATCTCAGAGGCAAATTCTACCATTTTTCGTCCAGTAAAAACTGAACCTTGATCTGTGGTAATGGTTTCTGGGATGCCAAATCTATACAAGATGTGGTTTTGAATAAACTTAATAACTGCCTCTTTATCCACATTGGGTAAAGGAATAGCTTCAACCCATTTGGTAAAATAGTTTATTCCAATAAGTATATAACGATGACCTTTTAACGAAGTAGCTTTAACTTCACCAATGAAATCTAAGCCCCAACCCCTAAATGGCTAAGGTTTTACTATTGCATGTAACTCACTTGCGGGCACATGTTGGATTCCTGCATGCTTTTGGCACTCTTGGCACCCTTTATCTTGTGGCCTGCTTGATGAGATCCACAAGTTCCACTATGAGTACTGGATATTGCTAAATATGCCTCATTTTCACTAAGACATTTAAGTAATACTCCCTCAAGAGTCTTTTTTTAATAATTCATTTCCAATAATCACATACCTCAAGGCTCTATACTTGATTTTTCGACTGGTGGTCCGTGGGTGATTTTCCAGATATTCGACAATCGGTTTTCGCCAATTATTATTCGACATATTGTCAATGGCAAAAATTTCAAAATTTTCAACATTTCTTGATGAAAAATCTCTTGACTCTTCTGCCCCCCCCCCCCCCCCCCCCCCCCAATTTTTGGTATTGACAATTCAGTCGAAGAAAGATGTGTTGAAATGAGTTTATCTTTAATTTCTATTAACTCTTCTAGTTTCTCTTTAGAAACTTTATAGCTTGAAGCAATATGTGTCAAATCGTTTGCCTCTTGATGAAAGGTTTTTTCCTCACATTATATTTTCCTATCTGCACGTGAGTATATTAGGATCGTTTCCACAGGGATTTGCGCGCTATCTTGAGTTGTTCAACAATCGTTATTGTTTTGAGTAAAGGGTTTGTAACTTGATTGCATATAAACTAATGGAACCTAAAAGCGGTAATAAAACAACAAGTAATAGGGAATAAAAGCGTTGGAATCGGAGTTCATCAATCTTGCATCGAATATAATCTAAAAATCATGCATATGAATTCTAGCGTTTTAGCGAAAATATCATGTATCACTCGACAACGTCATTCGTGTCCAAATGACGTCGTGAGATCGATCGTATCGTTTAATCGACGATTTCCCAATCTATTAAACGATTCGAAAGCATTACGTTCCGACACTTTATGCGATTATCAAAACCAAATTCCATGTCTAGAATTTCTTATTTTGATAGAAGATTATTCTAAACCTAGATTCAAAAGTATTTGTCAATAACAAGTAAATCAAGCATGGGAATGAAAAGCAAGAATAACTTTAATAACACATAAATTGCTAAAATCATATATTTGCATAATCAAATATTACATCTAAGCTAGATAAAGTACCTCCAATCCCAACAAAGGGAAGTTAGTTGTTCATTTTCATGACAACTATACAAAAGTTTAGAGAAAGATGAAAATCCAAGCCTAAGTCTTGATTTCCCAAAGTCTTAGTTGATTCCACAATCCCTTCACTCTTGCTCCTTGAAGATCATAGCTTCTAGCCCTAAAAATTGTCTAAAAACTAAATCCTAAAATATTACCGAACTGTAAAAATAAGCTATCTTCTGATAATCCTCAAAAAAGACTGAAACAAAGCTTAAATACTAAAACTGATAATGACTTCTCGCTCTGCGATCCTAACTTTGCTCGGCGAAGTAAGCTTTCTTTGCCAGTGGTTTTCAGCCACGTCTTCAAATAGCCTTTAAACCGCCTTGATTTCGCTGAGCGATGATAAAGTTCGCAGAGCGAAATAATGCTTCCCCTGTTTCAGAAAATCCCTGCCTAAGCTCGCCATTCTTTCGCCTTGAGGTTGCTCAGCGAAGCTCTTGATTTGATTTTCTTTCCTTCTTGACCTTTAAGTCCAAGGAGATGGCATAAACCTACAAAAATAGTTGGGATTAGGTCTAAAAAGTATGAAATGATAATTATCCTTTCTTTCAGAGCTTTTACCTAGATAACTTGTAAAACAAGTAAGAAAAGTGCCTAAAATAAGTATGCATTTTAACTACTTTCTGGCACTTATCACACTCCCCAACTTAAATCTTTGTTTGTCCTCAAACAAAGGACTCAAAACGAAGATCTTTTCTTTGAAATTTTTGTTGTGAATCAAACTCTTTGATTTTTAAATTTTTCTGAAAAGCATGATTCAATTTTAAATTGCACTGGCAAGTCTTTTGTATCTCACTGATCTGGAAAGAAACAAAAATGTAAAACAAGTCCTAAACGCAAAATTCAGTTTATACAGTTCAAATCAATAACATGGCTAGCAATGAATCACACCTAACATACTTCTTTGCAAGTAGATGAAACAAATTGAAATCATAAAGTGAGGGTGTTGAACACTCATTCGGCAAGTTTGCTAACATTCCGATCAAGTTATGCGTCCATCTAATTATCGTTTCTAAAAGCACAAAAGCATAGATCACAAGGTCTTTGAGGTTTGTAATTTGGCTTGGTTTCAAAAGAAATGTCATATGTGGGAAAAATTGAATTCAAAAGGCCAAGCATAGAGGAACATTCTTACTAATTACACAATTCCTCCTTATTCAAAAACAACTCTTGGTGATTTACAAAAATTACTTTGATCTTGACAACTTTTTGATTTATTGAATTTTTCTCTTTTTCTCTTTTCTTTTTCTTGGTTTGCTTTTTTTTCTTTTTTCTTTTTCTTTTTCTTTTTCTTTTTCTTGTTGTCAAGATCAATTTCAAAATTCATCATTACTTGACATAAACTACCTCCCTTTTCTCCCCAACTTATTCAAAATGATACCCTAATTGAATGTTCCTTTATCATTTGGCAAAGGACAAATAAACATGATGGATAAGGGTTCAAAATGAAAGTAAAATATCAGAATCCAATAGTGATTTAACTATGAACTAGATTTTTTTACAAACTCTGGAAATTTCACTAAGCATTGTGCTTATGAAAATTGGCAGTTCATAGTTAACGATTCTGATTCATTAGGCTCAATGGGGTTATTAAATACTCACTTCTCACAGGGTAGGCTTTTTGTGGTCAAGTGTTTCTACTCAAATTCAAAAAATGCCTTGATCATTTCAGTGCTATCATACAATTTAAAACAACTTTCAGATTTAACAAAAAAGAATCGAGTTAAACAAAAATGCCGGTCTCCTGCATATATACAAAGACTTTGAGGATTCCTCACATTTTGGCTAGTTCTAAGTGATTCACATACTAAACATGTTATTGCGTAGAACTGAATGAAATAAATTTTGTTTAAAGTACAAATTTCAAATCCCTGTCATCTTTCTAGAAACGCAAGAAACATGTACCTTGGCTTTGCACAATTCATTGAATTTTCTATCCTTACCATGCCTTTGATGTCGCTTTTTTTCGACTTTGGATCATTCAAATATTTGAAAAGCTTTTAGCACGTGATCCATAAACAAAACCAAAGATAATTATAAATAACATAATATTTGTTCACAACATATCTTAGGTAGAAAATAAACAGAATACAAAGTACCACAATTGTTCCAACAACCACAAGTTTTAAAATCACACCCACAAAATATAAAATAAAAACGAAAGATAATTAAACAAAGTTTAAGAAATAAATCGACTGAAAGCTTTAAAAGAAAATTCACTCAGCACAAGGTGAGCTTTTCAGTCAATTATCTCTTTCTCAATCTGAATCCATGGCTTCATCATCTTCCATGTTTTCTTCACTTCCATCTTCAGAATTTGTAGCCAGCACATCTTCCTCTCCACCATTGCCAGCATTGTGAGCACCCTCCTCCTCCAAGAAAAAAGGCTTGATCCCAGGCCATGCAACATGCGTCTGGTAAGCCGCTGGTGTCATAATTTGTTGTGCTGCATCCTGAGGAACTCCCAACTGCAATTGCAACATGTACTTAGAATCATGTACTGCACTCAAAGCCCTGTGGTTTGACTCGTTCTGGTCCTAGGTGTATGAATAGGCAGATAAGTATCTGGGGTCCCAGTCAGCGAATTGAGGGTCATTTTGTGCAGGAGGTGCTTGGGGAGCTGGTGGTGCTTGGGGGGGGGGGGGGGGTGGTGCTCTATCCCTAGGTGCTCTCTTACTCTTGCAATGCCTATCAATGTATTCATCATCAATTGGGTTCTTTATGGTTTCATGCACTTGGGCAGGCATAACAATGCATGCTGCCTAACATAAACCCATAATTAGGCCAGAGAAGACTAAGGGGCACTTCTTCTTAGCAGGTGGCTTTATCCCACTCTCAGCCACAATTTTCATTCTTGAGAAATGACTCTTGCAATGTCAACCTGCTGGTCAGATAGTATGTAAAAAAGTAGAGGGGTGACATCAAAGGTAGTAGTGGATGTGTGGCTTCGAGGTCGGATACTATGGAGGATGAGGTTAAGTATGACTTGTGCTGGTGTATTCATATGGTGCCTATGAGCTCTAAAGGGTTGATTTGATGGATTTAGCTCATAGGATTTTCCTGGAAGGAAGATTGCTTCTGCTATCTCAGCATGGTTCCAATTTCCCCTATTTTGGTGTTGATGAAAAGTGCAAAGCGCATCATGTGGGAGGTCAATTGGGTTACCGAGATAAGCATTGATAGCATCTCGGTCAAATCGGATGGCTCGGCCATGCACCATGGTTTGGTAAGGAAATTCTACATCTGGGTCAGAAGGGATAGAGTTGGCATAGAACTCCCGGATAATGTCAAAGTTTAAATGGGTTGGAGGTCTCACCAATACCCCCCATTGACGTGAATTAATCATGGCGGCAATACCCCGGTAAGTTCCATTTTCTGAGATAATGAACTCCTTCTCCGACCAGAATTTCCTTTCAAGAAGTTCAGAATGCCTTTGCTGTTGACGAGGACCTATGAACCGTGTAGGATCAAAAGGACCTTGCCCTTGCGATCGAGAGGAACTAGCAGCTGTTCTTGGCTTCTTGCTTGTGGAAGCGGTGGTACGTTTTGGCCCCATTCCAATATACACAAGGGAGTCTATCAGTAATGCAATTAAGTAAGAATTCATGAAAAAATATAGGTTTTGTGTCTGCTAAGTTCGCAGTGCGAAGTAGAGCGTGGCTCTGCGAAGTTAAAATGAAATTTTTGGGTTTTCCAGAACAAGTTTGCACTGCGAACCAAAAATTTCGCACTGCCAAGTTGCGCAGAAATTCAAATTTTTCTACTTAACCTCAAATTTTATGAACCTAATTCATGCTAAACATTCTGGGTATTCACCGAGATGACTTAGAATCATAATGCTTGCAAAATCACTTCCCAAAATCGTATTTGTTTGAAAAGATTTTCAAATGGGTATCCAAGAAAGAAAGTGGGAAGATTCGAAATTTTTCATGGTAAGTGCGTGCTTATGCTTCTATTTCATCTACCCAACACAGAATCTAACAAGATTTAGCAATTATAGGGTCCTGTTTCATGCTTCTATCAACATACACAAAATCCCCTAACATTCATGATTTTACCTAGTTACAAAAGAGAGAAATAATGAAAGAAAAACATACATGATGCAGATTGACTAGGCAAGATGCACGAAAATGTTCACAAGTTTTTGTTTGAAGTTGAAAATCGTGTGATTTTTACAGAAAAATTTTCTTTTGTTAGGGTTTGGGTTTGAAGTTAAAACGTGAGAAGGATAAGAGACAAAGAGATAATACTGAGTGGTTTTGGGACAGTTGGGAAAACGGGGGAAGTTGAAATAAGAATTAAATGTGAGTTAGTGGCATTGAAATTTGTGCCTGCAGAATTCGCACACTTTGCACTGCGAAGTAAACTGTCGCACTGCGAAGTTAAAACAAAATTTCTGGGTTTTCCAGAACACGTTCGCACTGCGAACCAAAAATTTCGCACTGCCAAGTTACTTGGGGTGACTCAGCTTCTGAAGCTTCAGACTCTGAAACTTCGCACTGCGAAGTAAAACTGTCGCTCTGCAAATCTATCAGAGTCTGAAGATCTCAGAAGCTGTCAAGAAGTGTCGCAGTGCGAAGGGAAAGATGGCTCTGCGAACTTGACAGGTTTCAGAATTTTCAGAATTGCAACTTCTCACAAGACTTGTCAATTTTAGCTTTACCTATAGTTACTTAAAAGCAGTAATAAAGCATAAATACTTACAAAATTGGGTTGCCTCCCAACAAGCGCTTGTTTTACGTCGTTAGCTCGACGCCTGTTTTGTTAGGGTGGCCAAAATGAGACGGAACGCACATCAACCTTTGTATTCCTTTGCTTTGGGAGGAATTTCATGAACTTGAAGTAGAGCTGATGTGGAGTCCATAACCTCCCTATCCAGAATATGTTGAGCAAGGATCATATGTCATCTATTACAAACTCAAATTCTACCTTGCTCACTTTCATCCTCTTCTTATCACAAGTTTCTTCCTTGTTAAGAAACTGTTCCTTTTTCTCAATATCCATCACTTCTTCACTATCAACAATTCTGGCCTCTTCAGAATCTGACCTTTCTTGAGGAAGTTCTTCTTTGTGTGGTATTTCTATTTCTTCAACTAATTTCCTTATACCACATCCTTCTAACATTAACTCTTCCTCACTTTCATCAACATCGTCTTCAACAATCTCTCCGAATTCCAAATTGAATTGATTGTTGGTCTGAACATCCATGATTCTTGATGAAAAATTTAATTGAGCTTGCAAAAGTTCCAATTGGATTGATAACGCTCTCAATCTTTGGTTGGTATTTTGCATGTTGATCATGGATTGTTGCATGAACATATTCAAAATATTTTCCGTTCTTGACATTTGTTCATCTTCAGACGGATATTGTTGATACGGTTGATAGGATTCATACTCGAATGGAGTGTAGAAGTTGAAATAATCATGATGATCAGCCATGATTTCCTTTATGTTGAGAAACCGAAACGAGTGTAACTAACAAGAAAATTTTCTTTGTATAACAAAGAGGGTTAATGCACACAAAATTTAACAATGTACAAAAGTGAAGAATAATATTAACAAGAATATATACAAAAGCTCAAAACAATACAAATTATTGCGATGCTCAAAATATCTAAACACTAATCCCCGGCAACGGCGCCATTTTGATGAAAGGTTTTTTCCTCACATTATATTTTCCTATCTACACGTGAGTATATTAGGATCGTCTCCACAGGGATTTGCGCGCTATCTTGAGCCGTTCAACAATCGTTATTGTTTTGAGTCAAGGGTTTGTAACTTGATTGCATATAAACTAATGAAACCTAAAAGCGGTAATAAAACAACAAGTAATAAGGAATAAAAACGTTGGAATCGGAGTTCATCAATCTTGCATCGAATATAATCTAAAAATCATGCATATGAATTCTAGCGTTTTAGCGAAAATATCACGTATCACTCGACAACGTCATTCGTGTCCAAATGACGTCGTGAGATCGATCGTATCATTTAATCGACGATTTCCCAATCTATTAAACGATTCGAAAGCATTACGTTCCGACACTTTATGCGATTATCAAAACCAAATTCCATGTCTAGAATTTCTTATTTTGATAGAAGATTATTCTAAACCTAGATTCAAAAGTATTTGTCAATAACAAGTAAATCAAGCATGGGAATGAAAAGCAAGAATAACTTCAATAACACATAAATTGCTAAAATCATATATTTGCATAATCAAATATTACATCTAAGCTAGATAAAGTACCTCCAATCCCAACAAAGGGAAGTTAGTTGTTCATTTTCATGACAACTATACAAAAGTTTAGAGAAAGATGAAAATCCAAGCCTAAGTCTTGATTTCCCAAAGTCTTAGCTGATTCCACAATCCCTTCACTCTTGCTCCTTGAAGATCATAGCTTCTAGCCCTAAAAACTGTCTAAAAACTAAATCCTAAAATATTACCGAACTGTAAAAATAAGCTATCTTCTGATAATCCTCAAAAAAGACTGAAACAAAGCTTAAATACTAAAACTGATAATGACTTCTCGCTCTGCGATCCTAACTTTGCTCGGCGAAGTAAGCTTTCTTTGCCAGTGGTTTTCAGCCACGTCTTCAAATAGCCTTTAAACCGCCTTGATTTCGCTGAGCGATGATAAAGTTCGCAGAACGAAATAATGCTTCCCCTGTTTCAGAAAATCCCTGCCCAAGCTCGCCATTCTTTCGTCTTGAGGTCGCTCAGCGAAGCTTTTGATTTGATTTTCTTTCCTTCTTGACCTTTAAGTCCAAGGAGATGGCATAAACCTACAAAAATAGTTGGGATTAGGTCTAAAAAGAATGAAATGATAATTATCCTTTCTTTCAGAGCTTTTACCTAGATAACTTGTAAAACAAGTAAGAAAAGTGCCTAAAATAAGTATGTATTTTAACTACTTTCTGGCACTTATCACCTCTTAATTATCAATTCGAGGTACATGTTTGATATCAACATGATTAAAACGTTTCAATAAAGCATTGGCAGCAACATAGTACATAATTAAATGTTCTTTTAAGCACTTGTATTCTTTTGTTAATTGTTTCGCAACTAATTTAGAGTCACCTTTTATTTCGACATCATTTGCCCCCAATTCTAGCAAAATTTCAAGTCCTGATATGAAGGCTTCATATTGTATTGTTAATGTTTTTAGCACTTTTATTTGCATTTGAAGACAAATAAGTTGAGAGATAGAGGAGTTGTTAATGGTTTGAGGAACATATTGTACTGTTTTCAATCGAGTTGTTGTAATTCACTTTCATCCTAGATCATGCAACTCCATAGGTGTTTTGAGTGTTTGTAGTGAGAAAATCATGTAAATCGACAAATCAAGACATCACGTGAAGGATCAAGGATATGAAGATTGAAGTTTATGGTTCTTATAAGGTTTTTGAAGACAATACAAAGTGAAGAAAATTCATTAGGAGTTTCCAGACGGAAGAACGATCGAAAAAGGGAGAAAAATGCAAGAATTCGCACATCTAGGGCTGCCCTGGCCGTGGCTCACGCCTGAGGCAGTGTAGCTACTACCCTGGGCGTGGAAGGCGCCCCTGTGGGCGTGGCCAGCGCCCGACTGCGGGCAGATTTTGCCTGCAGCTTGTTTTTCAAGCTGGATTGGCGCAAAAAGTCCATTTTTCTTCTCCTAAACTCTACCCATTCATTTGCTATAAATAGAGACCCTTTCTCTCATTAATATTCATTCAGAAACACTTGATGGTTGTAGGCAATGGTCAAACATCAGAGTTTCAAAGCATAATTCTTCCTTCTCTTGTTCTCTCTAGGGTATGTTTTTCTATTGTTTTATTATGATATTTGTTTCCATGAGCAACTAAACCTCTTGATTATGGTTCCATTATGAACCCCTTTTGACCAATCTTCTCACCGTTTGCCACGTGGCACCTCACTTAAGTGATGTGGGTGTCACGTCTGCGTTGAATTGGTCAAAATTGGTCTGGGGGGCCAAAACTGCAAAAGGGGCTAAACATAGGGGGTTGGTTTGTTATTGTTTTTTTATAGGGGGCTAAAATCGCAAGTTCGTGATAGTTAAGGAGCTAAAACTGCAATTAAGCCTTTCTATTACTAGTTCCAAGAAGCCTTGAACTATGGTCAGGCGGAAAAATGAATTAAACATACGCATCAAGAGTTTTAAATGAAGTAGTCAAACACAATAAATCTCAACTACTTCCACAAAATAAAGAGTGTGTCACATACGCACACACTTGGTCTCATACGAAAGCCATAATTTAATTCTATTCTCCTTAACTGTCATTGTCATCTAAACTTCATAGCAAGCAGGACTCAGTCATGGCTAGTGACACTCCTGAGGTGAAGCCAATCCACTTTTTCAAGATAATACTTGCTCAAAATCTTCATGAAGGAAAGCTTGTAAGCCTTTTACTTAAATTCTTTTATTTTTCTTCTGATAATCTTGAGTTAGATTCTTTGTTCAGGTAGTTTATATTGTTTTGTATATCTTATAACATGATCACATTGCTTTGTATTTTGCTTGCAACATTTTATTATGTCGCAAGATTTGTTTTTCATAGTTTGTGGGTTGGTAGCATTACCTCTACTCATCTATGTCGCTAATGGCTTCATGGCCAATTTGAACAATTTCTTTCTTTTTTTTCTTTTGTTCATTTTCTTAATTTTTTATTTATTTTTTAAAACGAAACCAGCAAGTAATTAACTTGGGTAAGATGGAAATTACCTATCTCACTTCTCAAATTGCTCTTCTTCAACTGTCGTTGGCCAAGCGGCAGTTAAGTGCCATCCATTTGGCTTTTCAGCCACAATTAACTGTCGTTGAACAGTTTTAAGATCGGTTAAACCGACTTAAAAACTGATTAACCCACTCTAAAAAGTGTCCAACGACAGTTACCTGCCGCTGGGGTATGTTTTTGAACAATTTCAGAAGTGAGATAAGCAATTTTCATGTAAGATATCATGTATCCTGACATACTGGCCTACCAAAATGGAAGGGCAATTGATATAAATGCCACTAATAGGTTCTATTTGTATATAGGCCTTCTCTAATAGTGCTTTATATAGAAAACGTAGTGCCAAAAATAATTTCATGAGTTCTATCATACATACTAATTTACTTTGTATTTTGCTTGCATGCTTTTATTATGACACAATATTTGTTGGTCATAGTTTGTGGGTTAGTAGCATTATTACCTTTACTCATCTATGTCGCTACATGGCTTCATGGCCAATTTGAACTTTTTTTTCTTAACTTTTTTTTTTTTAAAACCAAACCCAGCAAGTAATTAACTTGGGTAAGATAGCATGTATCATGACATAACTACCAAAATGGAAGGGCAATTGAAATAAATGCCATCTAACATGGGACTTATAATTAAAAAAAAATGTACATAGTAAATTCCATATGGGCTTATATTTAAAGACAAATTCTTTTTCCCTCAAAGGGGACTTATAATTGAAATTCGAGTTTGGTCCACTAATGTGTTTTATGATGGACTTGACCACCAAATTTGTAGCCTAATGAAACTATGGGCTGGTGTAGTCTGGTTACTCAATTCGGCCCACTTGGCTTGGACAAGTTAGGTCGGGCGGTGACTCATAGTATTTTGAAATGGATACTGTTTACTGCAACGAAGAGATAATGCAGTCTACGTGCCAAGTGCTCGTAGCCTAAGTGATATTGTTTGCCGTAACGAAGAGATAATACGGCCAATGTGAAGTCCGTTTGCTACAACGAAGAAATAATGTAGCCTAAGTTAGACCGTTCGCCTTAACGAAGAGATAATAGGGCCTATACAGAGTCCGTTCACCACAACGAAGAGATAATGTGGTCTATGTACACATGTAGAAAACAAAGTAATTATTCTAATAAATGTGATTCAGGAGTCTCACATTACTTAAAAAAGTACTATCATGCATACTAATTTGGTTTAATTAATTGATAGATGATGCCAAGAAAGTTTGTGGAGAAATATGGAGAAGGTTTACCAAATGCTATATATCTAAAGACTCCAAATGGTGCAAAGTGGAAACTAAATTTGGTAAATAGTGATGGCAAAATATGGTTTGAAAAGGGTTGGAAAGAATTTGCAGAGCATCACTCTGTAGCTCATGGCCATCTTCTGCTTTTCAAATATCTAAGAAATTCTCATTTTCTTGTTCACATCTTTGAAAAGAGTGCCTTAGAGATAAATTATCCTTTCCAAAGAGTTGCAGCTGAAAAGGTCTCCAATGGTCAAAAGAGAAAAGCTAACTCCTATTTTGAATTCCATCAGCCACGTGAAATTGAAAGCAATAGTTGTGTTGAAGTTGAGAAATTGCATAAGGTAGCAACTTTGCATCATGCTGGCAGAGAGTCCAAAGGTATAAAATTGTGTCTTCATTGTCTCATCAAAGTTTCACAAGTAAACATAAATTATTAGGTTTTGTTCTCTTCAATTCATATTATCAGTTTTCTTTCCATGATGTATCGATGGACGAAGTTCAAATCCCTTCAGAACTATTGTAGAACAGCTATTTGTGCAACTTTTAATTAATAGTAATTTTTACCTTCTCCAATTTTTTATTTTATTTCTTAAAAGACATTTAAATGGTATGCAGCTCATGTTAAAATGATCATGAAATATCAGCCTTAATGTGTTCCAATTTTGCAGGAAAACAAGTGATTACTGCTAAGAAAGTTACAACTCTTGAAAGAGCACAATCTTTCAAAATATGTAATCCATCCTTTGTTGTTGTCATGCGTGCATCATACGTTGAAAACCGTTTTCGGCTGGTAAGTTGCAAAGAGACATTTAGCTTTTAGAACATAAGTTGATAGTCAACAACATCCATAACCAATTCTTTCTCTAGTCTTTACCAGATTAAGGGGTGAGAAATATATATTGGAATATCAAATGGAGGGTCCTAACAATTATCCATTCAGATATCATCACATAGATGTTTATTGGAATCTTAGTAACAAAGTGGTATTCTGATTGATTAGATTAGATAATTATGTAAGAAAACACACATTGTTAATGAATATATAGTCCGGTCCTTAATATTAAATCGTTTAAAAAATTGTACTTTTCCACAAGAACTTTCTTATTTTTATTCATTAACATTTGTCTTTTCTTTTACTTGGCAGAATATACCACGTATGTTTGGTAATAGACACTTTGATTTGGATAAGAAGAGAGGGTATATTTATTTTCAGGTGTTAAATGAAAGAGTTTTGCCTGCAAAGTACCTAATCAGGAAGACCCTTAGAGGAGTAGATTTTGAAGTCTCAAGTGGATGGAAGGAATTTGTAAAGGGCAATAACTTGAAAGTTGGTGATGTTTGCAAGTTTGAGCTCATCTCTAGCACTATACTTACCTTCATTGTTCACATCTTTAGAGAGACTGACAATGACAACACAAATTGTTCAGCATCTCAAAGTAGGATTAATTGATGTTTAGGTTTCATTTCAAATTATTTATATTTTTCATATGACAAATAAATTTATTCTTCTCTAATGCAGAATCTTCCCAAGTGAAAGAAGAAGCTTCTCAAGGATAAAGAAAAGGAATGGAAATCATCACTACAAATCTACAATCAAATCACTAATAGTGTACTTCCTGTAACTAAGAAGCTTAATTAATGTTGCATGTATCTGGTGCATGTTCTAGGAATACTGCTAAAATATGGAAACACTACTAGTCTATTTCCTGTCACTAAGAAGTTCAACTTTTATTTTGCATTTGTAGACATTACTTTATGTTATTTCTTTGAATGAGTTATTATGCTTCTTTGGATAATATTAATTAACCCATGCTTAATTAATTCTATGATTGATATGGAGTAGACCAGAACGATCAATAACCGATGAAAGCGCTCGTATGCGGTGATCTCCGATGTGGTGGAAGTAGTTCTCCGTTGCGGTGGAATTTGTTCTCTGGTTGGGAGAAATATATCAAATAGATTAGCGCTACAACACTCAAGTTAGTGACAGAAATGAGGATGGAAATTGTGCGGAAAGTGGTGAAAATGTGATTGTACCTTTACTCTCTTAAAGACATGAGGAACTTTAGGAGATGATAAGAACAAGGATGTTGCGAGAAAGTTTTTTGATAAAGCTCACTTGCATGTCCTCCAAGGTAGATTCCTTTGAGTGGGGTTAGTTGTCATTAGTTGCTCAAAAACTGAACTGATGTTCCCTGCGTTGATTGTCTACACATGTCTCACGCGCGCGTAGGATTGAAGGTGGCGCACCTAGGCCATTTGAGAGCGGTTACATTAATAATCACATAATTTTGTTGACATGTTGCGAACCGCGGACTGGTACATGCGTACTAGTTTGTGGTACTTTTGTGAATTGGTTCCCACAAATTCTTGAATAATTCTTCAAAATCGACGAACTGAGATATTTGAAGATTGAAGAAAGAGGAAGACGAGGTTGAGTAGGAGATATAAACGAAAACCTCTAGTGGTTCAAATTAAATTTGCATAAAATCTCTTTGAAACTTGCAAAAAGAAAATGTCTCTTACAAAATAAAACTGAAAAAAAGTGAATATAGAAAAAGTTTTGGTAAGTGGGCACTAGTTTGTTGCAGTTGACTATTATAATTCTTCTACTTTATGTACTGATTAATTTAACTAATTAAATATTACTCCTTTCGTCCCGTAATAACTAAGTCATTTCGTCATTTCATACTTCTTCCATTCTTAAATATATGTCGCAGTCAACCACTTCACAAATGTCAATACACAACTTTGACTATAAATATCTTTAATTATCGATAAGAGATTTTGAGTACTATAGTAGAGTTTGAAAGACTCGCATTAGATAAAAAAGATCTTTTTCTAAAAAAATTGTTGATAGCTTACTATAGTTAATTAGGTAGCACTCTTACTAGTACTATAAACTTTGATGTGTATTGAACCTCTATACCCCATACATACTGAGTTTTTCACATGTCGCATACCGTAAACTTATACATGTACCGCATACCAACATAAATTTCAAATTACTCCCTCTAGAATGAAATATAAGCAAATATGGTAGTTGAAAAGTTGATGGATGTGACCTAAATTTTTAACTACATACATTGACCTTTCGACTACCTTATTTGTTTATATTTCATTCTGCAAGGAGTATGTGACTATGGGTATCATACATTGAAAATGGATCCTACATGAGTTTTACCAAATAGAAGAAAGAATTTTCGAAAGAGAGTGTTTATAGCATTTATGAGAATTGATGTTGAGAGAAATCAATAAAACACTTGAACTGAGTAAGGATCTTCTTCATTTATAAAAATAAATTGAGAATGACATTTAGAAAGAAATACACACAAAAAAAAGTTGTGGGTCGTACAATTAAGTGGGTTCCATCATTAATTACTCCCTCTGGTCCCTATTATAAGAAAAACTTTAAAAAAAATGGTCCAATTTATAAGAAAATGTCACAACTTTTAATGTATAATTATTGTTTAAAAAACTTTATATTCCTCATTTAATGGTTCTCTTTTTAATATTAGTGAGTGTATTTAATATTTCATTATATTTTACTAGTTCCAAGAAGCCGAACTTTGGTCAGGTGGAAAAATGAATTACTGACCAATACGCATCTTTATCTTTATCTTTATATATATAAATGTTAGGTAGTCTTGACAACCCTAATGACTAACCCTAACTTTTCTTTTGAAAGAAATTTATGAAAAAAAATCCTTGCTGAGAGTTGAACCACAAACCAACTTCTAATAGGTCACAGCTGTAACCACTGGATCACTAATGGTTTTTGTGACTTATAATTGCTTTTATTTTATATATATCTACGGCAATTATAAAAAGGGGGTTTGAATATTTTTATGCACAATCTAATATATTTTGGTTTGTGATATGAAATATATTTTAATACTCAATAATATATTTTTATACTGAATATGATATATTTTGGTACTCAATTTGAGATATTTTTGAATTAAATCTAATATACTATTTTTATATTGAATATGATATATTTTGGTACTCAATTTGAGATATTTTTGTACTAAATCTAATATATTTTTGTACTTAATAATATATTTTAAAATTGAAGAGTAAACCCGTTAAATAGTTATGAGAGAAATCTAGTTCAGTTAAAAGGTTATAAATAGAGGAGAGCATTAGAGAATTAGGGTTACAACAAACAAGAAATTAAATGTTAAGTAGTGTTGCCCTAACCCCAATGATTAGCCCTAATTTTTAGTTCTAAAAAAAAATTATAAAAAATCACATGCTTCCAAATCACAACTCTTACCAACAAGGTACTAATGTTTTTACAAATTTCAAGATAAATGTAATCGAATATGAAGGTTGAGAAAGAATGAATTCGGGAACACCCAGATAGAATCGAACCATGTACAACTTAGCGACATATCTATGTACTACCGCTGCACCACTAATGTTTATGATGTCTAATTGTTTGTTTTCCATGCATATATTGAATGAAAGCGAAGTCTTTATGGTTGCCTACTTTCTACCTCTGAGCCATTTTTTTTTTTTGGGAAAAACCACTAAGCTACTTAATATGCAGTTTATTTATACCAATATGCTGTTTATTCATGCTAACATGTAAATAACTGTTCCTTATACGGTTAATTTTTTCCATGTAAAACTTATAACCACTTTAACACATAAATACCTCATCACCTTAGGCACTACTTTGTGATTCTTTTACTATTTTTTGGTGTTTATTTTATGTGCTATTTTTCTCTCTTTGGGTTGAGAAATAAATCTATTATCTATATATTATAATCCTATTAAGTCCTCCCATATTCCTTCCTTAAAACCCTAATTTTTTCCCTCCTAAACCAAATTAGTGGGTCCTTAATTATACAATTATCTCATTGTTTGTCTCAAAAAAAATAATTCATATGAATTGATATGGCCAAACTTTGTTTTCCCATAAATATTCTACTTCCAATTGTGTTTAACAACTACTCCATTTTCATTGTACTATGTCTTCGATAAATGCCTAAAAACAAGAAACAATCCACTAACCCAATGAAATGAATGAACTAAAAGTTCCTCTTCCACCTCCCTACCGCCCACTAATGTTTCAATTGGTCTCTCTCTCATTTTCTTTTTCTCTCCATTTTTCTTCCACCTCTTTCTCATCTTTCTATCTCCATTTTCTTTTCTGTTAAGGTAATTGATCATAACTATTATGACAAGTAGGAAACAAAAATTGTTAATTAAAGGTGGACATATGACAATAAAATTATCAAACAATTCATGTCATGGCTCCACCTAAATTGTTTGATAACAATTTGAAGGTAGAAATTAACAATCTTAAGTTTTCTTAAAAGTTATATCGAGAAAATAACATATAAGAGATTCTTCCTCCCATAAATATATAAGAGATTCTCGAAAGAAATACTCAATTGTTGTCACGGGTCCACCTCAATTGTTTGATAACCCCAGTTGTTAATTAAAGATTCTCGATATAAATAAAATAAACGAATAAATTTTTTTTTATATAATTCACCCGTGCGACCGTCGCACGGGTGTGCGATCTAGTAATACTAAATGTTAGGTAGTCTTGACCTAACCTTAATGACTAACCCTAATTTTTTGTTTTGAAAAATTTTTATGAAAAAACTCCTGGTGGGGATCGAACCAGGTACCACATGCTTCCAAATCACAACTCTTACCACCAAGGTACTGATGTTTTTTATGGCATGCAATTGCTTCAATGTTATGTATTCAACACAAATTTCGGGCCCTCTTTCTTTCAATCTCACAATTCCTAAATCATTTCTCACTCACTTTCATCTCTCTCACCATCATGCAATTGAACCTAATAACCATAACCCCACCCTTTTTGACGGACATAATTAATTTTTATGAAAAAAAAGGTCTGCAAGGAATTGAATCAGGTAACACATGAAAATGTCATTTTTTTAAAAGCCATTAACCTCATTGCAATTCCTTTTTTGATAGCAGTTCCTTTTCATTAGTAACGGTTCCTTTTCACTATTATTTTTTCTTTCAATTACCACAATGCAGATCCTTTTTATTATTTTTTTCTTTCAGTTACCACATAACAGTTGTTTTTCCTTTTTATAGATTTAACAGCCCTTGTGGTTAGGATCAGTTTCTTAGTGTACGCTTACTACGTGCTACGATATTAAAGTTGCATCTTTAAAATTGTTGATAATTTGATTAATTCAGATGATAATTTTATCACTAGAAACTTCACTTTTTAGTGTAATTTAACCTCTTTGTTTCTCCTATATTATATTAATTACTTGAAGTTATTTATTCTGCCTTTTTATTTGCAAAAACCACTACACTAGATTATAACATTACTTTGTTTTCTCACTTTGACTTTTGAAACATGTTTACTATTTTCAATTTGCTTATTTTAGTTGTTCTTTTAACATGAATGTAATCGAATATGAAGGTTGAGAAAGAAGAAATTCGGAAACACAAAGTGATAATATTATTTGGTAACAAAATAAAGTTAATAACTTAAATTGGTGAATTTTTGCACCTTTTCTTTTGTTTTTTTCCGATCGTTTCATAACAAACCGGGTTGAAGATGGTCTAGATCCAATGATTTGCCAATACGACATTAATGTTTATGATCTCTACATGTTTGATTCCAAAACATATATGCAATTAAAGAGAAGGAAAACAAGAAATCATATTTCCCACTACCGCCCCCCACTTTCTTTCTTTCCCCAAATCTGATTCAACAATTAACCGTCAAATGAGATATGCAATTAAAGAGAAGGAAAACAAGAACTCCTATTTGCCACTACCCCAATACCGCCTCCCACTTTCTTTCTTTCCCCAAATATAATTCAGCAATTAACAACTTCAACACATAAATTAGTAACTGCATGCATACAATGATTCAAAAAAGAAAAAAAGGTAATTTTTCATAAATGAACTTTCTTTTGCAGGTTTTGAGAATATGAGGATAAGGTAATGGTGCTTATTCTGGTTTGTTTTGATATTATATATTAATATGTTCTTGCAATTGACGTTTATATGAATCAGTTTAAAGCATTCATTTATTTTTGCTAAGTTCCTACAAAATGCAGATAAATAGATTGTTGAAGGCATGTTGTTTATGCGGTTGTTATAGACTGATTATCTCTAAAATTAATCATTGTTCTGCTCCTGTTTGGATTTTTTACTAAATATGAGTGTCTCTGTTGCACAAGGTTTGTACCTTCATCTTCTTCTACATTAGATTCTCGATTTCTTTTCCTATTTTATTTGTTACTTTGAACTTTTATAGTGTAGTGTGAATTATTATTTACTTTGATATGGTGGTCCTGTTAAGCTCTACAAAGTAACAATTATTTAGTTGTTCTGCTTTTGTCTTTAATCTAAGATAAGGTTTCAACCACTGGGATACATTATAATAGGCGTGGCAGCAGACAAGCCATGCAGATTAGATATTTATGGCTTATGTGTTATTTGGTATGTTCTTGAACTATTTCTACTTCTCATTCTCATTTTATTTTTTGAAAATGATGTTTCTTATGGTTGTTGATGTGACTTTCCTTATGGTTTGGTTCTCTCATATCGTCGTTGATGCCACTTTCCCTCTGATTTTTCTCTGCATCTTTTTTTGATTTTTTGGAGAACCATTTATAATGTTGGATTTCTTTTAATTATCATCGGCTTATTGTGACGGTCAAATACAATATTGTGTCGGACAGAACAATCTACGTCAACTTGATTTTTATCCATTTGTTAATTTTTCTATCTACAAATTTGCTGCTCGCAACTCATTGTTGTGTGTTTTTTTGCAGCAAAGTAGTAATGTTCATTATTTAAGAGACTCAACACACCAAAATTGGAATGAAGGTAGTCAATGAACTCTATATTATGTATCCTTTTCGTTAATTGTATTCTACTTTTTTTTATTGAAGAATTTAATCGTGTTCTAACTGATAACTAAATAAAATTAATCCCCTTAAATGCTAATTCTTGGAGCAGAAAGTATGAACAGGAACAAAAAACCATAAGTTCAACGAAACAACAATTTATGTTAATTCCTTTTACAATTTTCTATTCTATTTTATTTTTTAATCATGTATTTGCTTTTTGTTTTGCTAATTTGTTCTTTGTTTTAATTAATTTTTCCTACATTCTTTTTGTAGACGGTGCACTTTTGAAAGATGCTCACATTGGGTAACATTCATGACTAGGGAAATATGCAAGGTTAAACTTTATATTGGACTGCAAAGACATAATTTACTGATATAAGAGATACCATCAAATACATGATGTTTGTGTAGGGATGTTATGAGGGAGCAATTTTTACTTGGTGTTTTGAAGTTAAGGTGTAGTCTATGTTATATTTTTTAGATGTACAGTGTGTTTTAATTATGACTTTCTAAAACAACCCGTGCATCGCACGGGTCGAAGTCTAGTTTAAGAAAAGAGTAGGGTAGTATAGGGTATTCATCAAGGAGTTTTAAATGAAGTAGTCAAACACAATAAATCTCAACTAGTTCCACAAAATAAAGAGGGTGTCACATACGCACACACTTGGTCTCATACGAAAGCCATAATTTAATTCTAATCTCCTTAACAGTCATTGTCATCTAAACTTCATAGCAAGCAGTACTCAGTCATGGCTAGTGACACTCCTGAGGTGAAGCCAATCCACTTTTTCAAGATAATACTTGCTCAAAATCTTCATGATGGAAAGCTTGTAAGCCTTTTACTTAAATTCTTTTCTTTTTCTTCTGATAATCTTGAGTTAGATTCTTTGTTCAGGTAGTTTATATTGTTTGTATACCTTATAACATGATCACATTACTTTGTATTTTGCTTGCAACATTTTATTATGTCGCAAGATTTGTTTTTCATAGTTTGTGGGTTGGTAGCATTACCTCTACTCATCTATGTCGCTAATGGCTTCATGGCCAATTTGAACAATTTCTTTCTTTTTTTTCTTTTGTTCATTTTCTTAATTTTTTATTTATTTTTTAAAACAAAACCAGCAAGTAATTAACTTGGGTAAGATGGAAATTGCTTATCTCACTTCTCAAATTGCTCTTCTTCAACGGTCGTTGGCCCAACGGTTGTTAAACTGCCGTTCGGCTTTTCAGCCGCAATTAACTGTGGTTGAACACTTTTAAGATCGGTTGAACCGACTTAAAAAGTGATTAACCCACTCTAAAAATGTCCAACGACAGTTAACTGCCGCTGGGGTATGTTTTTGAACAATTTCAGAAGTGAGATAAGCAATTTCTATGTAAGATAGCATGTATCCTGACATACTGGCCTACCAAAATGGAAGGCCACTAATAGGTTCTATTCTATTTGTATATAGGCCTTCTCTAATAGTGCTTTATATAGAAAACGTAGTGCCAAAAATAATTTCATGAGTTCTATCATGCATACTAATTTGGTTTCATTAATTGACAGATGATGCCAAGAAAGTTTGTGGAGAAATATGGAAAAGGTCTACCAATAGCTATATGTCTAGAGACTCCAAATGGTGCAAAATGGAAATTAAATTTGGTAAAAAGTGATGGCAAAATATGGTTTGAAAAGGGTTGGAAAAAATTTGCAGTGTGTCATTCTCTAGCTCATGGCCATCTTCTGCTTTTCAAATATCAAAGAAATTCTCATTTTCTTGTGCACATCTTTAAAAAGAGTGCCTTAGAGATAAATTACCCTTTCCAAAGAGTTGCAGCTAAAGCTAATAGGTTTTCCAATGGTCAAGGAAATAAACCTCCAAATGGTGAAAAGTGTAGAGCAACTCAAAAGAGAAAAGTTAACTCATTTGAATTTCATCAACCATGTGAAATTGGAAGCAGTAGTTGTTTTAAAGTCGGAAAATTGCAAAAGGTGGCATCTTTGCATCATAGTGACAGAGTGTCCAAAGGTATACGATTTTATCTTCGTTGTCTCATCAAAGTTTCACAAGTGAAAACAATTTTTTTTTAGGGGAAGTGAAAACAAATTATTAACTTTTGTTCTTTTCAATTCATATTATCATTTTTCTTTCCATGAGGTGTCGATGGACGAAGTTCAAATCCGAACGGCTGTAGAACAGCTATCAGTGCAGCTTTTAATTATTAGCAATATTCACCTTCTCCAATTTTTTTAATTTTATTTTTTAAAAATTTAAATGTCATGCACCTGCTATTAAGCGAGTGTTTGGATTCACGTTTGAATGGAATTTCTCGTGTCCCAATGAGCTCTTAACGTGAACTTTGTGAAGCTACTTTTCCAAGCTTCTGTATAGTCGTGCATTTTTTCCCCTCTTGGACGCAGTTCCAAACATGCCATAAGTCTAGTAACTAGTAAAACCACGTAGAATTGGCTAACATTTTAGCAGGTTTCAATATGTAGAAACATGAAAGGTCATCAAATATCAGCCTTAATGTGTTCCAATTTTGCAGGAAAACAAGTGATTCCTACTGCTGAGAAAATTACAACTGTTGAAAGAGCAAAATCTTTCAAAACATGTAATCCATCCTTTGTCGTTGTCATGCGTGCATCATACGTTGAACATCATTTTCTTCTGGTAAGTTGCAATGAAATATTTGGCTTGTAGAACATAAGATGATAGTCAACAACATCAATAACCAAATCTTTTTCTAATCTTTACTAGATAGATCAAGGCATGAGAAATATATATTGATAATCTAAAAATAATTCAAAAACTATGTATGCACTAAGGATAATTAGAATATAATTAAGAGTTGTTAGAGAACTTGCTTAGTTAGTTGATTAGTTTGTTAGGTGATTGATAGGTTCTGTTGTTATTTTGTTTATTCTCGACAAGTATTTGATTAACGCTTGAGGGGAGGGGATAATTTTGATTAAACGAGTTTTGTGACTGATTAATACATATTTTCTGTTTTCTTTCTCTTTTCATCTTTCTGTTGATACCAACTGGTCCCTGTTGAGCAATTGTGCCCAGCTCAAATGGACAATTCTAACAAGTGACATCATGATTAGATTAGATTAGATAACTATGTAAAAAAACACTACTAATGCATAGTCCTTCATAAAAAATCATTTAAAAAATTGTACTTTTCAACGAGAACTTTCGATTTTTTATTCATTAACATTTGTCTTTTCCTTTACTTGGCAGAATATACCACGTATGTTTGGTAATAGACACTTTGATTTGAATAAGAAGAGAGGAGATATTTATTTTAAGGTGTTAAATGAAGGAGTTTGGCCTGCAAAGTACTCTATCAGGAAGTACAGTAAAGGACTACAATTTGAACTCACAGGTGGATGGAAGGCATTTGCAGAGGACAATAACTTGAAAGTTGGTGATGTTTGCAAGTTTGAGCTCATCTCTATCACTATACTTACCTTCATTGTTCACATCTTTAGAGAGACAGACAATGGCACCACAGATTGTTCAACATCCTAAATTTATTCTTCCATCCTATGCAGAATCTTTCCAAATGAAAGAAGAAGCTACTTAAGGATAAAGGGAATGGAACTCATTACTATTTACCACAAATCTACAATCAAATCACTACCACCACCAAGGAGTTTTAGATCTTAACGTAGCTTAATTAATGTTGCATGTATCTAGTGCATATGTTTTAGGAACACTACTAAAAAATGAAAACACTATTAGTCTACTTCCTGTAACCAAGAAACTCAGCTTTATTTTGCATTTCTAGACATTACTTGATGCTATTGCTATGTTTCTGAATGAACTATTATGCTTTTTTGGCTAATATTATCCCTTGAGTATGTTTTTTAGTCTTTGTTTATGATTAAGATAATAAGGAGAATCATAAATAGTGTCTTAGAGGCATTAATGGTTAAACATCTAAAACAAGTAAGTTTTCATAAAAAATGGTGTAATAATTATTGAGAAATGCTCTTCTCCCGAAATGAATGCTCCCGAGAATATCACGATAGTGGAATATAACTACAGCAATAACCCCTTTTATTTTCATCCACCCCATGTTTTCCTACAAATGAGAGATCTAACGGTTGCTACAAATTCGTGATATCTTCGCTATGTTTTTTATCGCTTTATATAGCAACACTCATAATTATTTGATCAAAAGTAACACCTTATATTTCTAAGACATAGTTTTTATGGATTCTTTAACCAATGCCCTAGGGGCACCGGTTACCAAGACCTAAATAATAATTGGTGATCCACTCTTGCTATAAATGTAGGATATGGATTCCATGCAGTTACTGCGTCACGCAGTAATTGCTACCGACCGTTTGATCAAAAACCTAAGGTTAAGATCAAACTATGTGAAAACTGGTCAAACAAATCTGAACCAAAGAATCACTTTTCTACGGCCGAGATCTACTGCTGCATGTAACTGCGCGAAGAAGTTACAACAAGAGATCCAGGTCCATAAACGTTTTGGTATCATAAGTTCTGCACATGAGGGAATCAAGCCAAAACAAGGTTTGAGTGTTTGACTTAGATTGATA
The DNA here is from genome assembly GCA_018208015.1 of Medicago ruthenica. Lineage (NCBI taxonomy): Eukaryota > Viridiplantae > Streptophyta > Magnoliopsida > Fabales > Fabaceae > Medicago > Medicago ruthenica. The sequence goes on from WNNG01000393.1 coordinate 82,064, forward strand.
GAACTTCTACTCGTCTCACTCCAAGTGTTTAAATTGAAATGTCATTGCTCCTAGTGAGAAGAGAAACAGCAATAAAAAGAACATAAAATTCATTTTCATGTTGCTTTTTGGTTTACCTTCATCATATAAACTATTACAAAATATTTCAAAAATTACAACAAATGTTGAAAAAGATAAAAAGTAATCTACCAATTACATGTATACATTTTATTTTGATTCAATGGTTACCTGTATACATAAATACTAGGTTGAGCACCCGTGCAACGCACGGGGAAATTATCTTTTCGATATATTTATTATTTGATACTATTAAGATAAAATTTACATTAATATATATATATATTAGTTATCAATATCTCATAGCAATAACATATTTATTATTAATGTGTTAAAAGAGGTGTAACACGACACTTTTGGATATGTTCATTACTAAATGTCAGTCAACTTAAAATTGGTGTAACAAACAATCATCGTCAACGATAGCTTCAGCGTGTGTTGTGGCTCCATAATTGGTAGCTTTTAACATCAAAAATATTGCACATAAGATGCAATTTAATAGCTTTAACATTAAAAAAACATCTCTGTTTCAAAATTTAAATTACTCCACAACAAAACGTTTGGACTTAAACCTAGTAACTAAAGCCTCCTTATGTGAAGAATATAAAACTTTGACTTAAACAAAATACATATAGCATCCCGTGTTTGTAGAATATAAAATTTTGGATTTATTTCAAATAGCTATAAAAACTAACAACAATGAAATGTGTAATTATATAAAACAAACATTGATATAATAAGATCAAAGTCCAATAGCAAGTTTGCATAGATTATATATTTCCCATTATCATATTTTTTTTAGGATGATAAAAGTAATAATTAAGTATACGGATGAAGTGCCAATTAAAGTTACAATAATGTTTATCGTAAACCACATTATGATTACCAAGGCCACATCCATTTCATAATTTTGTCTAACACCATCTCAAGTGTTCTTGAAGAGTTTTACACTTGGTTCATAAGATGTTCTTTCAAGTTTACGGTCAAAATAATTACATTTCTTTAAGATCTTCTCAACATAGTGAGATTGATCCAAAAAGTTCTCTTTTCTGAGCTAGTAATCTTGATACCAAGAATTACTTCAACTTTGCATAGGTCTTTCTTATCAATGTTGTTGATAAACAATGATTTCACGTAATTTACAACATGATTCTTTGAACCAAATATAAGCAAGTCGTCTACATAGAGAAATATATGATCGTATAAATTTTATTTTTGTATTTGTAATAAATACATTTTTCATTTTCAGTTACTTTATACTCGTTTGATATCATTAGATGTCAAATTTTTCATATCATTCCTTAGGAGTTTATTTTTGACAAGAATTATCGAGCTTACAGACATTGTTTTCTTGCCCATGAATCACAGAACGTTCAGGTTGTTTCATATAGATTTCTTCTTCTAGTTCACCATTTAAAAAGGCAACTTTCACATCCATTTGATGTACTATCAAGTTATGAACAGCGGCTAAAAGGACTAGCACCCTTATGGATATGATTCTAGTGACTGGTGAATGAGTGTCAAAAAAATCTATATTTTTCTTTTTGTCTAAAACCTTTTTCTATAAGGTAAGCCTTGTACTTAGCAACCGAACCATCAGGTTTTAGTTCCTTGTTTCAAAATCTAAATACAACATATTGGTTTGCAACCAGGAGGCAAGTGAACTAAGTGTCATGTTTCGTTAGACTTTAGAGAATCCATTTCATCGTTTATTGTTTCTTGCCATAATTCAACATCCAATGAGGATATAACTTCTTTAAGGCTTAATGGATCTTCTTCCAATGTATAAACCATATCACCAGGTCCATACTCTTTAGCAATTATTGCTTTCTTACTTCTTCAAGGTTCTATAACATCTCATTTGATGTTTTCATCACTATTTCTGATTATTGGAACATTATCAGAAGTAGTGCCCTCGCCAACTCTTAATTCAAAAAGGAATTTATTTTGCCCCCACTAGTGCCCCCACTATTCTTTAATTTACATTTACAAGGGTATTTATTTTCATAAAGATCAACATCATTTAATTCTATGATCACTTTAACATTTAGGTCATAAAACTCGTACGCTTTGCTATTTATAACATACCCAAACGGGCCTTTTTTTAGTCATAAAAATAAGCTATAAGCTCGTAAGAAAATGACAGTTACCAAACAGGCTTTTTTAGTCAAACGAACTTATAAGACATAAGTTATAAACTATAAGAGCAAAAGTGAGACTTGCCAAACATAACCAAAGTGACGGTTACGACATGAGTCTTTTTTAGTTAAATGAACTTATAAGACAAGTTATAAGGTCAAAAAACATGTCTTACCAAACAAAACTTTAATATTTTTTTTTTCAATTAAGATTGCTAAAACTGAAATAAAAAATAATAAGTTATAAGTTTGAATTACTCTAAGGTAACTTTTGCATTGAAAAGAACATTTTTTACACTTTTAAAAATTTGACTGCATAAAAATATTATTACTAAGTTTGTTTCTTTAACTAGTGTGTCGTGGACTCATGATAAAATGACAATTATCAAACAAGTATTTTTTAGTCAAAATAAACTTATATGAAATAAGCTATAAGCTAAAAAATGTGTCGGTAATGTTATTTTGTAGTCCTAGTCCAATAGAGACGGGGGGGTGTATCCTAATCAGCTAATCTTTGACAAGCACAATGAAGGAAGTCGATGAGACATGTTGTTGATTGCTAATAGAAGTAAACAATTTTTTGTTAGTTCCAAGAAGTCTTGAGCTTTGATCTGGTTAAAAACTGAACCAAAGCATACGCATTTAAAGAGAAGAGTAGGGGTAGTAATTAGTACTAGTATAGGTTATTCATCAAGAGTTTTAATTGAAGTAGCAGCACGCATTAAAACAAATCAGTCTCAAATCTCAACTAATTTGGAATATGAAAAGCCATAGTATTATTAGAGCAACTACAATGGAGACCCTTAATTTGGAGTTTTTAAACGAGTCTCACACGTACACATCACTCTTTTATAATTTTTTAATAACAGTAATTAATAAGTACTCAGTTACTCCAATGAAGACTCTCTGACAAAAGGTCTAAATGGGTCCCACCACTAACTCTTCATCGTTTACATTCCAACAATAACATATTATTTTAATAAAAAATAGTGTGGAGTCCACTTAAAAATGAATGTCTTAGATACCGGATCTTAAATGGTGAAGACCTGACCATTGGGTATTGTCTTATCCTCTATTGTATAATCCTTACTCTTAAGTTCCATATTCTTCTTGGTTATCATTGTCATCTAGACTTCATTCATTGGAGACAGTACTCACTCATTCATAAGGTTTTGTACTTTAATAATAAGTAAGATCATGGCTAGTAAAATTCCAGAGGTGAAGCCAATCCACTTTTTCAAGATCATACTTACTCAAAGCATTCATGAAGGAAAGCTTGTAAGCGTTTGACTTTGATTCTTTGTTCATGTAGTTTATGTTTTTTTATCTTATAATAAGATCATGTTATGTCACTTTGTATTTGAAGAAAGCGAGAGCTTCGTGCAACCTTGTACTCCCTCCGTCCCTATTTATAGGAGTACTTTACAAAAAAGTTTTGTCCATAAATATAAGATCATATACAAATTCCTAGATGCATTGATTACTCTTTTTTCAAATATACCCCTTATTAATACTATCAATTTGTCTAGGTATATGAAAAGTTAACATTTAATATATATTTAATTAAGGGTAATCTAGTAATAGTCACACTAATTTGAAACAATTTTATTACTCCAACAACTTTTCTTAATACACGTGATTTTTGTAAACTACTCCTATAAAAAGGGACGGGGGAGTATTATGTTATAACAAGAAAACCTTATGACATAATAAAACGATAGCATATACCATGCGTATTAATGATATCAATGCCATCTAACACATAACAAAATTTGACAGATTGATAAACTAATAAAGTATGTGCATGCATCATACTACCAGTAGTTGCGAAAAGGATCAAAATTAAAAATAACATAATGGTTGGGCTCCCTAAGTACATGCCTCAAAACTATGGAAAAAATATTTCGGTGGACTACTTTTTCTAATAGTATTTTTTTCTAATAATCTTTATATGAAAAAATATTTACTGAAACATTTGGTTTATCTTTGTGGCCGAAGGATATATTTATTTATCCAAAAAAGTAAATAAATGAAAAGAGTTTTTAATGGAAATGTTATTAATTTTTTTTAATAAGGAAAACTAGTCCACCGAAATTGACAGCAGAGAGAATCAAACCTAAGACCTTGAGAGGAGCACGCACCAAGGTCCCAAGTCAACACTACTAGGTCACCCGAAGTCGGTTATACAATTAATAATTAATCATATAAAATAAAATATTGACTATAAAATTCACTTTTTATTTGTAAAAAAAAATACACTCTTTGAACATTTTAATATTTAAATAGAGAAAATAATTAATAAATGACACTAAAATTTAATAATATTAATTATTGAATATTTTTTTGGGTAACATAATTTAGGAATTAATTTTTTGAACAGAAATTTGAATTTTTATCATTATTTATAAAAAAACATTAAAAATAATTGAACAATAGTCTCTCTCTCTCTATATATATATATATATATATATATATATATATATATATATATAATAAAATAGAATATAGTATTTGTTTTTAAATATTAAGTATCAAAATACTATTATTTAACTTAAGGTACTAAATATATTAAACAATTATTTTCTAAAGAAAGGTACATATCTTTTTTTTAAAAACTCGGTATACAGTCTTAAGACCAGCTGATCCAGAAGACCAATCCTAATCCAAGGGAGCAAACATATATTTGATTTAATAATGCTTTCAATAGTTTATACTATATGTAGGTTTATTTTTCATTCTATCTAATTTATTTTAATATATTAAATGTGTTAAAAATAAGAAATAAAATTGAACCTCAATGCTATATCTCTAGTATATAATTATCATTGTTACCATTTAATAGTAATTTTTTTGTTAAATATCTACTAATTTAGTTTATTTTACAATCATTTTTAAACACGTATTGGTTGGTTTAACTCTGTATGCTTTAGATCTCTCAGAGTATCCTAAAAAGATACCCTTATGAGCCTTAGCATCAAATTTCTTTAGGTAGACTTTGTTGATTAGAATGTAACATGTACATCCAAACTGATGAAAATAAGAAATGCTTGGCTTTCTTCCTTTGAATAATTCATATGTTGTTTTATTCAGAATTGGTCTAATATAGATTCTGTTTGAATATAATATGTTGTGTTTACAGCTTCTGCCCAGAAGTACTTTGCAATGTTAGATTCATGAATCATGGTTCTGGCCATTTCTTGCAAAGATCTGTTCTTTCTCTCTACAACTCAATTTTGTTGTGGAGTTCTAGGAGAAGAGAACTCATGGAGGATTCCATGTTTTTCACAAAAAGTTTCAAAAGGTTCATTCTCAAATTCACCACCATGATCACTTCTAACTTTCAAAATTTTCAATTCATTTTCAGTTTGTACTTGGTTGCAGAAGTTGTTGAACACATCATATGTTTCATGCTTGGTTCTAAGAAATTTAACCCAAGTCCACCTACTGTAATCATCAACAATTACCAGTCCATACTTCTTCCCATTGATTGATGTTGTGCCAACAGGACCAAACAAATCAATGTGAAGTAGTTCTAAGGGTCTGGAGGTGGAAACAATGTTTTTGGATTTAAAAGAACTTTTAATGATTTTTCCTTTATAGCATGCTCCACACAGAGCATCTGAGTGATAGTCAATGTCTGGTAAGCCTCTGACTAGTTGTAACTTGCTAAGCTTAGAGATGAGTCTCCAGTTAGCATGTCCCAACCTTTTATGCCATACCCATTTCTCATCACTCACTGACAGAAGACAAACTACCTTCTGATTAACCAGTTCTAAAAAATCAATTTTATAAACATTGTTCTTCCTCTTTCCTTTGAACACAACAAATTTATCTTTGTTGTTGATTACAGTGCAAGTGTTCTTATCAAACAAGACATCATAACCACTGTCACAAAATTGACTTATGCTAAGTAGGTTATGTCTTAGTCCATCTACCAACCAAACATTATTAATGGAAATGGAAGAATTACCTATCTTACCAGTACCAATGATATTGCCTTTCTGGTTTCCTCCAAATCCCACAGTTCCTCCCTCTTTCATGATCAGGGTTTGGAACATAGACCTTTCTCCTGTCGTTGTGAGGCGAGCAACCACTGTCCACGTACCATGACTTCTCATTTTCTTTGGCTTTTAAGCATATCTACAACTGTTGAGTATTTTGGAGTTAGCTGCATATTTTGGCAAATCCAATGTGTTGAATAGAAGCATCTACATGTTTAGAACAAGTCTTCAGTTACAAGAAATTGCATTTGAAGCTGTTCAGAAGCACTTTTGGCCTTCCGAAGCTGAAAGCACCTTCAGACGCACTGTAGCACTTCAGAAGCTGAAATGTGAGTCTGATGCCCTCGTTGACTTCATCAGAAGCTGGTTTTTCTGAATTGTTTTGGCGCGAATCTTTGCGAGATATATCAAGGATTTATCCACGCATATTGCTTCTAGAATGCTGGTTGATTTGGTGAAGATTTTATGAAGATTTGGTTCAGTTTTATGAAGTTCGTATTTTTCTGCAGAATCTTTATAAAGATACATTGCAGGTTTATTTGTTTCCTTATTGGATCATTCATAATTCAGAAACAAATCATGTGCAGAAGATTGGAATCTAATTTATGCTGATTGCTGAAGGCTATATAAGGAGTGCTTTGCTGCTATTCAAGATACGAGGAATTAGAGAGTTTTTATTCAGAAATAGAGTCTTAGTGTGTAAGCTTTTTAGCTTTGTTTGTGCACCACTCTGTTGAGTTGGTTTAGGTGTTTTGAGTTGTAATCACTCTAAGCCTGTAGGTACGAGTGCAAGTCATGTATTGAAGAGTGTTCTTCAAAACTGGGTAATTTGTTCAGAACTGGGTTAGTTCAAGTTTGTTTAAGTAACTGGGCTGTTACTTGAATAGGAAGTTAGTGGATTCTAATGCTCAAGAGTTGGGTAGAAGTCTGACTAGGTGGAGATTGATTGCTTGGGATAGGAACTGGGGGTCAGTGTCTGAGTCTTAAGGATTAATTCCAATAGTGGATTTCCTTCCTGGATTGGTATCCCCTAGAGTAGGAGGTGTTTACTCCGAATTGGGTTAACAAACTTGTGTGTTCTTTTTATTTCCTACACATTTAATATCTGCTGCTTAACTGTTTTTAATTGTGCTAAGTATTGGTTCAGAACCAGTGTAATCAGAACCAGTTAACTCCCAACTAGTTGCTAAGCAAGAAATTTCAATTGTCATCAGAGCAGGCACCCTGCCTGTGTTTTGGGTGAGTTCCAGGGGTATTTATTTCTGGCAAGTATGGATGGAGAAGGAGGCTATGTCAACAGACCACCCCTACTTGATGGCACAAATTATGAGTACTGGAAGTCCAGGATGTGTGCATTCCTGAAATCTATGGATAGCAAGACCTGGAAGGCTGTTCTGAAGGGTTGGGAACACCCAGTTGTGACTGATAAAGAAGGAAAGAAGACAGCAGTTTTAAAACCAAAAGAAGACTGGACTAATGATGAAGATGCTTTGTCACATGCAAATTCCAAAGCCCTGAATGCTATTTTCAATGGAGTGGATAAGAATGTATTCAGGATGATCAAGCAGTGCACAATTGCTAAGGATGCTTGGGATATTCTCAAGATTGCTCATGAAGGCACCTCAAAGGTAAAGTTGTCCAGACTTCAGCTTCTGACAACAATGTTTGAAAATCTCAGAATGCTGGAGGATGAGAACATACAAAGCTTTTACATGAACATTCTGGACATGGCTAATTCTTTTGAATCCCTTGGAGAAAAAGTTTCAGATGAGAAACTTGTTAGAAAAATTCTCAGATCCTTACCCAAGAGGTTTGATATGAAAGTAACTGCTATTGAAGAAGCACATGATATATCCAACATGAAGGTTGAGAAACTGATAGGTTCTCTTCAGAACTTTGAATTAAGCAGAACTGATCAGAAGGGTAAAGGTGTTGCATTTGTTGCTGATTCTGAATGTGTGGATGATGATAGCTCATCAGAAGCTCTTGTGCTGCTGAGTAAACAATTTAAGAAGTTCCTGAAGCAGAAGACAAGAATTGATGACAAAAGCAATCAGTCAAAGAAAGTTCAATGTTTTGAATGTGAAGGCTATGGGCATGTCAAGTCAGAATGTCCTAATTTTCTCAAGAAGCAGAAGAAGAGTCTGACTGCTTCCTGGTCTGATGATGACTCAGAAGGTGAAGAGAATAAACCTGTCAATGCTTTAACTGGTAAATTCTGGGCTGATGATCAAGTTATCGGTTCAGAAACTTGGTCAGAATCTGAAACAAGTGATGAAGAATCATCCTCTGAAGCTCTGGCTGCCTGTCACAAAAATCCAGCTGAGTTTTGCAGGAAGTTGCAATGTCAAGTTGTTGAAGTGTGCAACCAGATGGAAGAGCAGAAGAAAACTAATACTCAACTTCAGATTGAGAGGGATGAACACTTAGAAAAGATTTCTGTTCTCAGTAATGAGGTAATCCAACTCAATTCACAACTTGATCAGATGAAAAAGCAAGTTAGAATGTTAAATCCTGCTACTGATAAGTTGGAGAAAATTTTAGAGAATCAGAAACAAGGAAAAACTGGTTTAGGTTTTGTTAATCAGACTTAGAATACCAAACAGATGAATCCAGTTAATCAGTTTGTTCCTGCTACTCAGACTCATGATTCTATGGTTGGAACATCAAAGAGGAGACCTCAGAAACAAGCACAGATGCAAGGTCAGAAACAAACTCAGATGCAACCTCAGAAGCATGTTCAGATGTTGCCTCAGAAGCATGCTCAGGTGCAACCCCAGAAATGTTTCAGAAACAAAAAGAGGAATCATACTTGGGTTTGTCATCATTGTGGTAAAAAGGGTCACATTAAACCTTTTTGTTACAAGTTGCATGGTTATCCCAAACATTTGCAACACAGAAAAGTTGAACCAGCTGTGAACAAGAGCAAAATCAAGAAAGTTTGGAAACCAAAGAGTGAAGGTGTTGCTCAGAGTCTGAACAAAGGAAAAGGAAAGGTTGTTGCTGATGACAGCAAGCCAATTCCTGTAGCACAGAAGAATTCTGGTGCTGGACCATCCAAAATCTGGAGCAAAGTTCCTGTTCCTGATCAGAAGATTCTATTTTCTTGTGAGTCTGAAGTTGCTAGGACTTGTGTTCAGAAAAGAGTGGCTGATTTTGAGAAACAAATTGCTGGGAGAAATGTTTTCGATTGTGGTTCTTCAAATGTTTGTCAACATAAGGACTTATAGCAATTAAAGCAACCTGGATGTGAGGAAGATAGAGTACCTGCCAGTTGTGCTAATGCTAAGTGTGTTCCTGATCCTGGGTCTGAAGTTGATGCTGGGACTGATTCTGATGATGTATGTGCAGTTTTTAAACCCTGTGTTAAGTCTGAAGTTTGTCATAATTTTGTGGCTAAAAAGGGGGAGAAAACATGTGCTTGAGTTGTTCAAAGTGTATCTGGTGCAGAATTCATATGGTTCAGAAGCTGTCTAGATTTATTCAGAAATTGAGTGTTTTGTTCAGTGTTCTAAACCATTGCAGTGCACATGTGTTTGAGGGGGAATGTGTGTCTCAGGGGGAGTACAAGGTTATTATATTCCTGAGTGTTGGTGTGTTCTTGAAGTTTTCAATTTCAAAAGTTACTTGTTTCACAAGTTACTGCAGTTCAGAATTAAGGGGAGTTTTTATGGAGTAATGTTGAATGCTGAGTTGCAGGGGGAGTATTGTGAAGCTTCAGGAGTATTTGTGATGATCAGGAGTTGATCAGTGACTGTGTTTTGTGTGCTTCAAGTTGATCAGAAGCTGCAATGTATGTATCAGTGTTCAGAAGCTGAAACTGATTGGTTTTTAATGTTTAACATAGCTGAATCCGCTACTAATCTGTTTGCTATGTTATATATTTGTGGAGTTCTTCATTGCTGAGGTTGTCTTATGTGTGCTTGAAGAACTTGGTTGTGTGAACATTGGTTTTAGCCAAAAATTTGCCAAAGGGGGAGATTGTTGAGTATTTTGGAGTTGGCTGCATATTTTGGCAAATCCACTGTGTTGAATAGAAGCATCTCCATGTTTCGAACAAGTCTTCAGTTACAAGAAATTGCATTTGAAGCTGTTCAGAAGCACTTTTGGCCTTCAGAAGCTGAAAGCACCTTCAGACGCACTGTAGCACTTCAGAAGCTGAAATGTGAGTCTGATGCCCGCGTTGACTTTCGTTGACTTCATTAGAAGCTGGTTTTTCTGAGTTGTTTTGGCGCGAATCTTTGCGAGATATATCAAGGATTTATCCACGCATATTGCTTCTAGAATGCTGGTTGATTTGGTGAAGATTTTATGAAGATTTGGTTCAGTTTTATGAAGTTCGTATTTTTCTGCAGAATCTTTATAAAGATACATTGCAGGTTTATTTGTTTCCTTATTGGATCATTCATAATTCAGAAACAAATCATGTGCAGAAGATTGGAATCTAATTTATGCTGATTGCTGAAGGCTATATAAGGAGTGCTTTGCTGCTATTCAAGATACGAGGAATTAGAGAGTTTTTATTCAGAAATAGAGTCTTAGTGTGTAAGCTTTTTAGCTTTGTTTGTGCACCACTCTGTTGAGTTGGTTTAGGTGTTTTGAGTTGTAATCACTCTAAGCCTGTAGGTACGAGTGCAGGTCATGTATTGAAGAGTGTTCTTCAAAACTGGGTAATTTGTTCAGAACTGGGTTAGTTCAGGTTTGTTTAAGTAACTGGGCTGTTACTTGAATAGGAAGTTAGTGGATTCTAATACTCAAGAGTTGGGTAGAAGTCTGACTAGGTGGAGATTGATTGCTTGGGATAGAAACTGGGGGTCAGTGTCTGAGTCTTAAGGATTAATTCCAATAGTGGATTTCCTTCCTGGATTGGTATCCCCTAGAGTAGGAGGTGTTTACTCCGAACTGGGTTAACAAACCTGTGTGTTCTTTTTATTTCCTGCACATTTAATATCTGCTGCTTAACTATTTTTAATTGTGCTAAGTATTGGTTCAGAACCAGTGTAATCAGAACCAGTTAACTCCTAACTAGTTGCTAAGCCAGAAATTTCAACAACAGAAATGATTTCAGACTTAGGTACCCATATCTTTATGGGTCCTTTTTGGTTAGTTCTCAAAGGATATGGCTTCTTTTGTACCTTTTTTTTGACATTCTGAGATTTAAAAGGTTTTGCATACACTGGTTTCTTATCTTTTGAAGATTTTACAAACACGGTCTTTTGAAAATGTGAGTCTGAATTTTTCAGAGTCTGAGACTTACTTGTCTTAGGTTCTGACCTCTTCAGACTCTAAACCTTTTTAGGTTTAGAATCTGCTTTCCTCATAATCTTAGACTTAGAACCTTTTGGTTTAGATTTTGGCAAAGTTTTAGATTCTGCCTTCATCTTTTCCTTAGGTTCAGAAGTTTTGGATTCTGAGTTGTTCAGAACTTCATGTTCAGCAGTCTCAGTATCTGGTAAATTCAGTTTCTCCGAAATGTTAGATGCAGATACAAAACACACCTCAGTGCCTTTCATAATATCTTCAGAACAGGATGGTAGGTTTGTTTCTTTTGAATGATTGAATGGATCATTTTTGAAACCAATACCTTCTCCCCTGAAGTGCAATTTCTTGCTCACTTGGAACTTCATCAGATTTCTTATGAGTCATTTCTCTGAGTTCTCTAACTTCTTCATCAATCTCATTAATGTGATTTTGAAGTTGGAGATTCTCATCAGCCAGTAAATTATATTTCTTTTTCAAAGATTTTAATTGAATCAACTTGCTTCTGAGATAATTCATAAGATCCTTAACTGTATCAACAAGCGCAGAATGAGTAAGTTCAGAATATACCCTCATCTTCATCTTCAGAGTCTGATCCTGACTCTGTATCAGAAGATGTTGTTGCCAGTAAAGCTAGGTTAGCTTCTTCTTCATCGTCTTTTTCAGATTCAGATTCATTATCAAGATCATCCCATGTTGCCATAAGACTTTTCTTGAGCTTGTTTCTGAAGTTGCTTGATTTTGAGCTGGTCTTCTTGGATTTCTCCTTTGATTTGTCCTTCTGTAGCTCAGGACAGTTAGCTATGAAATGACCAGTCTTTTTGCAGTTGAAGCAACCCTTCTGATCTTTCTTCTTTGAACCAGATCCTTTGAAGTTACTGCTCCTGTTAGAGGACTTCTTTTGTCTTTTCATCAAGTACTAAAATCTTTTAGAAAACATTGCTAGCTCCTCAGCTTCTAAATCTTCTTTAGAACTTCCATCAGGAGATTCTTCATCAGATTCTATAGCTTTTAGAGCTTTTCATGACTTTCCTTTAGATTTAAGGGCTATAGACTTGGACTTTCTAACAGGTTCATCTTCATTGAGTCCTAGTTCATGCACTTTGAGAGAGCTGATAAGATCTTTAATACTGAGAGTATTTAGATCTTTAGCTTCCTCAATGTCAGTTACTTTAGGTCTCCATTTAGATGGTAGACTTCTGAGGATCTTGTTCACATGGTCAGCATTTGAGTAACTCTTTTTCAGAATCTGAAGTCCAGATACCAGAGTCTGAAACCTTGAGAACATAGTCTCAATGTTTTCATCCTCCTTCATCTTGAACAACTCATACTGTTTAACCAGAAGGTTAGCCTTGGCTTCTCTAACTTTCTTGTTTCCTTCATAGTTAGAGCATAAGGATGTGAAGATGGCCTTTGCAGTAGCTTTATCACTCAGCTTCAAGTATTCATTGTGAGGCAGAGAGTCCACAGTGATACCTCTTACTCTATGATGTTTCCTGTAGATCTTTCTTTCAGAATCAGTAAGGCTTTTTTTATCAATGGCTACTCCTTCTTCATCAACTGGTATAGTTATACCATCTTCAATGATATCCCAAAGGTTATCATCTATTCCAATGATATGACTATACATCTTGCTTTTCCACCATGAAAATTTTTCAGGGTCACCAATAAACATAGGAGGTTTATGGTGTGAGTGTGATTGCTTGTCATCTGACCATAGTCATATGATACAATAACACCACCTCTAGGAGGAGGTTGAGGGGAACCACTAGAATCCCCAGAAGACATGTTTTTCTCAGGATCTTGACTGACTCACTGTTAGGTGATTGAATATCAGAACCGAAGCTCTGATACCAACTGAAGGTGAGAAAAACACAAGAAGGGGGGGTTAAATTGTGTTGGCTTTTTCTTTCTCAAAAAACTTAGAGTTAGTTCAGCTTCTGATTGGGATCAAAGTCTGAAGCTAATACCAGAGTTAGAATGCAGCGGATAAAAAGTAAATGAGAGAGAGAGAAAGACACAAGCAATTATCCTGGTTCCTTCCACAATCCGGAAGTAGTCCAGTCCCCTTGTTACTTACAAGAGATTTTTCACTATAATCCAAATAGTTACAAATGCTCAAGCACACAAGCAAGAGACTTCCAAATGCTCAAACACACAGTAAGAGACTTCTAATTGCTCAAGCACACAAGCAAGAGACTTCTGATTGCTCAAGCACAAAAGCAAGAGACTTCTAATCAAACAGAGTTACAAATAAATATGTTTGAGTTGAACACTTGATATACTATCAGTGGTGTTCACAAAATACAACACAATTTTCAGACTCTAGACTTAAGAAATTCTAAATAAGAAAGTTTGAAAGAATTTCTAAGTTATTGATGCGTAGAGAATTTGACAGAGTATTGGCACTTTCAAAATTGTAGAGTCATATATTTCTTCTTCAAGTCTTCAGTCCTTTTATAGAGGGATAGAGAGACGTTGAGAAGATGCCAGATCATCAATAGAGTCGTTTGAATTGAAGCTTAATCCAACGTTGATTTGTTCCTTGATATGGACTACGTACCATGAAGAGTAACGTTTGAATACTTTCCTTAAAATGGATTGGATGTTTTGTCCAAGGAGACAAAGTTGCAGAGATCGTTCTGACTCTGAGGTTGTTGCAGAGGTCGTGGTCGTACTATGTCCTTTTGACAATGACAACAGTTGACTTCTGACTCCAGTCTTCAGACTCTAAACTTTAGACTCCAGTCTTCAGACTCCGAACTTCAGACTCCAGTCTTCAGACTCTGAACTTCAGACTCTGACTTGATACCCAAGCTTCAATATTTTCCTTTGCTCTTAACTTGATCTTTCAGAACCACTATTAGATACATAAATGTATGGTACTGCACACTTAGAACAAGCATTAGCATATCCAATTTTCTTTTTAACACTTTGTTATCATCAAAACTCAAAAGGGACTTGTTCATACATTTTGTTCCAACAGAATTGTCCAAGACACTTCTTGTTTTAACAATCTGAACTGAAAAACTTCAAGGTCTAAAACCTTTTCCAGTTTCAGAAACTATAAAAGGCCCTTTCTAATTTGGAGACCATTTGCCCAAGACTCTATCTTTTTTTTCCATAGGCAAAATATCTTTCCAAACTAAATCACCTAAGGCAAAAGATTTCGACTTAACTTTCTTATTATAAGCCTTAGCCACTCTTTCTTTTTGCCTTGTAAGGACATCTAATACAAGTAATCTTTCTTCGTCTAAATCAACCAATTCGTCTAAAATCATATCCCAATAATGACTGGTTGGGATTTCAATCTGTCTTTGAATTCTGGTTGACTGTAAACAAATTTCGACAGGTAATACTGTGTCATGTCCAAATGTGAGTCTGAATGGAGTAGTGTTAGTTGATCTCTAGGAGAATTTCGACAAGCCCATAACACTTGATCGAGGGTATTATGCCAATTTTTAGGCTTTTGCCCTGTGTGTTTTTTAATCAAATTAATGATAATTTTATTGGCTGCTTCGACTTGACCATTTGCTTGTGCATAATATGGTGTCGAAGTTAATAACTTAAACCCAATCTCAGAGGCAAATTCTACCATTTTTCGTCCAGTAAAAACTGAACCTTGATCTGTGGTAATGGTTTCAGGGATGCCAAATCTATACAAGATGTGGTTTTGAATAAACTTAATAACTGCCTCTTTATCCATGAAATTCTGGCCAGGCAATACTTAAGAGATAAACGCAGGTTCTGAACCAACAGGTTCTGAACAGAACTTAGCACAATATAAAAGCAGATAAACAGCAGAAAAGTAAAGTGCAGGAAAGCTAAAAACACACAAGGTTTGTTAACCCAGTTCGGAGTAAACACCTCCTACTCTGGGGGATACCAATCCAGGAAGGAAATCCACTATTGGATTTAATCCTTAAGACTCAGACACTGACTCCCAGTTCTTATCCCAAGCAATTAACCTCCACCTAGTAAGACTTCTACCCAACTCTGAGTAATAGAATCCACTATCTTCCTATTCAAGTAACTAAACCCAGTTACTGAAACCCTTAATCAAAGACACTCTGTTTTTCAGAAAAACTTCAAAAACACAAAGACTTCATTCGTACCTAAAGGCTTAGAATGAATTACAACTCTATAAAACTCTAAACCAACTCAAACTGAGTGGTGCACAATAAAGCTAAAAGCTTAAAATACTAAGACTCTATTTCTCTGAATAATTCTCTTAAATTCGTATGTTGAATAGCAGCAGCCCTCCTCCTTATATAGCCTTCAGTCTTGCAAAATAAAACTAATCTTCTGATTTGATTTGTTACAGAAATAAGATTGGTCCAATAATGTAACAAATAAAACTGTACTGAATCTTTTAAAGATTATAACAGGAAAATATGAATTTCATATCTTTGAACCAAATCTTCAATAAAATCTTCTCCAAATAAATCAACATTCTAGAAGCCATATGCGTGGATAAATCTTCAATAAATCTTGCAAAGATTCGCATAGAAAAACCTTGAAAATAACCAGCTTCTGATGAAGTCAACATAAGTCAACGCTGGCATCAGAACCTGAATTCAGCTTCTGAAGTGCTACAGTGCATTCAGCTTCTGATGACATTTTCAGCTTCTGAATGGCTTCAAAACACAAAACTTGCAACTGAAGAAATGTTTCAAATATGGAGATGCTTCTATTCAATACTTTGGTTTTGCCAAAACATGCAGCCAACACCAAAAGACTCAACAATCCACATTGGGTAAAGGAATAGCTTCAACCCATTTGGTAAAATAGTTTAGTCCAATAAGTATATAACGATGGCCTTTTGACGAAGTAGCTTTAACTTCACCAATGAAATCTAAGCCCCAACCCCTAAATTGCTAATGTTTTACTATTGCATGTAACTCACTTGCGGGCACATGTTGGATTCCTGCATGCTTTTGGCACTATTGGCACCCTTTATCTTGTGGCCTGCTTGATGAGATCCACAAGTTCCACTATGAGTACTGGATATTGCTAAATATGCCTCATTTTCACTAAGACATTTAAGTAATACTCCCTCAAGAGTCTTTTTTAATAATTCATTTCCAATAATCACATACCTCAAGGCTCTATACTTGATTTTTCGACTGGTGGTCCGTGGGAGATTTTCCAGATATTCGACAATCGGTTTTCGCCAATTATTATTCGACATATTGTCAATGGCAAAAATTTCAAAATTTTCAACATTTCTTGATGACAAATCTCTTGACTCTTCTGCCCCCCCCCCCCCCCCCCCCCCCCCCCAAATTTTTGGTATTGACAATTCAGTCGAAGAAAGATGTGTCGAAATGAGTTTATCTTTAATTTCTATTAACTCTTCTAGTTTCTCTTTAGAAACTTTATAGCTTGAAGCAATATGTGTCAAATCGTTTGCCTCTTGATGAAAGGTTTTTTCCTCACATTATATTTTCCTATCTACACGTGAGTATATTAGGATCGTCTCCACAGGGATTTGCGCGCTATCTTGAGCCGTTCAACAATCGTTATTGTTTTGAGTAAAGGGTTTGTAACTTGATTGCATATAAACTAATGGAACCTAAAAGCGGTAATAAAACAACAAGTAATAGGGAATAAAAGCGTTGGAATCGGAGTTCATCAATCTTGCATCGAATATAATCTAAAAATCATGCATATGAATTCTAGCGTTTTAGTGAAAATATCACGTATCACTCGACAACGTCATTCGTGTCCAAATGACGTCGTGAGATCGATCGTATCGTTTAATCGACGATTTCCCAATCTATTAAACGATTCGAAAGCATTACGTTCCGACACTTTATGCGATTATCAAAACCAAATTCCATGTCTAGAATTTCTTATTTTGATAGAAGATTATTCTAAACCTAGATTCAAAAGTATTTGTCAATAACAAGTAAATCAAGCATGGGAATGAAAAGCAAGAATAACTTCAATAACACATAAATTGCTAAAATCATATATTTGCATAATCAAATATTATATCTAAGCTAGATAAAGTACCTCCAATCCCAACAAAGGGAAGTTAGTTGTTCATTTTCATGACAACTATACAAAAGTTTAGAAAAAGATGAAAATCCAAGCCTAAGTCTTGATTTCCCAAAGTCTTAGTTGATTCCATAATCCCTTCACTCTTGCTCCTTGAAGATCATAGCTTCTAGCCCTAAAAACTGTCTAAAAACTAAATCCTAAAATATTACCGAACTGTAAAAATAAGCTATCTTCTGATAATCCTCAAAAAAGACTGAAACAAAGCTTAAATGCTAAAACTGATAATGACTTCTCGCTCTGCGATCCTAACTTTGCTCGACGAAGTAAGCTTTCTTTGCCAGTGGTTTTCAGCCACGTCTTCAAATAGCCTTTAAACCGCCTTGATTTCGCTGAGCGATGATAAAGTTCGCAGAGCGAAATAATGCTTCCCCTGTTTCAGAAAATCCCTGCCTAAGCTCGCCATTCTTTCGCCTTGAGGTCGCTCAGCGAAGCTCTTGATTTGATTTTCTTTCCTTCTTGAACTTTAAGTCCAAGGAGATGGCATAAACCTACAAAAATAGTTGGGATTAGGTCTAAAAAGAATGAAATGATAATTATCCTTTCTTTCAGAGCTTTTACCTAGATAACTTGTAAAACAAGTAAGAAAAGTGCCTAAAATAAGTATGTATTTTAACTACTTTCTGGCACTTATCACCTCTTAATTATCAATTCGAGGCACATGTTTGATATCAACATGATTAAAACGTTTCAATAAAGCATTGGCAGCAACAAAGTACATAATTAAATGTTCTTTTAAGCACTTGTATTCTTTTGTTAATTGTTTCGCAACTAATTTAGAGTCACCTTTTATTTCGACATCATTTGCCCCCAATTCTAGCAAAATTTCAAGTCCTGATATGAAGGCTTCATATTGTATTGTTAATGTTTTTAGCACTTTTATTTGCATTTGAAGACAAATAAGTTGAGAGATAGAGGAGTTGTTAATGGTTTGAGGAACATATTGTACTGTTTTCAATCGAGTTGTTGTAATTCACTTTCATCCTAGATCATGCAACTCTTTGTAGTGAGAAAATCATGTTAATCGACAAATCAAGACATCACGTGAAGGATCAAGGATATGAAGATTGAAGTTTATGGTTCTTATAAGGTTTTTTAAGACAATACAAAGTGAAGAAAATTCATTAGGAGTTTCCAGACGGAAGAACGATCGAAAAAGGGAGAAAAATGCAAGAATTCGCACATCTAGGGCTGCCCTGGCTGTGGCTCACGCCTGAGGCAGTGTAGCTACTACCCTGGGCGTGGAAGGCGCCCCTGTGGGCGTGGCCAGCGCCCGGCTGCGGGCAGATTTTGCCCGCAGCTTGTTTTTCAAGCTGGATTGGCGCAAAAAGCCCATTTTTCTTCTCCTAAACTCTACCCATTCATTTGCTATAAATAGAGACCCTTTCTCTCATTAATATTCATTCAGAAACACTTGATGGTTGTAGGCAATGGTCAAACATCAGAGTTTCAAAGCATAATTCTTCCTTCTCTTGTTCTCTCTAGGGTATGTTTTTCTATTGTTTTATTATGATGTTTGTTTCCATGAGCAACTAAACCTCTTGATTATGGTTCCATTATGAACCCCTTTTTATTTGTTGGATATTATTGATAAAGTCTTTATTCAATTTATGTCTTACAATGTTCCGATTTAAATTATGCTAAGCTCGTTCTTTAATGCTTTCTTCAATTGATTAACTGCGTGAGTAATCTTGAGGAATGATCCGTAGGATTAAAGTAGGCACTGAGAACCCGAAATTCTTCAGTTCCATTGGCTTTTCTAATTACCGCCTTTTTACTTATATATTATAAAGACCGGTTTGACTCCGGCCGTTTAATTACTCCCTTCTTTGGACAACGTAGTGTAGTACCCCAATTTTGTCCTAAGCCTTTCAAAAACAAAAAAAATCAAAAAAAATCAAAGGGGGAAAAAAAAGTCAAAGTCAACAAAAAAGTCAACATTTCAAAAATGATGACTTCGCACTGCGAAGGTCACTTCGCACTGCGAAGTCTGCGATTTTTCTGCAGATTTTTGGTTTCTTTGATTTAATTCCAGATTTTGTTGCACATCATTTGCATATTTATTTTAATCAGCATTCATGGCTAATTGGGCCAAGCAAAACCAGAAATGAGAGACTTGCCATTAATGCCAAGGTAGGAAGCTTTTTCTTCCAACCTAGCATGTGACAAGCAAGTGGGCTTGCCCTTGGGCAGCTTTTGTCCCTCCCAAGTGACCTGTGAACCACCCCAAGGTTGCCAGCCACCTGCTTGAAGTCTTTCTTCCTGCTTGCTCCCCCAAAACCAGTCAAACCCAGCTGGATTTTTCACTTGAAAAAGTCATGAGTGCCTACCCTGTTTTGGCAGCAACTTTTCACCCCTCACACCAGCCATATGTAGCCTTTTGCATCCCCCAATCTCTGCACATCACAGTGCACGTTTTTATTGATCAACCATTGAGATTGCAAGGATTGATCCCCAAGCTTGGCCAATTGCAATCCAGCCATGTTCATCATCATTTCTATCCAAAGACCTTTGATTTTGTGGCTGAAATCAGTCAAACCTTTAACCCTTGGCACAAGGCAGAGTTGCCTCTATCCATTAGCATTAAATGCAAAGCCAAATAGCCTGAATTTAGCCCACAAATCAGCTAGGTCCTATGGATTTTCATCATTACTTGAGATTGCATTTTGGCCTATAAATAGAGAGGCAAGGCAAGAGGAAATGCAGCATTGAAAAAAGCATGAATTAAGCAGAAAATACAGCAATTCAAAGAGCATTTACACACAAAGAAACACTACTCAAACACCAGAAAAAACCAATCAAATACAAAGCCTTACCAAGTTCAAAGTTCATCACAAATATCCAAAAAAACCTTTGCAAGAACCTTCAACCAATCCAAGTTCATTGCAGCTGGAGCTTTGCTAAGGATCTTTGTAAGTTTCTAAGCCTTTGTTTTGCATTTTCATTTGTGCTTGCATAGCAATTTTGGTCCAAAACCCTTTTGTTCTAAAAACCCCTTTTGAATTTCAAAAGAAATCCCAAGGTTTTCAAAACATCAAAACTGGTTTGTCCAGCTCTTTTCATTGCAAAAACTCAAAGCTTTTCACTCACCTAAAAGGTCCTGAGTGTGTTCAGAAGTTGTTTCTGAACAAAAGTTCAGAAACAGCTTCTGAACTCAAAAATTCGCATTGTTCGCAGTGCGAAGTCATGGTCGCAGAGCGACCATGACAGAACTCAGAATCTGAGTTTAGGTGCCCAAATGGCCAATTTTTGAGGTTCTAGCCCAAGAGCTCAGAACCTAGGAGGTTTAAAACTCATTTTATCCAAATCATGTCAAGGATTTTGCATAATATTGGAAAATTCGCAAGTTCGGGTAACACTTTTTTGGGTAACTTGCAAAACAAGTTATGTCCCCAAACCTTCAAAACAACTTGAGCAAATAAGCTATGTTCATCATTTCAATTAAAACTTGAACAATAAACATTGTTCATGATTTTCAAAACCAAGCGTGAACATACGCCGAATTTGTTCGCTTTCTCAAAACCGTTCGCAAAACGAGCCGAACTTGTGCGTTTTCTAGCAAAATTGCTAAAATCTTTTCATTGAGTTTTCAAACCAAATGTTTTGATAAACTTTGGGATTTCTAAGAAATTCAACCAAAAACTTGAATGAAAAAGGGATGGTGTGACGTATGTCTCTCCATTGCCCTGATTGTACGAATGCGTGACGTATGTCTCGTCGTTCAGACAATCGTCATTCCATTTTCAACGTATCCGACCATACCAAACCAAATCTTGGCCCCTTGTGGTCAATCCGAACCTTTTGGTCCCCCGTGGCCATTAGATTCAATCCCCCGACTCATTGGAGTCACCCCGGTCAATGATCGACTCGATTGAGTCCATTGTACCTCTTTTGGTCCCAACGCGACCAAATCGAACCCTCTTACCCAACGGACGTGTTTTACCTATTCTAAGCGCCATTCATAAACAAACGCTTAAGTCTCCCATGCGCGAGCATACAAGCTAAGACGCTTAAGTCTCCCATCCGCGAGCATACAAGCTACGTTTAATCGCAAGAATACGGTCAAAATATCGTCCATTTAACCAACATTTAAGTTCTTTACCAAAGAACTACGTACGCTTTGAATTCTCCGACTACCGGGAGATACGTAGGAGCAAGATCGACATCTTGTCAAGCGCAATAATAAAAAACTTTTTTCCTTTCGTTTGTTTTCATCTCTTTTTCCCCCTTTTAGTATATTTTCTTTTGACATAGATAAGTATGCGCGCAAAACATTTAAAAACAATTTAAGCTTTAGCCAAATAGAAGGTTCCCGTTGAGTACAACGGACGTGAGGGGTGCTAATACCTTCCCCTTGCGTAATCGACTCCCGAACCCGACAATGGTTGCGATGACCAGTCCTTTTCCTCATCGTCAAGGGTTTTATTATCGTTTCCCTTTCAAATAAAAAACTTAAGGGTTTATCAACGTTCCCTTTACACAAAAACTTTGGTGGCGACTTCACAAGGCCCTCCGAGCGTTCGCGGACGTCCTCGGAGGATTGCGCGTTTTTTAAAACGAGGTGCGCACACGTAGTACTCAATTTAGGTTGGTCCAGCAATAATTGTTGTGAGAAGCTCCGTGTGAGGATTATCCGCTTGTTTCGTTAAATCATAAGTAGCATACTTAAATGTTAGAATACCTTTAGGCTTTTATCCAACAAAGACGAAGGGGGGATTCAAAGGATTCCCTAATCACCGTTAATCATCTGAATCAAAACCCTAATTCTGCAACCCTATTCAATTATAATTAACTTTTACCATTTAAAATAAGTTTTATTAATTACTAAATTGAACCACAATCCTTGTGGAGAACGATAAACTTACTACTTTATTACTTGTTACGATTTGGTGCACTTGCTAATTCCGTCCATCACTCAACTATTTAACAAATCATATATCTACGTAAAAATTTGTTTTCGCATATATAAGCAAATAAAATCCATAACCGGTGTGACTCAACTATTTAACAAATTTTTGTATATATAAGAAAAAAATATTTAATAGAAACATTGCATTAATACTCATAATTTTCATTTAATATCTATAAACATTCTACAATATTAACAATCTAATTATTTTTTATATAATTATCGCAATGTTACGCGACCCGTACTATCGTATGGGTCTTTTACTAGTTAATTTATGGGTCTTGTTAACGAGTGCCCCGAGGGAACTCTTTAAGCATTCTAAATTAAGTAATTATTTTTTAAAAATGTCAAACTTTTCAATTTCCAATGCACTGATTACACATATTTCAATAAAAAGTTACTATTTAAACGTCTTAAAGAGTGCTTCGGGGGCACTCGTTAACATTTCACTTAATTTAATACTACCTCTGTTCCTTTTTAATTGTCACTTTTTGACATTTTACACAAACTAAGACAGTCAATAAATGTGACTACTTTTGATACAATAATTTATCATTTTCCAATAATAGCCTCATTTATTTAATATATTGTTTCGTATATTTCTCTCTCTGTAATAAATAATTAAGAGTAATATTGGTAAAACAACATTTAATATTGCATTGAACTTTGAAAGTGATAGTTAAATAGAAACAAAACTTTTGTATAAAAGAGATACTTAAAAAGGAACAGAGGTAGTACTACCTCCGTTCCTTTTTAATTGTCACTTTTTGACATTTTACACAAACCAAGACAATTAATAAATGTCACTACTTTTAATACAATAATTTATACTTTTACTATAATAACCTTATTCATTTAATATATCATCTCATATATTTCTCTCTCCGTAATAAATAACTAAGGATAAAATTGGTAAAACATTATTTAAAGTTGCATTGAACTTTGAAAATGACAGTTAAAAAGGAACAAATTTTTTCTTCAAAAGTGACAATTAAAAAGGAACGGAGAGAGTATTAAATTAAAGGAAATGTTAACAGTGCCCTCAGAATACTCTTTAAGACGTTTAAATATCTTTTTATTAAAATATGTGTAATTAGTGGGTGATATTATATATGTCTCACTTGTGCGTTATTGAGTTTGTATAATAAAATGAATACAACACTTGTAATTTTCATTTTCTATTAGGCTTAATTGCAGTTTTAGCCCTCTAACTATCACGAACTTGCGATTTTAGCCCCTTATAAAAAACAATAACAAATCAGCCCCCTATGTTTAGCCCCTTTTGTAGTTTTGGCCCCCCATACCAATTTTGACCAATTCAACGCGGACGTGGCACCCCCAATCTTCTCACCGTTTGCCACGTGGCACCTCACTTAAGTGATGTGGGTTTGATTAATGATAGTTCCCTAGGGAGAATTTAATTAATGATTGTATTGGTTTTGATGTTTTTTGGTTTTGTTTCTTATAGTAAGGATCTGAGGGAGTATTTTTTTATATTTTATGTGTCTTTATTTCTTTAAATCGAACAAATGGAGAAAGTTATAAATGGAGAAGATTTTAACTCCCTAACTTTTCATTATATTTTACTAGTTCCAAGAAGCCTTGAACTTTGGTCAGGTGGAAAAATGAATTACTGACCATTACGCATTTAAGAGGGTGTCACATACGCACACACTTGGTCTCATACGAAAGCCATAATTTAATTCTCCTTAACTGTCATTGTCATCTAAACTTCATAGCAAGCAGTACTCACTCATGGCTAGTGACACTCCTGAGGTGAAGCCAATCCACTTTTTCAAGATAATACTTGCTCAAAATCTTCATGATGGAAAGCTTGTAAGCCTTTTACTTAAATTCTTTTCTTTTTCTTCTGATAATTTTAAGTTAGATTCTTTGTTCAGGTAGTTTATATTGTTTTGTATACCTTATAACATGATCACATTACTTTGTATTTTGCTTGCATGCTTTTATTATGACACAACATTTGTTTTTCATAGTTTGTGGGTTAGTAGCATTATTAACTGTACTCATCTATGTCGCTACATGGCTTCATGGCCAATTTGAACTTTTTTTTCTTAACTTTTTTTTTTTAAACCAAACCCAGCAAGTAATTAACTTGGGTAAGATAGCATGTATCATCACATAACTACCAAAATGGAAGGGCAATTGATATAACTGCCATCTAACAGGGGACTTATAATTAAAAAGAAATGTACATGGTAAATTGCATATGAGCTTATATTTAAAGACAATTTTTTTTCCCTCAAAGGGGACTTATAATTGAAAATTCAAGTTTGGTCCACTAATGTGTTTTATGATGGACTTGACCACCAAATTTGTAGCCTAATGAAACTATGGGCTGGTGTAGCATGTTTACTCAATTCGGCCCACTTGGCTTGGACAAGTTAGGTTGGACGGCCTGATTAGAAAACAAAGTAATTATTCTGATAAATGTGATTCAGTAGTCTCACATTACTTAAAAAAGTACTATCATGCATACTAATTTGGTTTAATTAATTGATAGATGATGCCAAGAATGTTTGTGGAGAAATATGGAGAAGGTTTATCAAATGCTATATATCTAAAGACTCCAAATGGTGCAAAGTGGAAATTAAATTTGATAAATAGTGATGGCAAAATATGGTTTGAAAAGGGTTGGAAAGAATTTGCAGAGCATCACTCTGTAGCTCATGGCCATCTTCTGCATTTCAAATATCTAAGAAATTCACATTTTCTTGTTCACATCTTTGAAAAGAGTGCCTTAGAGATAAATTATCCTTTCCAAAGAGTTGCAGCTAAAAAGGTCTCCAATGGTCAAAAGAGAAAAGCTAACTCCTCTTTTGAATTCCATCAGCCACGTGAAATTGAAAGCAATAGTTGTGTTGAAGTTGAGAAATTGCATAAGGTAGCAACTTTGCATCATGCTGGCAGAGAGTCCAAAGGTATAAAATTGTGTCTTCATTGTCTCATAAAAGTTTCACAAGTAAACATAAATTATTAGGTTTTGTTCTCTTCAATTCATATTATAATTTTTCTTTCCATGATGTATCGATGGACGAAGTTCAAATCCCTTCAGAACTATAGTAGAACAGCTATTTGTGCAACTTTTAATTAATAGTAATTTTTACCTTCTCCTATTTTTTATTTTATTTCTTAAAAGACATTTAAATGGTATGCAGCTCATGTTAAAATGATCATGAAATATCAGCCTTAATGTGTTCCAATTTTGCAGGAAAACAAGTGATTACTGCTAAGAAAGTTACAACTCTTGAAAGAGCACAATCTTTCAAAATATGTAATCCATCCTTTGTTGTTGTCATGCGTGCATCATACGTTCAAAACCGTTCTCGGCTGGTAAGTTGCAAAGAGACATTTAGCTTTTAGAACATAAGTTGATAGTCAACAACATCCATAACCAATTCTTTCTCTAGTCTTTACCAGATTAAGGGGTGAGAAATATATATTGGAATATCAAATGGAGGGTCCTAACAATTATCCACTCAGATATCATCACATAGATGTTTATTGGAATCTTAGTAACAAAGTGGTATTATGATTGATTAGATTAGATAATTATGTAAGAAAACACACATTGTTCCTTAAAATTAAATCATTTAAAAAATTGTACTTTTCAACAAGAACTTTCTTATTTTTATTCATTAACATTTGTCTTTTCCTTTACTTGGCAGAATATACCACGTATGTTTGGTAATACACACTTTGATTTGAATAAGAAGAGAGGAGATATTTATTTTAAGGTGTTAAATGAAGGAGTTTGGCCTGCAAAGTACTCTATCAGGAAGTACAGTAATGGACTACAATTTGAACTCACAGGTGGATGGAAGGCATTTGCAGAGGACAATAACTTGAAAGTTGGTGATGTTTGCAAGTTTGAGCTCATCTCTAGCACTATACTTACCTTCATTGTTCACATCTTTAGAGAGACAGACAATGGCACCACAGATTGTTCAACATCTCAAAGTAGGATCAATTGATTTTTAACTTTCATTTCAAATTATTTCTTTTTTTCATTTGACAAATAAATTTATTCTTCCATCCTATGCAGAATCTTTCCAAATGAAAGAAGAAGCTACTTAAGGATAAAGGGAATGGAACTCATTACTATTTACCACAAATCTACAATCAAATCACTACCACCACCAAGGAGTTTTAGATCTTAATGTAGCTTAATTAATGTTGCATGTATCTAGTGCATATGTTTTAGGAACACTACTAAAAAATGAAAACACTATTAGTCTACTTCCTGTAACCAAGAAACTCAGCTTTATTTTGCATTTCTAGACATTACTTGATGGTATTGCTATGTTTCTGAATGAACTATTATGCTTTTTTGGCTAATATTATCCCTTGAGTATGTTTTTTAGTCTTTGTTTATGATTAAGATAATAAGGAGAATCATAAATAGTGTCTTAGAGGCATTAATGGTTAAACATCTAAAACAAGTAAGTTTTCATAAAAAATGGTGTAATAATTATTGAGAAATGCTCTTCTCCCGAAATGAATGCTCCCGAGAATATCACGATAGTGGAATATAACTACAGCAATAACCCCTTTTATTTTCATCCACCCCATGTTTTCCTACAAATGAGAGATCTAACGGTTGCTACAAATTCGTGATATCTTCGCTATGTTTTTTATCGCTTTATATAGCAACACTCATAATTATTTGATCAAAAGTAACACCTTATATTTCTAAGACATAGTTTTTATGGATTCTTTAACCAATGCCCTAGGGGCACCGGTTACCAAGACCTAAATAATAATTGGTGATCCACTCTTGCTATAAATGTAGGATATGGATTCCATGCAGTTACTGCGTCACGCAGTAATTGCTACCGACCGTTTGATCAAAAACCTAAGGTTAAGATCAAACTATGTGAAAACTGGTCAAACAAATCTGAACCAAAGAATCACTTTTCTACGGCCGAGATCTACTGCTGCATGTAACTGCGCGAAGAAGTTACAACAAGAGATCCAGGTCCATAAACGTTTTGGTATCATAAGTTCTGCACATGAGGGAATCAAGCCAAAACAAGGTTTGAGTGTTTGACTTAGATTGATAGAACTTCTACTCGTCTCACTCCAAGTGTTTAAATTGAAATGTCATTGCTCCTAGTGAGAAGAGAAACAGCAATAAAAAGAACATAAAATTCATTTTCATGTTGCTTTTTGGTTTACCTTCATCATATAAACTATTACAAAATATTTCAAAAATTACAACAAATGTTGAAAAAGATAAAAAGTAATCTACCAATTACATGTATACATTTTATTTTGATTCAATGGTTACCTGTATACATAAATACTAGGTTGAGCACCCGTGCAACGCACGGGGAAATTATCTTTTCGATATATTTATTATTTGATACTATTAAGATAAAATTTACATTAATATATATATATTAGTTATCAATATCTCATAGCAATAACATATTTATTATTAATGTGTTAAAAGAGGTGTAACACGACACTTTTGGATATGTTCATCACTAAATGTCAGTCAACTTAAAATTGGTGTAACAAACAATCATCGTCAACGATAGCTTCAGCGTGTGTTGTGGCTCCATAATTGGTAGCTTTTAACATCAAAAATATTGCACATAAGATGCAATTTAATAGCTTTAACATTAAAAAAACATCTCTGTTTCAAAATTTAAATTACTCCACAACAAAACGTTTGGACTTAAACCTAGTAACTAAAGCCTCCTTATGTGAAGAATATAAAACTTTGACTTAAACAAAATACATATAGCATCCCGTGTTTGTAGAATATAAAATTTTGGATTTATTTCAAATAGCTATAAAAACTAACAACAATGAAATGTGTAATTATATAAAACAAACATTGATATAATAAGATCAAAGTCCAATAGCAAGTTTGCATAGATTATATATTTCCCATTATCATATTTTTTTAGGATGATAAAAGTAATAATTAAGTATACGGATGAAGTGCCAATTAAAGTTACAATAATGTTTATCGTAAACCACATTATGATTACCAAGGCCACATCCATTTCATAATTTTGTCTAACACCATCTCAAGTGTTCTTGAAGAGTTTTACACTTGGTTCATAAGATGTTCTTTCAAGTTTACAGTCAAAATAATTACATTTCTTTAAGATCTTCTCAACATAGTGAGATTGATCCAAAAAGTTCTCTTTTCTGAGCTAGTAATCTTGATACCAAGAATTACTTCAACTTTGCATAGGTCTTTCTTATCAATGTTGTTGATAAACAATGATTTCACGTAATTTACAACATGATTCTTTGAACCAAATATAAGCAAGTCGTCTACATAGAGACATATATGATCGTATAAATTTTATTTTTGTATTTGTAATAAATACATTTTTCATTTTCATTTACTTTATACTCGTTTGATATCATTAGATGTCAAATTTTTCATATCATTCCTTAGGAGTTTATTTTTGACAAGAATTATCGAGCTTACAGACATTGTTTTCTTGCCCATGAATCACAGAACGTTCAGGTTGTTTCATATAGATTTCTTCTTCTAGTTCACCATTTAAAAAGGCAACTTTCACATCCATTTGATGTACTATCAAGTTATGAACAGCGACTAAAAGGACTAGCACCCTTATGGATATGATTCTAGTGACTGGTGAATGAGTGTCAAAAAAATCTATATTTTTTCTTTTTGTCTAAAACCTTTTTCTATAAGGTGAGCCTTGTACTTAGCAACCGAACCATCAGGTTTTAGTTCCTTGTTTCAAAATCTAAATACAACATATTGGTTTGCAACCAGGAGGCAAGTGAACTAAGTGTCATGTTTCGTTAGACTTTAGAGAATCCATTTCATCGTTTATTGTTTCTTGCCATAATTCAACATCCAATGAGGATATAACTTCTTTAAGGCTTAATGGATCTTCTTCCAATGTATAAACCATATCACCAGGTCCATACTCTTTAGCAATTATTGCTTTCTTACTTCTTCAAGGTTCTATAACATCTCATTTGATGTTTTCATCACTATTTCTGATTATTGGAACATTATCAGAAGTAGTGCCCTCGCCAACTCTTAATTCAAAAAGGAATTTATTTTGCCCCCACTAGTGCCCCCACTATTCTTTAATTTACATTTACAAGGGTATTTATTTTCATAAAGATCAACATCATTTAATTCTATGATCACTTTAACATTTAGGTCATAAAACTCGTACGCTTTGCTATTTATAACATACCCAAACGGGCCTTTTTTTAGTCATAAAAATAAGCTATAAGCTCGTAAGAAAATGACAGTTACCAAACAGGCTTTTTTAGTCAAACGAACTTATAAGACATAAGTTATAAACTATAAGAGCAAAAGTGAGACTTGCCAAACATAACCAAAGTGACGGTTACGACATGAGTCTTTTTTAGTTAAATGAACTTATAAGACAAGTTATAAGGTCAAAAAACATGTCTTACCAAACAAAACTTTAATATATTTTTTTTCAATTAAGATTGCTAAAACTGAAATAAAAAATAATAAGTTATAAGTTTGAATTACTCTAAGGTAACTTTTGCATTGAAAAGAACATTTTTTACACTTTTAAAAATTTGACTGCATAAAAATATTATTACTATGTTTGTTTCTTTAACTAGTGTGTCGTGGACTCATGATAAAATGACAATTATCAAACAAGTATTTTTTAGTCAAAATAAACTTATATGAAATAAGCTATAAGCTAAAAAATGTGTCGGTAATGTTATTTTGTAGTCCTAGTCCAATAGAGACGGGGGGGTGTATCCTAATCAGCTAATCTTTGACAAGCACAATGAAGGAAGTCGATGAGACATGTTGTTGATTGCTAATAGAAGTAAACAATTTTTTGTTAGTTCCAAGAAGTCTTGAGCTTTGATCTGGTTAAAAACTGAACCAAAGCAAACGCATCAAGAGTTTTAATTGAAGTAGCAGCACGCATTAAAACATATCAGTCTCAAATCTCAACTAATTTGGAATATGAAAAGCCATAGTTTTGTTAGATAAGAATTATTAGAGCATCTACAATGGAGACCCTTAATTTGGAGTTTTTAAACGAGTTCCACACGTACACATCACTCTTTTATAATTTTTTAATAACAGTAATTAATAAGTACTCAGTTACTCCAATGAAGACTCTCTGACAAAAGGTCTAAATGGGTCCCACCACTAACTCTTCATCGTTTACATTCCAACAATAACATATTATTTTAATAAAAAATAGTGTGGAGTCCACTTAAAAATGAATGTCTTAGATACCGGATCTTAAATAGTGAAGACCTGACCATTGGGTATTGTCTTATCCTCTATTGTATAATCCTTACTCTTAAGTTCCATATTCTTCTTGGTTATCATTGTCATCTAGACTTCATTCATTGGAGACAGTACTCACTCATTCATAAGGTTTTGTACTTTAATAATAAGTAAGATCATGGCTAGTAAAATTCCAGAGGTGAAGCCAATCCACTTTTTCAAGATCATACTTACTCAAAGCATTCATGAAGGAAAGCTTGTAAGCGTTTGACTTTGATTCTTTGTTCATGTAGTTTATGTTTTTTTATCTTATAATAAGATCATGTTATGTCACTTTGTATTTGAAGAAAGCGAGAGCTTTGTGCAACCTTGTACTCCCTCCGTCCCTATTTATAGGAGTAGTTTACAAAAAAGTTTTGTCCATAAATATAAGATCATATACAAATTCCTAGATGCATTGATTACTCTTTTTTCAAATATACCCCTTATTAATACTATCAATTTGTCTAGGTATATGAAAAGTTAACATTTAATATATATTTAATTAAGGGTAATCTAGTAATAGTCACACTAATTTGAAACAATTTTATTACTCCAACAACTTTTCTTAATACACGTGATTTTTGTAAACTACTCCTATAAAAAGGGACGGGGGAGTATTATGTTATAACAAGAAAACCTTATGACATAATAAAACGATAGCATATACCATGCATATTAATGATATCAATGCCATCTAACACATAACAAAATTTGACAGATTGATAAACTAATAAAGTATGTGCATGCATCATACTACCAGTAGTTGCGAAAAGGATCAAAATTAAAAATAACATAATGGTTGGGCTCCCTAAGTACATGCCTCAAAACTATGGAAAAAATATTTCGGTGGACTACTTTTTCTAATAGTATTTTTTTCTAATAATCTTTATATGAAAAAATATTTACTGAAACATTTGGTTTATCTTTGTGGCCGAAGGATATATTTATTTATCCAAAAAAGTAAATAAATGAAAAGAGTTTTTAATGGAAATGTTATTAATTTTTTTTAATAAGGAAAACTAGTCCACCGAAATTGACAGCAGAGAGAATCAAACCTAAGACCTTGAGAGGAGCACGCACCAAGGTCCCAAGTCAACACTACTAGGTCACCCTAAGTCGGTTATACAATTAATAATTAATCATATAAAATAAAATATTGACTATAAAATTCACTTTTTATTTGTAAAAAAAAATACACTCTTTGAACATTTTAATATTTAAATAGAGAAAATAATTAATAAATGACACTAAAATTTAATAATATTAATTATTGAATATTTTTTTGGGTAACATAATTTAGGAATTAATTTTTTGAACAGAAATTTGAATTTTTATCATTATTTATAAAAAAACATTAAAAATAATTGAACAATAGTCTCTCTCTCTCTCTCTCTCTCTCTCTCTCTCTATATATATATATATATATATAATAAAATAGAATATAGTATTTGTTTTTAAATATTAAGTATCAAAATACTATTATTTAACTTAAGGTACTAAATATATTAAACAATTATTTTCTAAAGAAAGGTACATATCTTTTTTTTAAAAACTCGGTATACAGTCTTAAGACCAGCTGATCCAGAAGACCAATCCTAATCCAAGGGAGCAAACATATATTTGATTTAATAATGCTTTCAATAGTTTATACTATATGTAGGTTTATTTTTCATTCTATCTAATTTATTTTAATATATTAAATGTGTTAAAAATAAGAAATAAAATTGAACCTCAATGCTATATCTCTAGTATATAATTATCATTGTTACCATTTAATAGTAATTTTTTTGTTAAATATCTACTAATTTAGTTTATTTTACAATCATTTTTAAACACGTATTGGTTGGTTTAACTCTGTATGCTTTAGATCTCTCAGAGTATCCTAAAAAGATACCCTTATGAGCCTTAGCATCAAATTTCTTTAGGTAGACTTTGTTGATTAGAATGTAACATATACATCCAAACTGATGAAAATAAGAAATGCTTGGCTTTCTTCCTTTGAATAATTCATATGCTGTTTTATTCAGAATTGGTCTAATATAGATTCTGTTTGAATATAACATGTTGTGTTTACAGCTTCTGCCCAGAAGTACTTTGCAATGTTAGATTCATGAATAATGGTTCTGGCCATTTCTTGCAAAGATCTGTTCTTTCTCTCTACAACTCAATTTTGTTGTGGAGTTCTAGGAGAAGAGAACTCATGGAGGATTCCATGTTTTTCACAAAAAGTTTCAAAAGGTTCATTCTCAAATTCACCACCATGATCACTTCTAACTTTCAAAATTTTCAATTCATTTTCAGTTTGTACTTGGTTGCAGAAGTTGTTGAACACATCATATGTTTCATGCTTGGTTCTAAGAAATTTAACCCAAGTCCACCTACTGTAATCATCAACAATTACCAGTCCATACTTCTTCCCATTGATTGATGTTGTGCCAACAGGACCAAACAAATCAATGTGAAGTAGTTCTAAGGGTCTGGAGGTGGAAACAATGTTTTTGGATTTAAAAGAACTTTTAATGATTTTTCCTTTCTAGCATGCTCCACACAGAGCATCTGAGTGATAGTCAATGTCTGGTAAGCCTCTGACTAGTTGTAACTTGCTAAGCTTAGAGATGAGTCTCCAGTTAGCATGTCCCAACCTTTTATGCCATACCCATTTCTCATCACTCACTGACAGAAGACAAACTACCTTCTGATTAACCAGTTCTAAAAAATCAATTTTATAAACATTGTTCTTCCTCTTTCCTTTGAACACAACAAATTTATCTTTGTTGTTGATTACAGTGCAAGTGTTCTTATCAAACAAGACATCATAACCACTGTCACAAAATTGACTTATGCTAAGTAGGTTATGTCTTAGTCCATCTACCAACCAAACATTATTAATGGAAATGGAAGAATTACCTATCTTACCAGTACCAATGATATTGCCTTTCTGGTTTCCTCCAAATCCCACAGTTCCTCCCTCTTTCATGATCAGGGTTTGGAACATAGACCTTTCTCCTGTCGTTGTGAGGCGAGCAACCACTGTCCACGTACCATGACTTCTCATTTTCTTTGGCTTTTAAGCATATCTACAATTGTTGAGTATTTTGGAGTTGGCTGCATATTTTGGCAAATCCAATGTGTTGAATAGAAGCATCTCCATGTTTAGAACAAGTCTTCAGTTACAAGAAATTGCATTTGAAGCTGTTCAGAAGCACTTTTGGCCTTCCGAAGCTGAAAGCACCTTCAGACGCACTGTAGCACTTCAGAAGCTGAAATGTGAGTCTGATGCCCTCGTTGACTTCATCAGAAGCTGGTTTTTCTGAATTGTTTTGGCGCGAATCTTTGCGAGATATATCAAGGATTTATCCACGCATATTGCTTCTAGAATGCTGGTTGATTTGGTGAAGATTTTATGAAGATTTGGTTCAGTTTTATGAAGTTCGTATTTTTCTGCAGAATCTTTATAAAGATACATTGCAGGTTTATTTGTTTCCTTATTGGATCATTCATAATTCAGAAACAAATCATGTGCAGAAGATTGGAATCTAATTTATGCTGATTGCTGAAGGCTATATAAGGAGTGCTTTGCTGCTATTCAAGATACGAGGAATTAGAGAGTTTTTATTCAGAAATAGAGTCTTAGTGTGTAAGCTTTTTAGCTTTGTTTGTGCACCACTCTGTTGAGTTGGTTTAGGTGTTTTGAGTTGTAATCACTCTAAGCCTGTAGGTACGAGTGCAAGTCATGTATTGAAGAGTGTTCTTCAAAACTGGGTAATTTGTTCAGAACTGGGTTAGTTCAAGTTTGTTTAAGTAACTGGGCTGTTACTTGAATAGGAAGTTAGTGGATTCTAATACTCAAGAGTTGAGTAGAAGTCTGACTCGGTGGAGATTGATTGCTTGGGATAGGAACTGGGGGTCAGTGTTTGAGTCTTAAGGATTAATTCCAATAGTGGATTTCCTTCCTGGATTGGTATCCCCTAGAGTAGGAGGTGTTTACTCCGAATTGGGTTAACAAACTTGTGTGTTCTTTTTATTTCCTACACATTTAATATCTGCTGCTTAACTGTTTTTAATTGTGCTAAGTATTGGTTCAGAACCAGTGTAATCAGAACCAGTTAACTCCCAACTAGTTGCTAAGCAAGAAATTTCAATTGTCATCAGAGCAGGCACCCTGCCTGTGTTTTGGGTGAGTTCCAGGGGTATTTATTTCTGGCAAGTATGGATGGAGAAGGAGGCTATGTCAACAGACCACCCCTACTTGATGGCACAAATTATGAGTACTGGAAGTCCAGGATGTGTGCATTCCTGAAATCTATGGATAGCAAGACCTGGAAGGCTGTTCTGAAGGGTTGGGAACACCCAGTTGTGACTGATAAAGAAGGAAAGAAGACAGCAGTTTTAAAACCAAAAGAAGACTGGACTAATGATGAAGATGCTTTGTCACATGCAAATTCCAAAGCCCTGAATGCTATTTTCAATGGAGTGGATAAGAATGTATTCAGGATGATCAAGCAGTGCACAATTGCTAAGGATGCTTGGGATATTCTCAAGATTGCTCATGAAGGCACCTCAAAGGTAAAGTTGTCCAGACTTCAGCTTCTGACAACAAAGTTTGAAAATCTCAGAATGCTGGAGGATGAGAACATACAAAGCTTTTACATGAACATTCTGGACATGGCTAATTCTTTTGAATCCCTTGGAGAAAAAGTTTCAGATGAGAAACTTGTTAGAAAAATTCTCAGATCCTTACCCAAGAGGTTTGATATGAAAGTAACTGCTATTGAAGAAGCACATGATATATCCAACATGAAGGTTGAGGAACTTATAGGTTCTCTTCAGAACTTTGAATTAAGCAGAACTGATCAGAAGGGTAAAGGTGTTGCATTTGTTGCTGATTCTGAATGTGTGGATGATGATAGCTCATCAGAAGCTCTTGTGCTGCTGAGTAAACAATTTAAGAAGTTCCTGAAGCAGAAGACAAGAATTGATGACAAAAGCAATCAGTCAAAGAAAGTTCAATGTTTTGAATGTGATGGCTATGGGCATGTTAAGTCAGAATGTCCTAATTTTCTCAAGAAGCAGAAGAAGAGTCTGACTGCTTCCTGGTCTGATGATGACTCAGAAGGTGAAGAGAATAAACCTGTCAATGCTTTAACTGGTAAATTCTGGGCTGATGATCAAGTTATGGGTTCAGAAACTTGGTCAGAATCTGAAACAAGTGATGAAGAATCATCCTCTGAAGCTCTGGATGCCTGTCACAAAAATCCAGCTGAGTTTTGCAGGAAGTTGCAATGTCAAGTTGTTGAAGTGTGCAACCAGATGGAAGAGCAGTAGAAAACTAATACTCAACTTCAGATTGAGAGGGATGAACACTTAGAAAAGATTTCTGTTCTCAGTAATGAGGTAATCCAACTCAATTCACAACTTGATCAGATGAAAAAGCAAGTTAGAATGTTAAATCCTGCTACTGATAAGTTGGAGAAAATTGTAGAGAATCAGAAACAAGGAAAAACTGGTTTAGGTTTTGTTAATCAGACTTAGAATACCAAACAGATGAATCCAGTTAATTAGTTTGTTCCTGCTACTCAGACTCATGATTCTATGGTTGGAACATCAAAGAGGAGACCTCAGAAACAAGCACAGATGCAAGGTCAGAAACAAACTCAGATGCAACCTCAGAAGCATGTTCAGATGTTGCCTCAGAAGCATGCTCAGGTGCAACCCCAGAAATGTTTCAGAAACAAAAAGAGGAATCATACTTGGGTTTGTCATCATTGTGGTAAAAAGGGTCACATTAAACCTTTTTGTTACAAGTTGCATGGTTATCCCAAACATTTGCAACACAGAAAAGTTGAACCAGCTGTGAACAAGAGCAAAATCAAGAAAGTTTGGAAACCAAAGAGTGAAGGTGTTGCTCAGAGTCTGAACAAAGGAAAAGGAAAGGTTGTTGCTGATGACAGCAAGCCAATTCCTGTAGCACAGAAGAATTCTGGTGCTGGACCATCCAAAATCTGGAGCAAAGTTCCTGTTCCTGATCAGAAGATTCTATTTTCTTGTGAGTCTGAAGTTGCTAGGACTTGTGTTCAGAAAAGAGTGGCTGATTTTGAGAAACAAATTGCTGGGAGAAATGTTTTCGATTGTGGTTCTTCAAATGTTTGTCAACATAAGGACTTATAGCAATTAAAGCAACCTGTATGTGAGGAAGATAGAGTACCTGCCAGTTGTGCTAATGCTAAGTGTGTTCCTGATCCTGGGTCTGAAGTTGATGCTGGGACTGATTCTGATGATGTATGTGCAGTTTTTAAACCCTGTGTTAAGTCTGAAGTTTGTCATAATTTTGTGGCTAAAAAGGGGGAGAAAACATGTGCTTGAGTTGTTCAAAGTGTATCTGGTGCAGAATTCATATGGTTCAGAAGCTGTCTAGATTTATTCAGAAATTGAGTGTTTTGTTCAGTGTTCTAAACCATTGCAGTGCACATGTGTTTGAGGGGGAATGTGTGTCTCAGGGGGAGTACAAGGTTATTATATTCCTGAGTGTTGGTGTGTTCCTGAAGTTTTCAATTTCAGAAGTTACTTGTTTCACAAGTTACTGCAGTTCAGAATTAAGGGGAGTTTTTATGGAGTAATGTTGAATGCTGAGTTGCAGGGGGAGTATTGTGAAGCTTCAGGAGTATTTGTGATGATCAGGAGTTGATCAGTGACTGTGTTTTGTGTGCTTCAAGTTGATCAGAAGCTGCAATGTATGTATCAGTGTTCAGAAGCTGAAACTGATTGGTTTTTAATGTTTAACATAGCTGAATCCGCTACTAATCTGTTTGCTATGTTATATATTTGTGGAGTTCTTCATTGCTGAGGTTGTCTTATGTGTGCTTGAAGAACTTGGTTGTGTGAACATTGGTTTTAGCCAAAAATTTGCCAAAGGGGGAGATTGTTGAGTATTTTGGAGTTGGCTGCATATTTTGGCAAATCCACTGTGTTGAATAGAAGCATCTCCATGTTTCGAACTAGTCTTCAGTTACAAGAAATTGCATTTGAAGCTGTTCAGAAGCACTTTTGGCCTTCAGAAGCTGAAAGCACCTTCAGACGCACTGTAGCACTTCAGAAGCTGAAATGTGAGTCTGATGCCCGCGTTGACTTTCGTTGACTTCATTAGAAGCTGGTTTTTCTGAATTGTTTTGGCGCGAATCTTTGCGAGATATATCAAGGATTTATCCACGCATATTGCTTCTAGAATGCTGGTTGATTTGGTGAAGATTTTATGAAGATTTGGTTCAGTTTTATGAAGTTCGTATTTTTCTGCAGAATCTTTATAAAGATACATTGCAGGTTTATTTGTTTCCTTATTGGATCATTCATAATTCAGAAACAAATCATGTGCAGAAGATTGGAATCTAATTTATGCTGATTGCTGAAGGCTATATAAGGAGTGCTTTGCTGCTATTCAAGATACGAGGAATTAGAGAGTTTTTATTCAGAAATAGAGTCTTAGTGTGTAAGCTTTTTAGCTTTGTTTGTGCACCACTCTGTTGAGTTGGTTTAGGTGTTTTGAGTTGTAATCACTCTAAGCCTGTAGGTACGAGTGCAGGTCATGTATTGAAGAGTGTTCTTCAAAACTGGGTAATTTGTTCAGAACTGGGTTAGTTCAGGTTTGTTTAAGTAACTGGGCTGTTACTTGAATAGGAAGTTAGTGGATTCTAATACTCAAGAGTTGGGTAGAAGTCTGACTAGGTGGAGATTGATTGCTTGGGATAGAAACTGGGGGTCAGTGTCTGAGTCTTAAGGATTAATTCCAATAGTGGATTTCCTTCCTGGATTGGTATCCTCTAGAGTAG
Source organism: Medicago ruthenica (assembly GCA_018208015.1). NCBI lineage: Eukaryota > Viridiplantae > Streptophyta > Magnoliopsida > Fabales > Fabaceae > Medicago > Medicago ruthenica. The sequence goes on from WNNG01000393.1 coordinate 120,616, forward strand.
GAGGTGTTTACTCCGAACTGGGTTAACAAACATGTGTGTTCTTTTTATTTCCTGCACATTTAATATCTGCTGCTTAACTATTTTTAATTGTGCTAAGTATTGGTTCAGAACCAGTGTAATCAGAACCAGTTAACTCCTAACTAGTTGCTAAGCCAGAAATTTCAACAACAGAAATGATTTCAGACTTAGGTACCCATATCTTTATGGGTCCTTTTTGGTTAGTTCTCAAAGGATATGGCTTCTTTTGTACCTTTTGTTTGACATTCTGAGATTTAAAAGGTTTTGCATACACTGGTTTCTTATCTTTTGAAGATTTTACAAACACGGTCTTTTGAAAATGTGAGTCTGAATTTTTCAGAGTCTGAGACTTACTTGTCTTAGGTTCTGACCTCTTCAGACTCTAAACCTTTTTAGGTTTAGAATCTGCTTTCCTCATAATCTTAGACTTAGAACCTTTTGGTTTAGATTTTGGCAAAGTTTTAGATTCTGCCTTCATCTTTTCCTTAGGTTCAGAAGTTTTGGATTCTGAGTTGTTCAGAACTTCATGTTCAGCAGTCTCAGTATCTGGTAAATTCAGTTTCTCCGAAATGTTAGATGCAGATACAAAACACACCTCAGTGCCTTTCATAATATCTTCAGAACAGGATGGTAGGTTTGTTTCTTTTGAATGATTGAATGGATCATTTTTGAAACCAATACCTTCTCCCCTGAAGTGCAATTTCTTGCTCACTTGGAACTTCATCAGATTTCTTATGAGTCATTTCTCTGAGTTCTCTAACTTCTTCATCAATCTCATTAATGTGATTTTGAAGTTGGAGATTCTCATCAGCCAGTAAATTATATTTCTTTTTCAAAGATTTTAATTGAATCAACTTGCTTCTGAGATAATTCATAAGATCCTTAACTGTATCAACAAGCGCAGAATGAGTAAGTTCAGAATATACCTCATCTTCATCTTCAGAGTCTGATCCTGACTCTGTATCAGAAGATGTTGTTGCCAGTAAAGCTAGGTTAGCTTCTTCTTCATCGTCTTTTTCAGATTCAGATTCATTATCAAGATCATCCCATGTTGCCATAAGACTTTTCTTGAGCTTGTTTCTGAAGTTGCTTGATTTTGAGCTGGTCTTCTTGGATTTCTCCTTTGATTTGTCCTTCTGTAGCTCAGGACAGTTAGCTATGAAATGACCAGTCTTTTTGCAGTTGAAGCAACCCTTCTGATCTTTCTTCTTTGAACCAGATCCTTTGAAGTTACTGCTCCTGTTAGAGGACTTCTTTTGTCTTTTCATCAAGTACTAAAATCTTTTAGAAAACATTGCTAGCTCCTCAGCTTCTAAATCTTCTTTAGAACTTCCATCAGGAGATTCTTCATCAGATTCTATAGCTTTTAGAGCTTTTCATGACTTTCCTTTAGATTTAAGGGCTATAGACTTGGACTTTCTAACAGGTTCATCTTCATTGAGTCCTAGTTCATGCACTTTGAGAGAGCTGATAAGATCTTCAATACTGAGAGTATTTAGATCTTTAGCTTCCTCAATGTCAGTTACTTTAGGTCTCCATTTAGATGGTAGACTTCTGAGGATCTTGTTCACATGGTCAGCATTTGAGTAACTCTTTTTCAGAATCTGAAGTCCAGATACCAGAGTCTGAAACCTTGAGAACATAGTCTCAATGTTTTCATCCTCCTTCATCTTGAACAACTCATACTGTTTAACCAGAAGGTTAGCCTTGGCTTCTCTAACTTTCTTGTTTCCTTCATAGTTAGAGCATAAGGATGTGAAGATGGCCTTTGCAGTAGCTTTATCACTCAGCTTCAAGTATTCATTGTGAGGCAGAGAGTCCACAGTGATACCTCTTACTCTATGATGTTTCCTGTAGATCTTTCTTTCAGAATCAGTAAGGCTTTTTTTATCAATGGCTACTCCTTCTTCATCAACTGGTATAGTTATACCATCTTCAATGATATCCCAAAGGTTATCATCTATTCCAATGATATGACTATACATCTTGCTTTTCCACCATGAAAATTTTTCAGGGTCACCAATTAACATAGGAGGTTTATGGTGTGAGTGTGATTGCTTGTCATCTGACCATAGTCATATGATACAATAACACCACCTCTAGGAGGAGGTTGAGGGGAACCACTAGAATCCCCAGAAGACATGTTTTTCTCAGGATCTTGACTGACTCACTGTTAGGTGATTGAATATCAGAACCGAAGCTCTGATACCAACTGAAGGTGAGAAAAACACAAGAAGGGGGGGTTAAATTGTGTTGGCTTTTTCTTTCTCAAAAAACTTAGAGTTAGTTCAGCTTCTGATTGGGATCAAAGTCTGAAGCTAATACCAGAGTTAGAATGCAGCGGATAAAAAGTAAATGAGAGAGAGAGAAAGACACAAGCAATTATCCTGGTTCCTTCCACAATCCGGAAGTAGTCCAGTCCCCTTGTTACTTACAAGAGATTTTTCACTATAATCCAAATAGTTACAAATGCTCAAGCACACAAGCAAGAGACTTCCAAATGCTCAAACACACAGTAAGAGACTTCTAATTGCTCAAGCACACAAGCAAGAGACTTCTGATTGCTCAAGCACAAAAGCAAGAGACTTCTAATCAAACAGAGTTACAAATAAATATGTTTGAGTTGAACACTTGATATACTATCAGTGGTGTTCACAAAATACAACACAATTTTCAGACTCTAGACTTAAGAAATTCTAAATAAGAAAGTTTGAAAGAATTTCTAAGTTATTGATGCGTAGAGAATTTGACAGAGTATTGGCACTTTCAAAATTGTAGAGTCATATATTTCTTCTTCAAGTCTTCAGTCCTTTTATAGAGGGATAGAGAGACGTTGAGAAGATGCCAGATCATCAATAGAGTCGTTTGAATTGAAGCTTAATCCAACGTTGATTTGTTCCTTGATATGGACTACGTACCATGAAGAGTAACGTTTGAATACTTTCCTTAAAATGGATTGGATGTTTTGTCCAAGGAGACAAAGTTAAAGAGATCGTTCTGACTCTGAGGTTGTTGCAGAGGTCGTGGTCGTACTATGTCCTTTTGACAATGACAACAGTTGACTTCTGAGTTTCCTTCAGACTTCAGACTCCAGTCTTCAGACTCTAAACTTCAGACTCCAGTCTTCAGACTCCGAACTTCAGACTCCAGTCTTCAGACTCTGAATTTCAGACTCTGACTTGATACCCAAGCTTCAATATTTTCCTTTGCTCTTAACTTGATCTTTCAGAACCACTATTAGATACATAAATGTATGGTACTGCACACTTAGAACAAGCATTAGCATATCCAATTTTCTTTTTAACACTTTGTTATCATCAAAACTCAAAAGGGACTTGTTCATACATTTTGTTCCAACAGAATTGTCCAAGACACTTCTTGTTTTAACAATCTGAACTGAAAAACTTCAAGGTCTAAAACCTTTTCCAGTTTCAGAAAGTATAAAAGGCCCTTTCTAATTTGGAGACCATTTGCCCAAGACTCTATCTTTTTTTTCCATAGGCAAAATATCTTTCCAAACTAAATCTCCTAAGGCAAAAGATTTCGACTTAACTTTCTTATTATAAGCCTTAGCCACTCTTTCTTTTTGCCTTGTAAGGACATCTAATACAAGTAATCTTTCTTCGTCTAAATCAACCAATTCGTCTAAAATCATATCCCAATAATGACTGGTTGGGATTTCAATCTGTCTTTGAATTCTGGTTGACTGTAAACAAATTTCGACAGGTAATACTGTGTCATGTCCAAATGTGAGTCTGAATGGAGTAGTGTTAGTTGATCTCTAGGAGAATTTCGACAAGCCCATAACACTTGATCGAGGGTATTATGCCAATTTTTAGGCTTCTGCTCTGTGTGTTTTTTAATCAAATTAATGATAATTTTATTGGCTGCTTCGACTTGACCATTTGCTTGTGCATAATATGGTGTCGAAGTTAATAACTTAAACCCAATCTCAGAGGCAAATTCTACCATTTTTCGTCCAGTAAAAACTGAACCTTGATCTGTGGTAATGGTTTCAGGGATGCCAAATCTATACAAGATGTGGTTTTGAATAAACTTAATAACTGCCTCTTTATCCACATTGGGTAAAGGAATAGCTTCAACCCATTTGGTAAAATAGTTTATTCCAATAAGTATATAACGATGGCCTTTTGACGAAGTAGCTTTAACTTCACCAATGAAATCTAAGCCCCAACCCCTAAATTGCTAATGTTTTACTATTGCATGTAACTCACTTGCGGGCACATGTTGGATTCCTGCATGCTTTTGGCACTATTGGCACCCTTTATCTTGTGGCCTGCTTGATGAGATCCACAAGTTCCACTATGAGTACTGGATATTGCTAAATATGCCTCATTTTCACTAAGACATTTAAGTAATACTCCCTCAAGAGTCTTTTTTAATAATTCATTTCCAATAATCACATACCTCAAGGCTCTATACTTGATTTTTCGACTGGTGGTCCCTGAGGGATTTTCCAGATATTCGACAATCGGTTTTCGCCAATCATTATTCGACATATTGTCAATGGCAAAAATTTCAAAATTTTCAACCTTTCTTGATGACAAATCTCTTGACTCTTCTGCCCCCCCCCCCCCAAATTTTTGGTATTGACAATTCATTCGAAGAAAGATGTGTCGAAATGAGTTTATCTTTAATTTCTATTAACTCTTCTAGTTCCTCTTTTGAAACTTTATAGCCTGAAGCAATCTGTGTCAAATCGTTTGCCTCTTGATGAAAGGTTTTTTCCTCACATTATATTTTCCTATCTACACGTGAGTATATTAGGATCGTCTCCACAGGGATTTGCGCGCTATCTTGAGCCGTTCAACAATCGTTATTGTTTTGAGTAAAGGGTTTGTAACTTGATTGCATATAAACTAATGGAACCTAAAAGCGGTAATAAAACAACAAGTAATAGGGAATAAAAGCGTTGGAATCGGAGTTCATCAATCTTGCATCGAATATAATCTAAAAATCATGCATATGAATTCTAGCGTTTTAGTGAAAATATCACGTATCACTCGACAACGTCATTCGTGTCCAAATGACGTCGTGAGATCGATCGTATCGTTTAATCGACGATTTCCCAATCTATTAAACGATTCGAAAGCATTACGTTCCGACACTTTATGCGATTATCAAAACCAAATTCCATGTCTAGAATTTCTTATTTTGATAGAAGATTATTCTAAACCTAGATTCAAAAGTATTTGTCAATAACAAGTAAATCAAGCATGGGAATGAAAAGCAAGAATAACTTCAATAACACATAAATTGCTAAAATCATATATTTGCATAATCAAATATTATATCTAAGCTAGATAAAGTACCTCCAATCCCAACAAAGGGAAGTTAGTTGTTCATTTTCATGACAACTATACAAAAGTTTAGAAAAAGATGAAAATCCAAGCCTAAGTCTTGATTTCCCAAAGTCTTAGTTGATTCCATAATCCCTTCACTCTTGCTCCTTGAAGATCATAGCTTCTAGCCCTAAAAACTGTCTAAAAACTAAATCCTAAAATATTACCGAACTGTAAAAATAAGCTATCTTCTGATAATCCTCAAAAAAGACTGAAACAAAGCTTAAATGCTAAAACTGATAATGACTTCTCGCTCTGCGATCCTAACTTTGCTCGACGAAGTAAGCTTTCTTTGCCAGTGGTTTTCAGCCACGTCTTCAAATAGCCTTTAAACCGCCTTGATTTCGCTGAGCGATGATAAAGTTCGCAGAGCGAAATAATGCTTCCCCTGTTTCAGAAAATCCCTGCCTAAGCTCGCCATTCTTTCGCCTTGAGGTCGCTCAGCGAAGCTCTTGATTTGATTTTCTTTCCTTCTTGAACTTTAAGTCCAAGGAGATGGCATAAACCTACAAAAATAGTTGGGATTAGGTCTAAAAAGAATGAAATGATAATTATCCTTTCTTTCAGAGCTTTTACCTAGATAACTTGTAAAACAAGTAAGAAAAGTGCCTAAAATAAGTATGTATTTTAACTACTTTCTGGCACTTATCACCTCTTAATTATCAATTCGAGGCACATGTTTGATATCAACATGATTAAAACGTTTCAATAAAGCATTGGCAGCAACAAAGTACATAATTAAATGTTCTTTTAAGCACTTGTATTCTTTTGTTAATTGTTTCGCAACTAATTTAGAGTCACCTTTTATTTCGACATCATTTGCCCCCAATTCTAGCAAAATTTCAAGTCCTGATATGAAGGCTTCATATTGTATTGTTAATGTTTTTAGCACTTTTATTTGCATTTGAAGACAAATAAGTTGAGAGATAGAGGAGTTGTTAATGGTTTGAGGAACATATTGTACTGTTTTCAATCGAGTTGTTGTAATTCACTTTCATCCTAGATCATGCAACTCCATAGGTGTTTTGAGTGTTTGTAGTGAGAAAATCATGTTAATCGACAAATCAAGACATCACGTGAAGGATCAAGGATATGAAGATTGAAGTTTATGGTTCTTATAAGGTTTTTTAAGACAATACAAAGTGAAGAAAATTCATTAGGAGTTTCCAGACGGAAGAACGATCGAAAAAGGGAGAAAAATGCAAGAATTCGCACATCTAGGGCTGCCCTGGCTGTGGCTCATGCCTGAGGCAGTGTAGCTACTACCCTGGGCGTGGAAGGCGCCCCTGTGGGCGTGGCCAGCGCCCGGCTGCGGGCAGATTTTGCCCGCAGCTTGTTTTTCAAGCTGGATTGGCGCAAAAAGCCCATTTTTCTTCTCCTAAACTCTACCCATTCATTTGCTATAAATAGAGACCCTTTCTCTCATTAATATTCATTCAGAAACACTTGATGGTTGTAGGCAATGGTCAAACATCAGAGTTTCAAAGCATAATTCTTCCTTCTCTTGTTCTCTCTAGGGTATATTTTTCTATTGTTTTATTATGATGTTTGTTTCCATGAGCAACTAAACCTCTTGATTATGGTTCCATTATGAACCCCTTTTTATTTGTTGGATATTATTGATAAAGTCTTTATTCAATTTATGTCTTACAATGTTCCGATTTAAATTATGCTAAGCTCGTTCTTTAATGCTTTCTTCAATTGATTAACTGCGTGAGTAATCTTGAGGAATGATCCGTAGGATTAAAGTAGGCACTGAGAACCCGAAATTCTTCAGTTCCATTGGCTTTTCTAATTACCGCCTTTTTACTTATATATTATAAAGACCGGTTTGACTCCGGCCGTTTAATTACTCCCTTCTTTGGACAACGTAGTGTAGTACCCCAATTTTGTCCTAAGCCTTTCAAAAACAAAAAAAATAAAAAAAAAATCAAAGGGGGAAAAAAAGTCAAAGTCAACAAAAGTCAACAAAAAAGTCAACATTTCAAAAATGATGACTTCGCACTGCGAAGGTCACTTCGCACTGCGAAGTCTGCGATTTTTCTGCAGATTTTTGGTTTCTTTGATTTAATTCCAGATTTTGTTGCACATCATTTGCATATTTATTTTAATCAGCATTCATGGCTAATTGGGCCAAGCAAAACCAGAAATGAGAGACTTGCCATTAATGCCAAGGTAGGAAGCTTTTTCTTCCAACCTAGCATGTGACAAGCAAGTGGGCTTGCCCTTGGGCAGCTTTTGTCCCTCCCAAGTGACCTGTGAACCACCCCAAGGTTGCCAGCCACCTGCTTGAAGTCTTTCTTCCTGCTTGCTCCCCCAAAACCAGTCAAACCCAGCTGGATTTTTCACTTGAAAAAGTCATGAGTGCCTACCCTGTTTTGGCAGCAACTTTTCACCCCTCACACCAGCCATATGTAGCCTTTTGCATCCCCCAATCTCTGCACATCACAGTGCACGTTTTTATTGATCAACCATTGAGATTGCAAGGATTGATCCCCAAGCTTGGCCAATTGCAATCCAGCCATGTTCATCATCATTTCTATCCAAAGACCTTTGATTTTGTGGCTGAAATCAGTCAAACCTTTAACCCTTGGCACAAGGCAGAGTTGCCTCTATCCATTAGCATTAAATGCAAAGCCAAATAGCCTGAATTTAGCCCACAAATCAGCTAGGTCCTATGGATTTTCATCATTACTTGAGATTGCATTTTGGCCTATAAATAGAGAGGCAAGGCAAGAGGAAATGCAGCATTGAAAAAAGCATTGAAAAAAGCATGAATTAAGCAGAAAATACAGCAATTCAAAGAGCATTTACACACAAAGAAACACTACTCAAACACCAGAAAAAACCAATCAAATACAAAGCCTTACCAAGTTCAAAGTTCATCACAAATATCCAAAAAAACCTTTGCAAGAACCTTCAACCAATCCAAGTTCATTGCAGCTGGAGCTTTGCTAAGGATCTTTGTAAGTTTCTAAGCCTTTGTTTTGCATTTTCATTTGTGCTTGCATAGCAATTTTGGTCCAAAACCCTTTTGTTCTAAAAACCCCTTTTGAATTTCAAAAGAAATCCCAAGGTTTTCAAAACATCAAAACTGGTTTGTCCAGCTCTTTTCATTGCAAAAACTCAAAGCTTTTCACTCACCTAAAAGGTCCTGAGTGTGTTCAGAAGTTGTTTCTGAACAAAAGTTCAGAAACAGCTTCTGAACTCAAAAATTCGCATTGTTCGCAGTGCGAAGTCATGGTCGCAGAGCGACCATGACAGAACTCAGAATCTGAGTTTAGGTGCCCAAATGGCCAATTTTTGAGGTTCTAGCCCAAGAGCTCAGAACCTAGGAGGTTTAAAACTCATTTTATCCAAATCATGTCAAGGATTTTGCATAATATTGGAAAATTCGCAAGTTCGGGTAACACTTTTTTGGGTAACTTGCAAAACAAGTTATGTCCCCAAACCTTCAAAACAACTTGAGCAAATAAGCTATGTTCATCATTTCAATTAAAACTTGAACAATAAACATTGTTCATGATTTTCAAAACCAAGCGTGAACATACGCCGAATTTGTTCGCTTTCTCAAAACCGTTCGCAAAACGAGCCGAACTTGTGCGTTTTCTAGCAAAATTGCTAAAATCTTTTCATTGAGTTTTCAAACCAAATGTTTTGATAAACTTTGGGATTTCTAAGAAATTCAACCAAAAACTTGAATGAAAAAGGGATGGTGTGACGTATGTCTCTCCATTGCCCCGATTGTACGAATGCGTGACGTATGTCTCGTCGTTCAGACAATCGTCATTCCATTTTCAACGTATCCGACCATACCAAACCAAATCTTGGCCCCTTGTGGTCAATCCGAACCTTTTGGTCCCCCGTGGCCATTAGATTCAATCCCCCGACTCATTGGAGTCACCCCAGTCAATGATCGACTCGATTGAGTCCATTGTACCTCTTTTGGTCCCAACGCGACCAAATCGAACCCTTACCCAACGGACGTGTTTTACCTATTCTAAGCGCGATTCATAAACAAACGCTTAAGTCTCCCATGCGCGAGCATACAAGCTAAGACGCTTAAGTCTCCCATCCGCGAGCATACAAGCTACGTTTAATCGCAAGAATACGGTCAAAATATCGTCCATTTAACCAACATTTAAGTTCTTTACCAAAGAACTACGTACGCTTTGAATTCTCCGACTACCGGGAGATACGTAGGAGCAAGATCGACATCTTGTCAAGCGCAATAATAAAAAACTTTTTTCCTTTCGTTTGTTTTCATCTCTTTTTCCCCCTTTTAGTATATTTTCTTTTGACATAGATAAGTATGCGCGCAAAACATTTAAAAACAATTTAAGCTTTAGCCAAATAGAAGGTTCCCGTTGAGTACAACGGACGTGAGGGGTGCTAATACCTTCCCCTTGCGTAATCGACTCCCGAACCCGACAATGGTTGCGATGACCAGTCCTTTTCCTCATCGTCAAGGGTTTTATTATCGTTTCCCTTTCAAATAAAAAACTTAAGGGTTTATCAACGTTCCCTTTACACAAAAACTTTGGTGGCGACTTCACAAGGCCCTCCGAGCATTCGCGGACGTCCTCGGAGGATTGCGCGTTTTTTAAAACGAGGTGCGCACACGTAGTACTCAATTTAGGTTGGTCCAGCAATAATTGTTGTGAGAAGCTCCGTGTGAGGATTATCCGCTTGTTTCGTTAAATCATAAGTAGCATACTTAAATGTTAGAATACCTTTAGGCTTTTATCCAACAAAGACGAAGGGGGGATTCAAAGGATTCCCTAATCACCGTTAATCATCTGAATCAAAACCCTAATTCTGCAACCCTATTCAATTATAATTAACTTTTACCATTTAAAATAAGTTTTATTAATTACTAAATTGAACCACAATCCTTGTGGAGAACGATAAACTTACTACTTTATTACTTGTTACGATTTGGTGCACTTGCTAATTCCGTCCATCACTCAACTATTTAACAAATCATATATCTACGTAAAAATTTGTTTTCGCATATATAAGCAAATAAAATCCATAACCGGTGTGACTCAACTATTTAACAAATTTTTGTATATATAAGAAAAAAATATTTAATAGAAACATTGCATTAATACTCATAATTTTCATTTAATATCTATAAACATTCTACAATATTAACAATCTAATTATTTTTTATATAATTATCGCAATGTTACGCGACCCGTACTATCGTATGGGTCTTTTACTAGTTAATTTATGGGTCTTGTTAACTAGTGCCCCGAGGGAACTCTTTAAGCATTCTAAATTAAGTAATTATTTTTTAAAAATGTCAAACTTTTCAATTTCCAATGCACTGATTACACATATTTCAATAAAAAGTTACTATTTAAACGTCTTAAAGAGTGCTCCGGGGGCACTCGTTAACATTTCACTTAATTTAATACTACCTCTGTTCCTTTTTAATTGTCACTTTTTGACATTTTACACAAACTAAGACAGTCAATAAATGTGACTACTTTTGATACAATAATTTATCATTTTCCAATAATAGCCTCATTTATTTAATATATTGTTTCGTATATTTCTCTCTCTGTAATAAATAATTAAGAGTAATATTGGTAAAACAACATTTAATATTGCATTGAACTTTGAAAGTGATAGTTAAATAGAAACAAAACTTTTGTATAAAAGAGATACTTAAAAAGGAACAGAGGTAGTACTACCTCCGTTCCTTTTTAATTGTCACTTTTTGACATTTTACACAAACCAAGACAATTAATAAATGTCACTACTTTTAATACAATAATTTATACTTTTACTATAATAACCTTATTCATTTAATATATCATCTCATATATTTCTCTCTCCGTAATAAATAACTAAGGATAAAATTGGTAAAACATTATTTAAAGTTGCATTGAACTTTGAAAATGACAGTTAAAAAGGAACAAATTTTTTCTTCAAAAGTGACAATTAAAAAGGAACGGAGGGAGTATTAAATTAAAGGAAATGTTAACAGTGCCCTCAGAATACTCTTTAAGATCGTTTAAATATCTTTTTATTAAAATATGTGTAATTAGTGGGTGATATTATATATGTCTCACTTGTGCGCTATTGAGTTTGTATAATAAAATGAATACAACACTTGTAATTTTCATTTTCTATTAGGCTTAATTGCAGTTTTAGCCCTCTAACTATCACGAACTTGCGATTTTAGCCCCTTATAAAAAACAATAACAAATCAGCCCCCTATGTTTAGCCCCTTTTGTAGTTTTGGCCCCCCATACTAATTTTGACCAATTCAACGCAGACGTGGCACCCCCAATCTTCTCACCGTTTGCCACGTGGCACCTCACTTAAGTGATGTGGGTTTGATTAATGATAGTTCCCTAGGGAGAATTTAATTAATGATTGTATTGATTTTGATGTTTTTTGGTTTTGTTTCTTATAGTAAGGATCTGAGGGAGTATTTTTTTATATTTTATGTGTCTTTATTTCTTTAAATCGAACAAATGGAGAAAGTTATAAATGGAGAAGATTTTAACTCCCTAACTTTTCATTATATTTTACTAGTTCCAAGAAGCCTTGAACTTTGGTCAGGTGGAAAAATGAATTACTGACCATTACGCATTTAAGAGGGTGTCACATACGCACACACTTGGTCTCATACGAAAGCCATAATTTAATTCTCCTTAACTGTCATTGTCATCTAAACTTCATAGCAAGCAGTACTCACTCATGGCTAGTGACACTCCTGAGGTGAAGCCAATCCACTTTTTCAAGATAATACTTGCTCAAAATCTTCATGATGGAAAGCTTGTAAGCCTTTTACTTAAATTCTTTTCTTTTTCTTCTGATAATTTTAAGTTAGATTCTTTGTTCAGGTAGTTTATATTGTTTTGTATACCTTATAACATGATCACATTACTTTGTATTTTGCTTGCATGCTTTTATTATGACACAACATTTGTTTTTCATAGTTTGTGGGTTAGTAGCATTATTAACTGTACTCATCTATGTCGCTACATGGCTTCATGGCCAATTTGAACTTTTTTTTCTTAACTTTTTTTTTTTAAACCAAACCCAGCAAGTAATTAACTTGGGTAAGATAGCATGTATCATCACATAACTACCAAAATGGAAGGGCAATTGATATAACTGCCATCTAACAGGGGACTTATAATTAAAAAGAAATGTACATGGTAAATTGCATATGAGCTTATATTTAAAGACAATTTTTTTTCCCTCAAAGGGGACTTATAATTGAAAATTCAAGTTTGGTCCACTAATGTGTTTTATGATGGACTTGACCACCAAATTTGTAGCCTAATGAAACTATGGGCTGGTGTAGCATGTTTACTCAATTCGGCCCACTTGGCTTGGACAAGTTAGGTTGGACGGCCTGATTAGAAAACAAAGTAATTATTCTGATAAATGTGATTCAGTAGTCTCACATTACTTAAAAAAGTACTATCATGCATACTAATTTGGTTTAATTAATTGATAGATGATGCCAAGAATGTTTGTGGAGAAATATGGAGAAGGTTTATCAAATGCTATATATCTAAAGACTCCAAATGGTGCAAAGTGGAAATTAAATTTGATAAATAGTGATGGCAAAATATGGTTTGAAAAGGGTTGGAAAGAATTTGCAGAGCATCACTCTGTAGCTCATGGCCATCTTCTGCATTTCAAATATCTAAGAAATTCACATTTTCTTGTTCACATCTTTGAAAAGAGTGCCTTAGAGATAAATTATCCTTTCCAAAGAGTTGCAGCTAAAAAGGTCTCCAATGGTCAAAAGAGAAAAGCTAACTCCTCTTTTGAATTCCATCAGCCACGTGAAATTGAAAGCAATAGTTGTGTTGAAGTTGAGAAATTGCATAAGGTAGCAACTTTGCATCATGCTGGCAGAGAGTCCAAAGGTATAAAATTGTGTCTTCATTGTCTCATAAAAGTTTCACAAGTAAACATAAATTATTAGGTTTTGTTCTCTTCAATTCATATTATAATTTTTCTTTCCATGATGTATCGATGGACGAAGTTCAAATCCCTTCAGAACTATAGTAGAACAGCTATTTGTGCAACTTTTAATTAATAGTAATTTTTACCTTCTCCTATTTTTTATTTTATTTCTTAAAAGACATTTAAATGGTATGCAGCTCATGTTAAAATGATCATGAAATATCAGCCTTAATGTGTTCCAATTTTGCAGGAAAACAAGTGATTACTGCTAAGAAAGTTACAACTCTTGAAAGAGCACAATCTTTCAAAATATGTAATCCATCCTTTGTTGTTGTCATGCGTGCATCATACGTTCAAAACCGTTCTCGGCTGGTAAGTTGCAAAGAGACATTTAGCTTTTAGAACATAAGTTGATAGTCAACAACATCCATAACCAATTCTTTCTCTAGTCTTTACCAGATTAAGGGGTGAGAAATATATATTGGAATATCAAATGGAGGGTCCTAACAATTATCCACTCAGATATCATCACATAGATGTTTATTGGAATCTTAGTAACAAAGTGGTATTATGATTGATTAGATTAGATAATTATGTAAGAAAACACACATTGTTCCTTAAAATTAAATCATTTAAAAAATTGTACTTTTCAACAAGAACTTTCTTATTTTTATTCATTAACATTTGTCTTTTCCTTTACTTGGCAGAATATACCACGTATGTTTGGTAATACACACTTTGATTTGAATAAGAAGAGAGGAGATATTTATTTTAAGGTGTTAAATGAAGGAGTTTGGCCTGCAAAGTACTCTATCAGGAAGTACAGTAATGGACTACAATTTGAACTCACAGGTGGATGGAAGGCATTTGCAGAGGACAATAACTTGAAAGTTGGTGATGTTTGCAAGTTTGAGCTCATCTCTAGCACTATACTTACCTTCATTGTTCACATCTTTAGAGAGACAGACAATGGCACCACAGATTGTTCAACATCCTAAATTTATTCTTCCATCCTATGCAGAATCTTTCCAAATGAAAGAAGAGGCTACTTAAGGATAAAGGGAATGGAACTCATTACTATTTACCACAAATCAACAATCAAATCACTACCACCACCAAGGAGTTTTAGATCTTAATGTAGCTTAATTAATGTTGCATGTATCTAGTGCATATGTTTTAGGAACACTACTAAAAAATGAAAACACTATTAGTCTACTTCCTGTAACCAAGAAACTCAGCTTTATTTTGCATTTCTAGACATTACTTGATGGTATTGCTATGTTTCTGAATGAACTATTATGCTTTTTTGGCTAATATTATCCCTTGAGTATGTTTTTTAGTCTTTGTTTATGATTAAGATAATAAGGAGAATCATAAATAGTGTCTTAGAGGCATTAATGGTTAAACATCTAAAACAAGTAAGTTTTCATAAAAAATGGTGTAATAATTATTGAGAAATGCTCTTCTCCCGAAATGAATGCTCCCGAGAATATCACGATAGTGGAATATAACTACAGCAATAACCCCTTTTATTTTCATCCACCCCATGTTTTCCTACAAATGAGAGATCTAACGGTTGCTACAAATTCGTGATATCTTCGCTCTGTTTTTTATCGCTTTATATAGCAACACTCATAATTTGATCAAAAGTAACACCTTATATTTCTAAGACATAGTTTTTTATGGATTCTTTAACCAATGCCCTAGGGGCACTGGTTACCAAGACCTAAATAATAATTGGTGATCCACTCTTGCTATAAATGTAGGATATGGATTCCATGCAGTTACTGCGTCACACAGTAATTGCTACCGACCGTTTGATCAAAAACCTAAGGTTAAGATCAAACTATGTGAAAACTGGTCAAACAAATCCGAACCAATGAATCACTTTTCTACGGCCGAGATCTACTACTGCATGTAACTGCGCGAAGAAGTTACAACAAGAGATCCAGGTCCATAAACGTTTTGGTATCATAAGTTCTGCACATGAGGGAATCAAGCCAAAACAAGGTTTGAGTGTTTGACTTAGATTGATAGAACTTCTACTCGTCTCACTCCAAGTGTTTAAATTGAAATGTCATTGCTCCTAGTGAGAAGAGAAGCAGCAATAAAAAGAACATAAAATTCATTTTCATGTTGCTTTTTGGTTTACCTTCATCATATAAACTATTACAAAATATTTCAAAAATTACAACAAATGTTGAAAAAGATAAAAAGTAATCTACCAATTACATGTATACATTTTATTTTGATTCAATGGTTACCTGTATACATAAATACTAGGTTGAGCACCCGTGCAACGCACGGGGAAATTATCTTTTCGATATATTTATTATTTGATACTATTAAGATAAAATTTACATTAATATATATCTTAGTTATCAATATGTCATAGCAATAGCATATTTATTATTAATGTGTTAAAAGAGGGGTAACACGACACTTTTGGATATGTTCATTACTAAATGTCAGTCAACTTAAAATTGGTGTAACAAACAATCATCGTCAACGATAGCTTCAGCATGTGTTGTGGCTCCATAATTGGTAGCTTTTAACATCAAAATTATCGCACATAAGATGCAATTTAATAGCTTTAACATTAAAAAAACATCTCTGTTTCAAAATTTAAATTACTCCACAACAAAACGTTTGGACTTAAACCTATTAACTAAAGCCCCCTTATGTGAAGAATATAAAACTCTGACTTAAACAAAATACATATAGCCTCCCGTGTTTGTAGAATATAAACTTTTGGATTTATTTCAAATAGCTATAAAAAACTAACAACAGTGAAATGTGTAATTATAAAAAACAAACATTGATATAATAAGATCAAAGTCCAATAGCAAGTTTGCATAGATTACATATTTCCCATTATCATATTTTTTTAGGATGATAAAAGTAATAATTAAGTATACGGATGAAGTGCCAATTAAAGTTACAATAATGTTTATCGTAAACCACATTATGATTACCAAGGCCACATCCATTTCATAATTTTGTCTAACACCATCTCAAGTGTTCTTGAAGAGTTTTACACTTGGTTCATAAGATGTTCTTGCAAGTTTACAGTCAAAATAATTACATTTCTTTAAGATATTCTCAACATAGTGAGATTGATCCAAAAAGTTCTCTTTTCTGAGCTAGTAATCTTGATACCAAGAATTACTTCAACTTTGCATAGGTCTTTCTTATCAATGTTGTTGATAAAGAATGATTTCACATAATTTACAACATGATTCTTTGAACCAAATATAAGCAAGTTATCTACATAGAGACATATATGATCGTATAAATTTTATTTTTGTATTTGTAATAAATACATTTTTCATTTTCATTTACTTTATACTCGTTTGATATCATTAGATGTCAAATTTTTCATATCATTCTTTAGGAGTTTATTTTTGACCATACAAAGAATTATCGAGCTTACAGACATTGTTTTCTTGCCCATGAATCACAGAACGTTCAGGTTTTTTCATATAGATTTCTTCTTCTAGTTCACCATTTAAGAAGGCAACTTTCACATCCATTTGATGTACTATCAAGTTATGAACAACAGCTAAAAGGACTAGCACCCTTATGGATATGATTCTAGTGACTGGTGAATGAGTGTCAAAAAAATCTATATTTTTTCTTTTTGTCTAAAACCTTTTTCTATAAGGTGAGCCTTGTACTTAGCAACCGAACCATCAGGTTTTAGTTCCTTGTTTCAAAATCTAAATACAACATATTGGTTTGCAACCAGGAGGCAAGTGAACTAAGTGTCATGTTTCGTTAGACTTTAGAGAATCCATTTCATCGTTTATTATTTCTTGCCATAATTCAACATCCAATGAGGATATAACTTCTTTAAGGCTTAATGGATCTTCTTCCGATGTATAAACCATATCTCCAGGTTCATACTCTTTAGCAATTATTGCTTTCTTACTTCTTCAAGTTTCTATAACATCTCATTTGATGTTTTCATCACTATTTCTGATTATTGGAACATTATCAGAAGTAGTGCCCTCGCCAACTCTTAATTCAAAAAAGAATTTATTTTGCCCCCACTAGTGCCCCCACTATTCTTTAATTTACATTTACAAGGGTATTTATTTTCATAAAGATCAACATCATTTAATTCTATGATCACTTTAACATTTAGGTCATAAAACTCGTACGCTTTGCTATTTATAACATACCCAAACGGGCCTTTTTTTAGTCATAAAAATAAGCTATAAGCTCGTAAGAAAATGACAGTTACCAAACAGGCTTTTTTAGTCAAACGAACTTATAAGACATAAGTTATAAACTATAAGAGCAAAAGTGAGACTTGCCAAACATAACCAAAGTGACGGTTACGACATGAGTCTTTTTTAGTTAAATGAACTTATAAGACAAGTTATAAGGTCAAAAAACATGTCTTACCAAACAAAACTTTAATATTTTTTTTTTTCAATTAAGATTGCTAAAACTGAAATAAAAAATAATAAGTTATAAGTTTGAATTACTCTAAGGTAACTTTTGCATTGAAAAGAACATTTTTTACACTTTTAAAAATTTGACTGCATAAAAATATTATTACTATGTTTGTTTCTTTAACTAGTGTGTCGTGGACTCATGATAAAATGACAATTATCAAACAAGTATTTTTTAGTCAAAATAAACTTATATGAAATAAGCTATAAGCTAAAAAATGTGTCGGTAATGTTATTTTGTAGTCCTAGTCCAATAGAGACGGGGGGGTGTATCATAATCAGCTAATCTTTGACAAGCACAATGAAGGAAGTCGATGAGACATGTTGCTGATTGCTAATAGAAGTAAACAATTTTTTGTTAGTTCCAAGAAGTCTTGAGCTTTGATCTGGTTAAAAACTGAACCAAAGCATACGCATTTAAAGAGAGGAGTAGGGGTAGTAATTAGTACTAGTATAGGTTATTCAGCAAGAGTTTTAATTGAAGTAGCAGCACGCATTAAAACAAATCAGTCTCAAATCTCAACTAATTTGGAATATGAAAAGCCATAGTTTTGTTAGATAAGTATTATTAGAGCATCTACAATGGAGACTGTAACACCCATATAGAGATTGTCTAAGATTTCTTACGAGTATTAAAATTTCGTACCGGATACATTAAATACAATAAAGAAAGTTGTTTAATAATACACAATACATAAGTTTCTGATACAACTCAAATATCCGATACAGAACATTCTCCGTAATATACATCATGATACATCATTATATACAAACACTCAAATATAACATAAGCAGCACGATCAATCCAAAGCTTTTCCTTTACCTTTACGTCGTGCTTCCTGAGAACCTGCACCAGAAGGAAAGGGATGAGACATAACGTCTCAGTGAGCTCCGGCCCTACCTACTGTTGGCAACCACGGGGGAAACCTAGGGTCGTCGTGCCTACTCTTGGCAATCTTGGGGATTCCTACGATCGCCATCATTCTTTACACTCTTCGCGATCAAGGGGAAAACCTAGGATCGCTGCATTATCTTTATCACATACCTTCATATTCTACCTTCAAATTAAACTTAAACTTAGTGATCTTGGGGACATCCTATGATCACTACTTGTTCACTAGGAACCTATTGTCATATATCTCATTACATAATAAATATACACATTCATTTTCATATCTTAAGTTAGAAGTTAGCGTTGAACAAACATTACATTATCTTGGTTCGTTTTACTGAGTGCATCCGGGTGGAGTAACCCCGAAGTACATCTCCCATCATACCGGTGAAATTCCTATCGTATCAGGCTAACACCGGACTCCTCTTATCTTTGTATGGACCACCCTCTCGGTGAAGCCCCATCCGGCATAATCCAGAGCCTGCTGGACACAACTTAACTTTACATGTGGACGACCCTTTCGGAGAAGTCCCATCCGGCATAATCCGGAGCCTGATGGACATGCTTAAATCTTTTAACTTACGTGTGGATAGCCCTTTCGGAGAAATCCCATCCGGCGTGCCCCGGAGTTTGATGAACACGTGATCATAATCTTATAGTATAATCTTAACTTGTTCTTATTCTTTAAGTAATCATTCATGAGTGCTTAACCTATAAAAGGTTCTAAGCTTGACTATTGTATCATTCTTGGATTCGTGTATACTGAATCAAGTTCATAACATTGCCTGGTAAGGGTTAAACCATAAACTAGCTCCTTAACATCTCTATGACAACTTATGAATTGAGGTATTCCCTCTCTTAACATTGTACCTATCCTCATCTATATTCCATCTATACATTCTTTAAGGGATAGGTCTCTCTATACTTGTTAGCGACACTTAGCCATTACATGTCGTTATTAAGTCTGATGTAGCATTAGATAGCCAGAATGGTGCAAGAATTGATGAAAAACAACATGGCCCTGCCCCCCTGTGCCATCGTGACACGATTTGGAAATCGTGTCACGATTTTCTACCCAGAAATCGTGGCATGTTCTGCCTATGAAATCGTGACACGGTTGCAAAATCGTGACCCGATTTTGCGTGCAGATGGACAGCATAGGGCAAGTTCAAAACGTGATTTTCACCATTTTGGCTTATCCAAACATACCCAGACATCATAACAGCTTAATGGATCAATTTCTAAGGCATAAAGATAGATTACATCATGATTGATCAAGGAATCACATGAAAAGGAAATTAGGGCACTATAACCTCAAACTTGTTCATAAAACTATAAACATTCAAACTTACTCAAGCGGGTTCTAAAACCCTGTGGAACTCACCTTAATCCTCAATTGGTGCTTGCTAGCTTATAAACTCCAAAGCCCTAGCTTCAATCTAACTCTCCTCTTAATTCTTCCTTGTTTTCTTCTTTCCTTTCTTTTTGTTCTAAGCTTCCAAACCAAGCTTGCTATGCAAGATTTCTTACAAGAATTTGAATGTAGTTTGGATGGGTGTTGGCAAGGTGAGGGAGGGCGTGTGATTGAGGGAAGGAGGGAGAGCAAAACTGATTTTTGGAAGGGTGTAGAGAATGAGAGAAAAATGGTAAGAAATATCTTACCTCCTTTTTAAATAATCTTCCCCTTTTCAAATATTTACACAATTGCCATTGCCACATATTACATAATTGTCATGCTTGCTTAATAAGTTTCCAACACTGATAATAATTACCTCTGAGCGGGATATTACAATCTACCCCCCTTAAAGAAATTTCGTCCTCGAAATTTAGAATTTACCTGAAAATAGATGCGGGTAGTTCTCTTGCATCTCTGACTCTAGCTCCCACGTTGCTTCGCCGTCGGGAGAACCTTTCCATACAACCTTAACAATTGGAATCTCTTTGTTCCGCAAAGACTTAACATCGCGATCAATTATCTGATCTGGCTCAGGTTGAAATGTCAAATCTGATCTCAAATCAATACTGTCCAGTTCCACTGGTTGAAAAGGATCGGGGATGAATTTCCTTAATTGAGAGACATGGAATACATCGTGTAAACCTGACATGGCCGGTGGTAGCGCCAACTGGTACGCTGCTGGACCGAAACGTCTAAGTATCTGAAATGGTCCAACATACCTTGGACAAAGTTTCTTGGTTCTGAATGCTCCTCTTAGGCCCAACTTAGGTGTGACTTTGAGGAATACATGATCTCCTACTTCAAACTCTAAGGGTCTTCGCCTCTTATCAGCATAACTTTTCTGGTGACTCTGTGCTGTTCTCATCTTATCCTGAATGGATTTAATCTTTAGGGTCGTCTCCTGAATTATCTCAGGTCCCAAAATACTCTTATCTCCAACCTCAGCCCAGCAAAGTGGGGTTCTACACTTCCTACCATACAAGGCTTCATAAGGTGCCATTCCAATACTAGAATGGTAACTGTTGTTGTAAGAAAATTCAATCAAAGGTAGGTGATCATTCCGACTTCCTCCTTCTTCTAGGATACATGCACGTATCATATCCTCTAACGTCTGAATAGTCCTCTCTGATTGACCGTCTGTTTGAGGATGATGGGACGTGCTCATCTTTAATCTTGTTCCTAAAGCCTTCTGAAAAGCTTTCCAAAAGTGAGATGTGAAAATCGGATCCCGATCAGATACAATACTAGCAGGTACACCATGGAGTTTCACAATCTCCGAAATAAACAATTCGGCATACTGAGAGGCTCGATAAGTCGTCTTAACCGGCAAGAAATGAGCAGACTTGGTTAACCGGTCCACTATTACCCAAATGGAGTTATGTACTTTAATAATAAGTAAGATCATGGCTAGTAAAATTCCAGAGGTGAAGCCAATCCACTTTTTCAAGATCATACTTACTCAAAGCATTCATGAAGGAAAGCTTGTAAGCGTTTGACTTTGATTCTTTGTTCATGTAGTTTATGTTTTTTTTATCTTATAATAAGATCATGTTATGTCACTTTGTATTTGAAGAAAGTGAGAGCTTCGTGCAACCTTGTACTCCCTCCGTCCCTATTTATAGGAGAAGTTTACAAAAAAGTTTTGTCCCTAAATATAAGATCATATACAAATTCCTAGATGCATTGATTACTCTTTTTTCAAATATACCCCTTATTAATACTATCAATTTGTCTAGGTATATGAAAAGTTAACATTTAATATATATTTAATTAAGGGTAATCTAGTAATAGTCACACCAATTTGAAACAATTTTATTACTCCAACAATTTTTCTTAATACACGTGATTTTTGTAAACTACTCCTATAAAAAGGGACGGGGGAGTATTATGTTATAACAAGAAAACCTTATGACATAATAAAATGATAGCATATACCATGCATATTAATGATATCAATGCCATCTAATAAAGTATGTACATCATACTACCAGTAGTTGCGAAAAGGATCAAAATTAAAAATAACATAATGGTTGGGCTCCCTAAGTACATGCCTCAAAACTATGGAAAAAATATTTCGGTAGACTACTTTTTCTAATAATATTTTTTTCTAATAATCTTTATATGAAAAAATATTTACTGAAACATTTGGTTTATCTTTGTGGCTGAAGGATATATTTATTTATCCAAAAAAGTAAATAAATGAAAAGAGTTTTTAATGGAAATGTTATTAATTTTTTTTAATAAGGAAGACTAGTCCACCGAAATTGACAGCAGAGAGAATCAAACCTAAGACCTTGAAAGGAGCACGCACCAAGGTCCCAAGTCAACACTACTAGGCCACCCTAAGTCGGTTATATAATTAATAATTAATCATATAAAATAAAATATTGACTATAAAATTCACTTTTTTTTTGTAAAAAAAAATACAC
This sequence comes from Medicago ruthenica, assembly GCA_018208015.1. NCBI lineage: Eukaryota > Viridiplantae > Streptophyta > Magnoliopsida > Fabales > Fabaceae > Medicago > Medicago ruthenica. The sequence goes on from WNNG01000393.1 coordinate 143,178, forward strand.
TCTTTGAACATTTTAATATTTAAATAGAGAAAATAATTAATAAATGACACTAAAATTTAATAATATTAATTATTGAATATTTTTTTGGGTGACATAATTTAGGAATTAATTTTTTGAACAGAAATTTGAATTTTTATCATTATTTATAAAAAAACATTAAAAATAATTGAACAATAGTCTCTCTCTCTCTCTCTCTCTCTCTCTATATATATATATATATATATATATAATAAAATAGAATATAGTATTTGTTTTTAAATATTTAGTATCAAAATACTATTATTTAACTTAAGGTACTAAATATATTAAACAATTATTTTCTAAAAAAAGGTACATATTTTTTTTTAAAAACTCGGTATACAGTCTTAAGACCAGCTGATCCAGAAGACCAATCCTAATCCAAGGGAGCAAACATATATTTGATTTAATAATGCTTTCAATAGTTTATACTATATGTAGGTTTATTTTTCATCCTATCTAATTTATTTTAATATATTAAATGTGTTAAAAATAAGAAATAAAATTGAACTTCAATGCTATATCTCTAGTATATAATTATCATTGTTACCATTTAATAGTAATTTTTTTGTTAAATATCTACTAATTTAGTTTATTTTACAATCATTTTTAAATACATATTGGTTGGTTTAATTTCTCTTTCCAAGTTTTTTTTTACTAAATTTATTTTTTAAAGTTGAGAAGTAGTTACTAGAAGAACTCAGTCTAATCAATTGTTAAGATATTTATTTTACTATCATTTTTAAATACGTATTGGTTAGATATTTTATTTCTAATCAATTGTTGACCAATATATATATATATATATATATATATATATATATATATATATATATATTTGTTTGACTGCATTGGTTAGATATTAAATAGTCATTTTTAAAAAAAAAATCATACCCTATTTAAGATTATAAAAATCTAATAGATAATTAATACAGTAAATGAGTAGCTAAGAACAATGAATATGGAATCTCTCAAAAAAAAATGAATATGGAATGAACATGGAATGAATATGCAAATGCAATGAACATTCACAAGTAAATGCCATTTTCTAGAAAAATAGTTATGATCACAAAAGCGTGCAAATTGTTATGACAAAAAAAAATATGACATATTTTCTTCTCAAGTAAATGCCATTTTCTAGGGATTTATTGTAAGATGCAAATGCCACATCACCTAATATTTAGACTTGCCTTGAAGGTACTTGTTAGCATTTCCCTATTTTTATTAGTATTTTTTTTTTCTTGTAGTTAATTGGGTTTAATTTCTATAGACCAACAATGTAAAAAGTTTCCATCATCAACAAATTACTACCAATATATGTGTGACCGTAGAAATTTGTTTTTCAAGAAAACGAAAATAGCTTTAGAGAGGATTAGTGATCTCACACTTTTAATTGTCGTAAGAAATAAAATCAAACATTTTTTTACGAACAAACAGTAATGATTGACTAATAATGTAAAAAGTATTTTCAATTATACATATATGAATTAAATCGTTATTAGTTTAGTGTGAGAAAAGTTTTTCTTTATTTTAAATATTATAAAAAATCTACAAATGGTCAAAAGAATCGCGTTCTCTCATTTCTCCAATTTAATTATTTTTGTCTTTATTATCGAATTTCAATCTATAAAATCCAATGCCTCTACTTCATTTATTCATCACATTTTCTATCTAGTGGTATACACCTGAAATTCAACCTTGTTTTCATTCCTTTCTTCATTGTTTTCTTTTGTCTCTTTACCAATGGCGAACTTTGAAAACCAAACCCAATTACTTGAAGGAAGGGAACCCAAAATTGCTTCCTCTGATGGTCTTTCAGAGGATATCATTCAAAACATTTTCACTTTCTTACCAATCAAACATGCAATTGTAACTGCAACAACTGTGTCTCCTAGGTATAAAGGATCATGGCGTCATAATCGCCGATTCTTGTTTGGTAGCGACTTAAGTTCCCGATATAGCCAACAAAATTTGGCTGCCATAGTTGATCAGTTATTCAATTCGCATGAAGGTGATGAAATTAAAACGTTTCAGTTACATATCAATCCTGTTGGGATCGAAGTTTTGCTTAAAAGATGGTTGCAAATATGCACTAAGAAGGATCTAGAAGATCTTGAGCTGGTTCTATTCCAACCTGGTTTCACAATTGAATCTAGTGTTTTTAACACACTGCACAAGTTAAAAACATTAAAATTGGTTAAATGTGTGATCCAGTTACCAGATGTTCCAAGTGGTTTGCAACTTTTGCAAAAGTTAAAGCTAGCTAACCTCCACATCACTGAAAAAATGTTTGGTATTTTGATTGAGCATTGTAAGATGCTTGAAATTATTATTTTGATTAATTGCTCTACAATGAAGAAATTGAAATTAATTGCTAGAGAAAATAAACATTTCAAAAAATTGAGAATCGATTATTGTGAGGACTTGGAAGAGATTGAAATTGATTCACCAACTCTTCATTCAATTTTGTATCATGGAAATTTTCCAACTGTTCGAATTGCTCAAGGGATGCAATTGTTCGATGCTTTATTTTGCTTTACACCATCAAAAGAATACATGCAATCTACTCAGCTAGAAGCTCTTGCCAAAGATTTCTCGCATGTTAGCATTCTCACCACTACACCTCAACTTATTGAGGTAAATATATAAACAAGCATATGTTTATTCTTATAATATTTACATTTCATTATTTACTATTTTATTTAATTACTTACAAATTATTCATGCAATATATCTATATACATTTTTTTACCAAATCTATATACATTTATTATTATTAGAATTAATTGATGCCTTTATTAATATGCATAAATTATTAAACCTTGTAATTTTAGGGTATGGCTGTAAAGATTCGTGATGGAGTATTTCGAGAAGCACAATATTGTTTTGTGAATTTGAGGGAGCTTCAATTGTTTATGGATGGGGCAAAATTTTGCAATCCATATGATATAACTATGTTTCTCAAAAATTGTCCATCCTTGGTGAAATTGTTCATTGATGTAAGTATCATTACTTCATTCTCATTAATTGGTTACGATTAAAATTTCTATTAATCTTTTATCGACATGAATCTAAAAGTATATGTATTATTTTTTTAAGATTGGTATATTTAGATCTCAGCCAATCCATGAAATTTTTTCTTTTGGTGGACAATCCACCAAAGGGTAATTGAGTAATTCTAAATGGATAGAAATGCTTGCAATCTTATTATTTTTAATTATAAAATTGAAGGTAAAGTCAATATTTATAAATAATGGTTGCAAAGTAAAATAATAAAAATACTGTTAAATAGGAAGAAGATGAATAGAGGCGTGTACTTCTAATCCCTTAAGTAATTTATGATATTTATTTCTTTGAGCTTGACTTTAACCTATATGTGCAGCTTGAAGATTACAAATTTGACCTTGGAATGTATTGGAAATTGCACCATAAAGTTCAGCTTAACAGGTGCAATCACAAATTTACTCAACTCAAAGTTGCAGTGGTGAGAAGTTTTAAGTTTTTGCATGCTGAACTTGAGTTACTAAAGATAATTTTGCAAAGAGCAACAATATTGGAGATGGTATTTTTAATTCTACCAGAGAATGGATGTAGCGAGTTCAGAACAGAAGATGTACCAGAATATGTAAAACTTTTTGATTCTTGGAAAGCATCAAGAAAGGCCATAGTACATGTACATGAAAGTTATGATGATGAGAGTTTCGTTAATCCAACTCATTCAAAAGATTGGATGCTAGACTCATTTTGATTTTCAAATTTAGTGGTCATTTTAAGGATGTGTTTCTTCTATAGAGTTGTAATGTTATGACTTATGATGTTATAATGGCAGTGTGCCAATTTTGCTTTACTTCAAATGTCTTTAGTGTCACCAACAACTCTATATTTCAATGTTAAACTTGATTGTGTATTTTCCTTAACTATACTTTGATTTTATGATTTATTATATATTATTCATTTATCCATACTTTTCCCCCTTTTGGGGATACAATGGCGAAACATAACAAGAAGATATATAGCGGCTTAAGACTCATTTGCAAACGTGTATTTATAACTTCACCAATGCACACATATATAACACTCGTTTGAACCAAGAAGTTGAAATGGTTAGTGAAATTAAGGTGAAATATTTCAAGAGAATCTTAAGTTTTTGTTCACGTATGTAAACACAATTTAATTACAACAGGCGAGCTGCTCAGTGAAGTGTCCAAGGTGGAACTCCAAGAGCACTCCGAATAATCTCTAGGTAAAAAACACTGTTCAAGATGATCAAGATCCGCCTCCGCACTCTCTAGGTGTCTCCTTTTATAGGCATCACCTTCTTGACCTAATGGGCCTCTTTGGATGTTCAGGCCCATTAACCGTTTGAGGTCCATACCACTCATATGTATCAGGCGCGTGGAGTCACGGGTACACAACTCACGTCACTTGTCCGTGCAGGACGCGTGGCACATTATGAGACACTTTCAAGAGGAGGACCACAACGTTGTTTGGAGCTCGCGTGATTTGAACAATCAAGCTTAGCTAAGCAGGCGGAGCTCACATGACCTGGACGACCAAGCTGAGCTAAACAGGTGGAGCTCACGTGACCTGGACGATCAAGCTGAGCTAAGCAGGTGGATCTCACGTGACCTGGACGATCAAGCTGAGTTGTCTATGTTGAATAGTCAATGTATAAGAGAGTCCACGTGGTATGGTCCTCCATACCAGTCCACAGTCCACCAAGCGTCAAGCCTGTTAAGGCGTAGACGTTTGTTTCTCCATAAGGTCGACCTGAACCAGTCCACAGTCCACCAAGCATCAAGCCTGTTAAGGCGTAGACGTTTGTTTCTCCATAAGGTCGACCTGAACCAGTCCACAGTCCACCAAGCATCAAGCCTGTTAAGGCGTAGACGTTTGTTTCTCCATAAGGTCGACCTGAACCAGTCCACAGTCCACCAAACATCAGGCCTGTTAAGGCATAGACGTTTGTTTCTCCACAAGGTCGACCTGAACCAGTCCACAGTCCACCAAACGTCAGTCTTTGGAACCACTGCATCCCCATTAATAATTTGTTTACAACCAATTTTTCCACTTCTCATGTTTATGAGTTTTGAATTGGTGGAACTGATGGGACTACTCAGTCTTGTCACACCACTTGTACTATATTATTTTTTTTTACCATTGCTCTTTTGAATTTCTTCACTTCTATAAATACCACCATTTACCTCATTCATTTTCACCATTTCACTTGTTACCTCTCTATATTTTTCTTCCTTTCACATGTGTTGCTCTCCGTTCATAGCTTCTTCTCATTGTCAGTCCTCCGAACCAACAACTAACACAGGTATATATTTCAAAATCTTCTCATCTGTTGTAGTTTGTACCTCTCTATTTATTTTTTGCCGGGGTATAAGGTAGTAACAACACGAGCTCCGATGGGAGCTCTTCCGCACCCAAATTACCTTGTTTTGAAGTAGCTCCGCTAGTATTATTATTTTTCATAAAGATTTGGATTCTTAAATTTTCAGAAAAAACACTCTCACAATCTTACACTATGTTACCAACTCCCATAGATGATGTACTCAGCTTTAAAAAAAAAATATTATTATCACTTTACTATGTCAAGAATTTCCTAGCACCATTCCCTGGATTGTCAAACGTGCTGAGCCCAACCATTCCCTTTTTTATTATTATTACTTTAAGACAAGCAAGTACATTGCTTTCATGTTGCCTTATGAGCTCCACTAGTATTGTTGTTCACATGCATTGTTAGATACAAGTTTTCATCCCATTCATCTCATTTGGAAAGCACCCAAGCTCCACTAAGTGACCCTTTAGCAACTGAAAGTGCACAGAAGAAACACAACAGCTCGACACCTCAACTGCTCGGCAGCATCTCAGCTGCTCGACAGCTTGCCTCCTTCGTTGTACCTCAGCTGCTCAGCAGACCACTCCTCGGCAGCACCTCAGCTGCTCGGCAGCTTGTCTCCTTCGCCGAACCTCAGCTGCTCGGAAGCTCCTCAGCTGCTCGGCAGACCACTCCTCGGCAGCACCTCAGCTGCTCGGCAGCTTGTCTCCTTTGCCGAACCTCAGCTGCTCGGCAGCTTGTCTCCTTTGTCGAACCTCATCTGCTCGAAAGCCCCTCAGCTGCTCGCAGACCACTCCTCGACAGCTTGTCTGCTCGGCAACTTGTCTCCTCGGCAGCACCTCAGCTACTCGGCAGCATGACTGTTCGGCAGTTCTGCTTGTAACAGTCCAGATCTGCGCAATCATTTTCTTAGCTCCTCTACTCCTCAGCTCTTGCCTAACCACCTAGTTGTTCGGCTCCTTCGCTTTACTGTCACTTTTAGCTTGAAGCCTCAAGTAAGTGTGTTATATTTGATCATTTTTCCCTACTCATCTTATTCACTATTACTTTCCCAATGATGATTTCATTAGTGGTTTTATCCTGTGTTGATTTGATGAGCAATTGATTGATTCAAGTGACTATGCTTTGCTTATTGTTGGGGAATATGGGGGTTTCACTTGTTTCTTTGGTATTTCTCTCTTCCCCCTTGGAATACACACAAGCTGTTTGATAAAACTCTTCACCATAAGACCAAAACGCTTCCTCACAACTATTTCACCAAAACTCTTCACCATAAAACTGTGAGCTTATCTCGGCTCTCAGCAACCCCGTGGACAGCTCTACCACTTTATTCACTCTTTGTTCCCATTTTGTAGTGTTCATATGCTTTTGGAAAATTTGGTTAATGTATGTTAGCTAGTCGCATTTTCGCCTCTCCCTGATAACTTAGCATAGGATTTTACTTAGTTTTCCATCTCCCCACTACAAATTTTATGTTTTGCTAGGCCAATACAGCTCGGCACCTGACCTCTCTGTAGCTCGGCAGGTACGTAGCACTGCTATGTGAGTTGTAGCTCCCCACCTCTATCTTGCACCTAGACGCTTGGTGAACCAACCTATATGTATAAGGTTTTGATAATGGTTGTTTTTTAGCTCCTCGTTTTTTCCTTGTTTCACGCGTGTTAACCTTTGTAAGAGCTTATTGATCATAGCTAAAATTTTGGAATTACCGAAGCATCTTAGCTCACCTCCTCTTTCCTCCTCCTTTTTTTTTTGTTTATTTGCCTAACAAGTCGACTGATTGGGATTTTTGTGTTATTCCAGGTTTAGGAGTGAACCCAAATCCTCCATGCCTCGTAGGGAAAAAAGGAGTGTTGATTCCCGTGTTGTGTCCTTGTCTCCGTCCTCTTGTTCTGTTGGGTCCGATGTAGAGGAAGATGAGGCACCTCAGAAAGCTGATGTTAATTGGGTGCATGAGGATGTGCGATCGAGCTTTTCTATCTACTCTGAGTTCTCCTCCTCCTTGAAGTGTTATCCCTTCTTGAGTAATCCTTATTACTGTACCTCCTTCGATATCCAGCCTTGCAATGAGGACGATGTGGTCTGTGACTCTTCTTTGGATGGAAATAGATGCTACACATATGTGTATTATTGTATCTTTAAAAAGTTGGGGGGTGAGATTTCCTTTGTCCGATTTCCAATGCGAGATTCTTAGGACTCTTAATGTCGCCCCCTCACAATTACATCCAAACTGTTGGGCCTTCCTGCGATCTTTTGAGATTCTATCAAGAGGGTTAGGCATCCCTGCTTCAGCCTATTCCTTCTTTTCTTTCTTTAACACCAAGAAATCCAAACTAAATTCATGGCTTTATATGAGCAACAATCTCCACCATACCCTCATCAGGTCTTACTCCTCCTCTTGGAAGAATTATAAGTCCGACTTCATTCGTGTGTGTCTGAGCCCTTCCCATTCAGTTGGCTGGTTCTTCGAGTCTGGGGAGCCCCGTTTTCCCTTTTTTTGGACCAAAAAACCAATGACCAAATTTGAGGTGAGTGACTTACCACATTCACCCGAGGATGTGAGAGTCGTTGATGTTCTTCGTGAGCTAAGAAACCTGGAGGCGGGCGATTTAATTTGTCGCTAGGATAACAAGAATGAGCTCTCCATTTATTTACGTAATTTTCCTCTTCCAATTCATAACTGCGGCTTTAACATATTTGACTAACATATGTGTTTAATTGTTTGTTTCCTTGCGTTTTTTTCCAGAATCAGGAAGGATGGCACCCTTGGCTCCTGAGAGGATTGCAGCTATTAAAGCTCGAAAGGCGAAAGAGGCAAAGGAGAAAGAGATGAGCTCCTTTGTTCCTCCTGCTACTACCACTGATCGAGCTTCTCCTCCTCCAAAGAAATCCAAGAAGAAAAAGAGTTCCCATGGCCGGATGGTTGTTGCTGAATCTTCAGGGCACAGACGATCACATAGGAGTCCGCCCCGACCTATTCGCCTTACTCCTACTCCTACCAGCTCATCCTCTCTTCCAGCTGACAACTGGCGTGCCGTGCTTGCGGTGAATGATTTTGGGGGTGAGCAGAATTCTGCTTGGGATTTTCAGTTTTCAGGAAGGAACATTGTGCCGCAGTACACCACCTCCTCAGATCGGGAGAGAATTAGAAGCCTGACTTATGAAGAGGAATTGGGGGCTTCCCGCACCTATGTTCTTTGGTCTGCAGCCATAGCTACTGAGGTCGGCGAGTTTGTTGCTTCGGACCGTGCTGAACTCCTATCATCCCTTGCTGATGCGCGAGGTTCCTTACTCCAGGCTGAAAATAAAATCTGCGGCCTGGAGGAGCTGTCGGGGAAAACTCAAGAAGAACTCAAGGTTTCTCGTGACGAGTATCAAACCCTTGGTGCGAAGTGTTTTACGCTGGAGGGAGAGATGAAATCTCTTAGAGGATGATGCTGAGGACTGTTATGAAGACGGGTTTGGTAATGTTATTCAGCAAGTTGGGCTGTTCCACCCTGGTATTGACCTCTCCCCAGTTGACTCGGGTAAGCGTGTCCAGGGAGGTCGGCTTGTGTCCCCCCGAGCTGAGGAACCATTCGGTACGGTGACAAGTTTTCGTGCCCGTAGCCCTTGAGGTTTGATTAGCATTGGTGTTGTAATATTTGAGGTTGTAATATTTGAGGTCACTTTTGGGCCAAAACTATGCTCGTTTGATGTTGTAATATTTGAGGTCACTTTTGGGCCAAAACTATGCTTCTTTGATGTTGTAATATTTGAGGTCACTTTTGGGCCAAAACTATGCTTCTTTTGATGTTGTAATATTTGAGGTCACTTTTGGGCCAAAACTATGCTTCTTTGATGTTGTAAGCCTTCTGACCCTTATTGCTTGGTGGTGATCGAGCTGAGCTTGATTACACATAGATCATATTATTTCTTATGGTATTTTCCATTAATGTTTTTGTATTTTTGCATGCTTTTTTTTACTATGCATTTTTCTTATTGCATAGATTTGCATAAGGGTCGGGTCTACACCGATACTCGCTTAGGTCTTGAAGATGTAGCTCTACTCGGCTACACATATTAAGACGTCAAGGAAAGTCTCTTAACGAATCAATCCCTATAACGTAGATTTGCCTAAGGGTCGGGTCTATACCGATACTCGCTTAGGTCTTGAAGGCGTAGCTCTGCTCGGCTACACATATTAAGACGTCAAGGAAAGTCTCTTAACGGATCAATCCCTATAACGTAGATTTGCCTAAGGGTCGGGTCTATACCGATACTCGCTTAGTGTCGCGTCGAATTTCGGATATCAAGCTATGGATAAGCTTTGAATCACTAAATTTAAATCACGACTGAACTTTTAATTTTTCGGGGAAAAAGGAAAAAAGTTCGAAATTACCTTGAAAAAGAGATTTTAGGTTCGAAAGTCGATTATGCGAGGGGAAGGTATTAGCACCCCTCACATCCGTTGTACTCAACGGGAACCTCTTAGTTGGCTTAGGCTAAAAATGTTTTTTTGACGTTTTGCTTGCACGCTTAATCATATATATAAAGGAAAAAGAAAATATAATGTGAGGTGAAGAAAGAGATAAAAACAAATGAAATAGAAAAGAGAAAAAAAAGATTTTTAATAACGGGCTTGACAAGACGTCGATCTTGCTCCTACGTATCTCCCGGTAGTCGGAGAATTCAAAGCTTACGTAGTTCTTGAAAAAGAATTGTTTGAAAACGCACAAAGGCGTAAAAAAGCTTAAAAAGGTGAAAGACAGACGCTAAGGCGATAAACTCACGCAAGGCGTAAATGTTTAAGGAATAAAAGACAGACGCACAGAGGCGTAAAAGGTTTGAAAATAAAGACAAACGCACGGAGGCGTACAATGTTAAAAATAAACGCACGGAGGCGATAAATTCGCGCAAGGCGTAAAAAGGTTGAAAATAAACGCGCAAAGGCGCGAAAGGTTCGGATTGACCACAAGGGCCAAAATTGGTGAGTTGGATATACTTTGAGAATAGAATGACGATTGTCCGAGCAACGAGACATACGTCAAGTATTCGTACAACCGGGGAAAGGAGAGACATACGTCAAACCACCCTTTTTCATTCAAGTTTTATTTGAATTTAAAAACGTATTTTTAGGGAAGCTAGAAAAGAATGACGATCGTCTAAGCAACGAGACATACGTCAAGTGTTTATCCGATCGGGGAAAGGAGAGACATACGTCAAACCACCCTTTTTCATTCAAGTTTTGCTTGAATTTTAAGAAAATGTATAAACTAAAAAAACGCTCGTTTTTAGAACTCAAATAAAAAGAAAATAAATTGTCCAAATTAGTTGTTGCAACCAAAATGAACAAGCTTGTTGCTTATTGAAACAAGAAAGAAAATGTTTTTGTTGTTTTCGTTGATTTTTGTTTGGTTGGTTTGGAAGGACAAAGTCCTTTGCCTACATACCCAAATGGGATCAAAACCGATGTAGTTCGGGTTAAAAAAAACGAGAGATTTGTTATGTTGATTTTAAAGCTTGAAAATGTTTGTGAAAGATAAAATGAGCCAAAGTGGCGAGTGAATGAAGTTTGATTGATTTTAATTGCAAAAATAAAGTCTAATATGATTAAGATTGATTGAAGTTTGATTAAAATAAAATTGCTTGGTTTGAAATCCAAGGCTTTGTTAATGAAGAATATTTTTGATGAAGTTTTTGAATATTTGAAATGTTTTTGGTTTTTTTATGATTTTTTCTTGGAGTTAAAAAGAAAATAAGCGCGATAAAATAAGCTAAACGCGAGGAATTAATAAAAAACGATCGTTGGATCAAAATAAAAAGATTTTTAGGATTATGGATTAAACTTAAAAAAAATGAAAAAATGCAATGCATATTTATATATTTGTTCCTAAATGTATATACTAATGACATAAAAAAGATGCAAAATAAAATGAACAAATAGAAATAAAACAAAAAAAAAAATAAAATGCATGTGTAATATGATAGGTAAATAAATGAGATGTGAAAAATAAAGGAACAAATAAAAAGGAAATAATAATAAAAGGAAAATAAATTGCAAAGAAAATAAATAAAAGAAATAAAATAAGGAGGTGTAAAAATAAAACTGGGGGGTGCAAGAAGTGAAAAAATAAATCAGATTAAAAGAAAAAGGCCCAAAATGTATTGGGCCAACGTAAATTGATCTGGGCCGTCTGATTAATCAGACGGCCCTGATCTGATCACAAGGGAAAATAAGCCTGAGCTGTCTGATCTAAAATCAAGTGGTTTGAGGGGCGAGGGTGTACGATAAAGCGTACACCCACACACACTGAATCAGGGAGGAGTATATATACTCATCTCCTTCTCATTTCTCTCATTTCTCACATTTTTCCTCTCTCTTCCCCTTCTCTCTAGTCCGAAATTCTCTCTTCTCTCTCATCCCTCTCACCTCTTCTCTTGGCCGCCGGTGAGGGTTCCGGCGTGGTGGCCGCCGGCCTACACGGCGGCGCCACCGCGCCGGAAAAGAAAAATGTCTTTTTTTTCAAAAATTTTTTTATTTCCTCACATCCTTTTCCCTTCTCATCCCAAATCCAACATTATTTTCTCCAAAATCCCCTCAAATCGGCCTAGATCTAGGTTCAAAAACACAAAAAAAAATTACCTTTTTTCTCTTGTTTGTGTTTGGTTTGTGATTCTTGCGTGTTTTCTTTGTGCTGTGTGTGCGTGTTTGTTGTGTACTGGTGTGTAGGTGCGTGAGTTTGTGGGTTTGGGCTGTTTATGGCTTGCGTGAGTGTGTGTTGTGTGTGCTCTGGGTGCGTGTTGCTGTGTTGTTGTGGTTGCGTGAATGTGTGCTGGGTTGTGGTGCTTTGTTGCTGAGTTGTGTTTTGGGTTATGGTGGTGGCCGAAAATTTGTTTTTGAGGGGGGGAAGTTGGAAACTTTGTGTTGTGTTTTTTTACTGTAAAATCTGTTTTGGTTCAAAATTTTTCCCTAAAATTTCTTCCCCTTCTTTTTTGTTGATTTTGTCCCTGTTTTATAGAATTGTTTTGAGCTGCTTGTCATAACTTGCAAGTTGGTTTTTTTCTGCAGATTTGGGATAAGATTTTTGAGGATTGGGATGGATTTGTGATGATGAACAATGATGAAAAAAAATCTGGTGAAAGGGGGCGCCCCTGCAGCATGTGTTGACTGTTGACTATTGACTTTGGACCAAAAATAGAAAAATAAAAATAATAATAATAGTAATAAATAATAATAATGACAATAGTAAAAATAAATAAATGGTAATAATGGTAAATACAAAAAATGAGATTAATGACAATAAAGGACAAAAATTGAAATTAAAAGTAAAACTAAAAAGTAATAAAAAATAAAATAAATAAACGAGACAAAAAAATGACATGAGGTATTTTAAAATACCTCCCTGCCGAAATTTCGTCTGAAACGACGAAAATTCTCGGCTTAAAAAAATGAGTAAAATGAGACGAAAATGGGTCAAAAAATGGGGTATGACAGATGCCCCTATTTAAGTTTCTTCGCTACGGAGATTAAAAGGTGAAATTTTGATTCGACGGGTCGAAGAAACTTAAATACAGAGTACACCATTTTTTGACCAATTTTGGACAGTAAAACATTATGGATGTGATGCCATGTATGCAATGTTATGAATGCATGTAATGCAAGTATAAATGCAAGACGGCAAAGATGACCTGATTGGGGATAAACAGAGACAAAGGGATACCCGGGTTCGTTAAAGAAACGGAATCCAACTCTATTGGGGATAGTGTTCCACTGGGGAAAAAAGGTTAGCCGTTTGGGTTATTGCCGAACTGTTCACTGGGGAGAGTGGGCAATTAACCACGGGAACCAAAAAGGTAAAATGTCAGCTGTTCGGGTTAAATTCCGAACTGCCACTGACGACAAGGATTGAATGTAAAGGTCAGTTGTTCGGGTTGTTGCCGAACTGCCACTGACGACAAGAAATAAAATGTCAACTGTTCGGGTTGAATTCCGAACTGCCATTGACGACAAGGGAGTAAAATGTCAACTGTCGGTTTGTTCCGACCTGCCATTGACGACAAGGAATAAAATGTCACGTCAACTGTCCGGGTTGTTTACCGAACTGTTCATTGACGATAAAAAGAAAAGTCAACTGTTCGGGTTGGTTACCGAACTGTACATTGACAACAGGAAATAAAAAGACATGTCAACTGTCCGGGTTGGTCACCGAACCGTTCATTGACGACAGGAAATGTCAACTGTTCGGATTGGTTACCGAACTGTACATTGACAACGGAAAATAAAAAGACATGTCAACTGTCCGGGTTGGTTACCGAACCGTTCATTGACGACAAAAAGAAATGTCAACTGTTCGGATTGGTTACCGAACTGTACATTGACAACGGGAAATAAAAAGACATGTCAACTGTCCGGGTTGGTTACCGAACTGTTCATTGACGATAAAAAGAAATGTCAACTGTTCGGATTGGTTACCGAACTGTACATTGACAACAGGAAATAAAAAGACATGTCAACTGTCCGGGTTGGTTACCGAACCGTTCATTGACGATAAAAAGAAAAGTCAACTGTTCGGGTTGGTTACCGAACTGTACATTGACAACAGGAAATAAAAAGACATGTCAACTGTCCGGGTTGGTTACCGAAACGTTCATTGACAATAGAAAAAATAAAAAGACATGTCAACTGTCCGGGTTGGTTACCGAACCGTTCATTGACGATAAAAAGAAAAGTCAACTGTTCGGGTTGGTTACCGAACTGTACATTGACAACAGGAAATAAAAAGACATGTCAACTGTCCGGGTTGGTTACCGAACCGTTCATTGACAATAGAAAAAATAAAAAGACATGTCAACTGTCCGGGTTGGTTACCGAACCGTTCATTGACGACAAAAAGAAATGTCAACTGTTCGGATTGGTTACCGAACTGTACATTGACAACGGGAAATAAAAAGACATGTCAACTGTCCGGGTTGGTTACCGAACCGTTCATTGACGACAAAAAGAAATGTCAACTGTTCGGATTGGTTACCGAACTGTACATTGACGACAGTGAGGATGCGGCTGACAAGCCGTTCCTTACAGAATTGCCCCTTCAATTGGGGAGAAAGGATGCACAAGCTGTCCATTAAAGAACTTTCCACTTGGCACAACACTGGGGAATATGCACAAGCTGTTCGTTTGAACTGCCACTTGGCATAAAGACATGATAAAAAAGATGCGCAAGCTGTTCGTTTGAACTGCCACTTGGCGTAAAAGGGTGACATCACTTGACCAAACGGACTGGGGATGACACTAGGGGAATATTTACTGGTGACTATGATGGGATGCCGAGCAAAGTCGGGCTTTGGTTATGATTTGGTATTTGTGAGTGTGAATGATGACTCACTGGGGAATGCCAATAAAATTGGGCTTTATTTTGTAACATCATTGGAGGATGACATTGGAGGAAAAGAAAAATGTAGATTGTTTGTGATTGATTGGTAAGAAACATGGTGGTTAAAGCAACCATGTACAGATGATATTGTGGTATGCTGCATGTATGAATGCGTATATGCATGGATGCGTGATCATATGATTTGTATGATTGTACAAATGTACAAATGCATGAATGCATGAATGTATGAATGTACTAATGCAGGACTCCCACTGAGGATGTTGTGTGAGAGATTGGCTTGCACTGGGGATACCCTAAATGCTGTTAAGGAATTGCCCCTTGGTACAAGAATATAATGAAAGATTGCACAAGCTGTTCGTTAAAGAACTGCCGCTTGGCTTACAAGAAGGTGACATCAACAGATCAGACACGTTGGGGATGACACTCGACTGTTTTGATTTATTGCATGACCGACAACTTGGTGAAACAAGATTTGGACCGGTAAAATGAAAAGTGGACCGACGTCGCATTGCAAACATTCGGCAATCTTTGATGGGGATGATGTCACATGGAATACATCCAAAATGTTGACGGGGTAAAGCCGTAGCCATTGATGAGGAACATACACCTCATGGGGAAATTGTTACTTCACTGGGGAATCGTGCTAATCCGCTGGGGAAAAGAACTGGTGATTCCGCCGGGAATGCTTATGTTTTGTTTGGATGCCGAGCGAGGTCGGGCTTTGGTTGGGGTGCCGAGCGAGGTCGGGCTTTGATTGTGTTGGATGCCGAGCGAGGTCGGGCTTTGATTGGGTTTGGATGCCGAGCGAGGTCGGGCTTTGATTGGGGTGCCGAGCGAGGTCGGGCTTTGATGATTGGTTGCCGAGCGAGGTCGGGCTTTTTGTAATGGATGCCGAGCGAGGTCGAGCTTTTTGTAATGGATGGTGCCAATAATGATTGGGCTTTTGGGGTTGAGACTCCACTAGGGGATGCCAATAAAATTGGGCTTCGGTTGTGATTTCGCTGGGGATATAAGGATCATTTTGGAAGCATGATCGATATCCAGCCTAAGATGCCAATGGTGGTTGGGCTTTTGTGAGTAGATGCCAATGACAATTGGGCTTTTGATTGTTTTGGACAAAGGTTGACTTCCTGGGGAGTTTGTTAATCCACCGGGGATTGTGCTAACCCGCCGGGGAGAAGAACTGATGATTCCGCCGGGAATGCTACCTTCTTTGTTTTTCTGAATCGTCCTTTCGGGCTTTCGATTCACTGGGGATATTCCCTTTTGATTTACTGAGGATTTCGCTGGGGAATCCCTTGAAAGAAGTCCGATGTGGGATAAACATATGTCATGTTTAACACTGGGGATAATGATTGGATGCCGAGCAAGGCCGGGCTTTTATTGTAATGGGATGCCGAGCGAGGTCGGGCTTTTTGTAATGTGGGTGCCGAGCGAGGTCGGGCTTTTTGTAATGTGGGTGCCGAGCGAGGTCGGGCTTTTATTGTAATGGGATGCCGAGCGAGGTCGGGCTTTTTGTAATGTGGGTGCCGAGCGATGTCGGGCTTTTTGTTGGATGCCGAGCAAGGTCGGGCTTTGATGATTGGGTGCCGAGCGAGGTCGGGCTTTTTGTGATGTGGGTGCCGAGCGAGGTCGGGCTTTTTGTTTGGTTGTCGAGCAAGGTCGGGCTTTTATGTTGGATGCCGAGCAAGGTCGGGCTTTGATTATGTTTTGTGAGTGGGAATTCCAATGAAAATTGGGCTTCACTTGTAATTGTGTTTGTAAGGGCCAATGGAAATTGGGCTTTTTGTAGGAGATTGAGGAATGTCAATGACGACTGGGCCCTTTGTGAATTGTAAGGGAGTGCCAAGCATGGTTGGGCTTTTTGGACGATTGTGTACCGAGCATGGTCGGAATTTGTGAATGGTGGGGCGCCAAGCATGGTTGGGCTTTTTGTGGGAGATTGTGAGGAATGCCAATGACGATTGGGCTTAATGTGAAATTGTGAGGGAGTGCCAAGCATGGTTGGGCTTTTTGGATGATTGTGTACCGAGCATGGTCGGGATTTGTGAATGATTGGGCGCCAAGCATGGTTGGGCTTTTTGTGGGAGATTGTGAGGAATGCCAATGACGATTGGGCTTAATGTGAAATTGTGAGGGAGTGCCAAGCATGGTTGGGCTTTGGTTTGATATTGTGGGTGCCAATGAGAATTGGGCTTTTGTTGGCAATGAAAGTTGGTTTTGCAATTTCAGATTGCATAATTCATATGAGATTTGCACAGGCAATTTTGATGTTCCCATTAATCCGAGATTGCACCAAAAATTTGAAATAAATACCAAACACAAAATTTATATCATATAGCTCAAGTTAAAAATATGTTTATCAATGAACCAACCTAACACTCATTTAAGTAAATGAACAAATTGAATATTAATTGTGGGGGTATTGAACACTCATCCGGCAAGTTTGCTAACATTCCGATCGAGTTATGTGTCCATCTAATCATTGTTTCTAAGAGCACGAAAGCATTGATCACAAGGTCTTCGAGGGTTGTAATTTGGCTTGGTTACAAAAGAAATGTCATATGTGGGGAAATTGAATTCAAATGGCCAAGCAAGAGGAACATTCTTTCTAAATTACACCCTTCCTCCTTTATTCAATCACAACTCTTGGTGATTTACAAATGTTTTTCTTTGATCCTTGACAACTTTTTGATTTAGAGATTTTCTCTTTCTCTCTTTTTTCTTTTTCTTTTCTTTCTCTTTTTTTTGTTCTTGTTGTCAAGATCAATTTACAAAATTCACCATTTCTTGACATTCACAACCTCCTTTTTTTCAACTTAATCAAAGATGATACCCTAATTGAATGTTCCTTCCTCTTTCGGCAAAGGACAATAATCATGAAGGTTAAGGGTTCAAAAATGAAAGTAAAAATATCAGAATTCAATAATGATTTAACTATGAACTGAATTTTTTTACAAACTCCGGCAATTTCATTAAGCAATTGAGCTTATGAGAATTGGCAGTCCATAGTTAATGATTCTGATTCATTAAGCTCAAAGGGGTTAACAAATGCTCACTTCTCACAGGGTGGGCTATTTGTGGTCAAGTGTTTTCACTCATTTTCAAAAAATGCCTTGATCCTATCAATGCTTTCGTACAATCTAAAACAACGCTCAGATTTAACATAACAAAATCGAGTTTAAACAAAAAATGCCGGTCTCCTGCATATATATAACGATTTTGAGGATTCCTCACATTTTGGCTGGTTCTAAATGGTTCACCGAATAAACATATTAAAAACACAAGTTGCATGATATAACTTTTGTACTAAGTACATATTCTCATTTCGAGTTTAACCACAGAAAAACAGGAAACATGTATCTTAGCTTTGCGCAAATTAATCAAATTTTATCACTGCCATGCATTTGTGGTTGAATCATTGGATCAATCCATATGATGTGATTGGTTGCCGATCAAGGTCGGGCTTTGATTGTGGATTGTGCCAATGATGATTGGACTTTGGTTGGAAATTGTATTTGTTAAGTCGCCATTGCAAATTGGACTCTTGTAGGAGATTGAGGAATGCCAATGACGACTGGTTTTTTGTGAATTGGGGGAAAAGGCCGCAGTAGCCTGGGGGTTGGTAATCTCGGGTTGAGGTACCGAAATCCTTTGAAGAGTAGTGGGAATGGGGATGAATTCCTCACCAAAGCCGAATGGCATGCCCCATGTACAAACGGGGGATAGTTGCCCCTTGTTATATGTGTGGTTTGCTTTGGGACGTCGAGCCACTTTCCTTAATGGGATGACACGTAGTGTTGCGAATGAAATGCGAACACCGACGACTCACTTCGGATTGTAAGAAATCCTTAGGGTAAAAAGGGAAAGGAGTTTTGGACCCGAAGATGGACGTATGCATGATAATGAATGATGTATGTAAATGTATGAAAAAAAAATTTTGTTTTGCTTTACAAGAAAATTAAAAAGTGCAATTAATTTCTTATAAAGCAAAGTGATATGCGAAAATTATTTTCATGCATGTATGGTATGCATATGTATGTTCAAAATTTCCCCCATCCTCACGTGTAGGCTCTAAAGATGAGATTTTCTAAAAGGGTCCCTAGAGATCACGGACCTCACAAGGAACTATTGTCGTCAATTGCAAATGCTCGCAAGACCTCAATATATTCCAAGTGAAATCTACTCTAGGCGGGGTTTTCGCATCTTCCCTTCAAGACATACGTCAAGTGGGCCTCCGCTACGCAACCCCATCCTATCTTAATTTTTTCTCAAAGCTCGGGAATAGAGCCTCACACGTCCGGCATTAACCCGAACAATGTGGAGTAACATCGCTCAAGTAACCCCACAACAGATATAATATAAAGCAATATGAAACATATACATATAAAGCGAGAAAAAATAAACAAATAATGATAATAAGGCATAAGCGTGCAAGCAAAATAAAACATTCTAGCCTAAAAGCCGACTAAGATAGGCTTGACTTGTTTATGCACAAACAAAGTGTTTCATGCAGGTCCCCAGTGAAGTCGCCATTTTTGTGAAAAATGGTGACGAACGCAAAACATAAGCAATATGAAATATATAAATATAAAGCAAGGGAATAAAAGCATATAAAGGCAATAAAAATAAAAGCATGCAAGCAAAAAGATAAAAACATTTAGCTTAAAAGCTAACTAAGATAGGCTTGACTCACTAGTGAGGAAAATCCTACTGTCCCCAGTGAAGTCGCCATTTTTGTGAAAAATGGTGACGAACGCAAAACATAAGCAATATGAAATATATAAATATAAAGCAAGGGAATAAAAGCATATAAAGGCAATAAAAATAAAAGCATGCAAGCAAAAAGATAAAAACATTTAGCTTAAAAGCTAACTAAGATAGGCTTGACTCACTAGTGAGGAAAATCCTACTTTTCCCCAGTGAAGTCGCCATTTTTGTGAAAAATGGTGACGAACGCAAAACATAAGCAATATGAAATATATAAATATAAAGCAAGGGAATAAAAGCATATAAAGGCAATAAAAATAAAAGCATGCAAGCAAAAAGATAAAAACATTTAGCTTAAAAGCTAACTAAGATAGGCTTGACTCACTAGTGAGGAAAATCCTACTTTTCCCCAGTGAAGTCGCCATTTTTGTCGCGTCGAATTTCGGATATCAAGCTATGGATAAGCTTTGAATCACTAAATTTAAATCACGACTGAACTTTTAATTTTTCGGGGAAAAAGGAAAAAAGTTCGAAATTACCTTGAAAAAGAGATTTTAGGTTCGAAAGTCGATTATGCGAGGGGAAGGTATTAGCACCCCTCACATCCGTTGTACTCAACGGGAACCTCTTAGTTGGCTTAGGCTAAAAATGTTTTTTGACGTTTTGCTTGCACGCTTAATCATATATATAAAGGAAAAAGAAAATATAATGTGAGGTGAAGAAAGAGATAAAAACAAATGAAATAGAAAAGAGAAAAAAAAGATTTTTAATAACGGGCTTGACAAGACGTCGATCTTGCTCCTACGTATCTCCCGGTAGTCGGAGAATTCAAAGCTTACGTAGTTCTTGAAAAAGAATTGTTTGAAAACGCACAAAGGCGTAAAAAAGCTTAAAAAGGTGAAAGACAGACGCTAAGGCGATAAACTCACGCAAGGCGTAAATGTTTAAGGAATAAAAGACAGACGCACAGAGGCGTAAAAGGTTTGAAAATAAAGACAAACGCACGGAGGCGTACAATGTTAAAAATAAACGCACGGAGGCGATAAATTCGCGCAAGGCGTAAAAAGGTTGAAAATAAACGCGCAAAGGCGCGAAAGGTTCGGATTGACCACAAGGGCCAAAATTGGTGAGTTGGATATACTTTGAGAATAGAATGACGATTGTCCGAGCAACGAGACATACGTCAAGTATTCGTACAACCGGGGAAAGGAGAGACATACGTCAAACCACCCTTTTTCATTCAAGTTTTATTTGAATTTAAAAACGTATTTTTGGGGAAGCTAGAAAAGAATGACGATCGTCTAAGCAACGAGACATACGTCAAGTGTTTATCTGATCGGGGAAAGGAGAGACATACGTCAAACCACCCTTTTTCATTCAAGTTTTGCTTGAATTTTAAGAAAATGTATAAACTAAAAAAACGCTCGTTTTTAGAACTCAAATAAAAAGAAAATAAATTGTCCAAATTAGTTGTTGCAACCAAAATGAACAAGCTTGTTGCTTATTGAAACAAGAAAGAAAATGTTTTTGTTGTTTTCGTTGATTTTTGTTTGGTTGGTTTGGAAGGACAAAGTCCTTTGCCTACATACCCAAATGGGATCAAAACCGATGTAGTTCGGGTTAAAAAAAACGAGAGATTTGTTATGTTGATTTTAAAGCTTGAAAATGTTTGTGAAAGATAAAATAAGCCAAAGTGGCGAGTGAATGAAGTTTGATTGATTTTAATTGCAAAAATAAAGTCTAATATGATTAAGATTGATTGAAGTTTGATTAAAATAAAATTGCTTGGTTTGAAATCCAAGGCTTTGTTAATGAAGAATATTTTTGATGAAGTTTTTGAATATTTGAAATGTTTTTGGTTTTTTTATGATTTTTTCTTGGAGTTAAAAAGAAAATAAGCGCGATAAAATAAGCTAAACGCGAGGAATTAATAAAAAACGATCGTTGGATCAAAATAAAAAGATTTTTAGGATTATGGATTAAACTTAAAAAAAATGAAAAAATGCAATGCATATTTATATATTTGTTCCTAAATGTATATACTAATGACATAAAAAAGATGCAAAATAAAATGAACAAATAGAAATAAAACAAAAAAAAAATAAAATGCATGTGTAATATGATAGGTAAATAAATGAGATGTGAAAAATAAAGGAACAAATAAAAAGGAAATAATAATAAAAGGAAAATAAATTGCAAAGAAAATAAATAAAAGAAATAAAATAAGGAGGTGTAAAAATAAAACTGGGGGGTGCAAGAAGTGAAAAAAATAAATCAGATTAAAAGAAAAAGGCCCAAAATGTATTGGGCCAACGTAAATTGATCTGGGCCGTCTGATTAATCAGACGGCCCTGATCTGATCACAAGGGAAAATAAGCCTGAGCTGTCTGATCTAAAATCAAGTGGTCTGAGGGGCGAGGGTGTACGATAAAGCGTACACCCACACACACTGAATCAGGGAGGAGTATATATACTCATCTCCTTCTCATTTCTCTCATTTCTCACATTTTTCCTCTCTCTTCCCCTTCTCTCTAGTCCGAAATTCTCTCTTCTCTCTCATCCCTCTCACCTCTTCTCTTGGCCGCCGGTGAGGGTTCCGGCGTGGTGGCCGCCGGCCTACACGGCGGCGCCACCGCGCCGGAAAAGAAAAATGTCTTTTTTTTCAAAAATTTTTTTATTTCCTCACATCCTTTTCCCTTCTCATCCCAAATCCAACATTATTTTCTCCAAAATCCCCTCAAATCGGCCTAGATCTAGGTTCAAAAACACAAAAAAAAATTACCTTTTTTCTCTTGTTTGTGTTTGGTTTGTGATTCTTGCGTGTTTTCTTTGTGCTGTGTGTGCGTGTTTGTTGTGTACTGGTGTGTAGGTGCGTGAGTTTGTGGGTTTGGGCTGTTTATGGCTTGCGTGAGTGTGTGTTGTGTGTGCTCTGGGTGCGTGTTGCTGTGTTGTTGTGGTTGCGTGAATGTGTGCTGGGTTGTGGTGCTTTGTTGCTGAGTTGTGTTTTGGGTTATGGTGGTGGCCGAAAATTTGTTTTTGAGGGGGGGGAAGTTGGAAACTTTGTGTTGTGTTTTTTTACTGTAAAATCTGTTTTGGTTCAAAATTTTTCCCTAAAATTTCTTCCCCTTCTTTTTTGTTGATTTTGTCCCTGTTTTATAGAATTGTTTTGAGCTGCTTGTCATAACTTGCAAGTTGGTTTTTTTCTGCAGATTTGGGATAAGATTTTTGAGGATTGGGATGGATTTGTGATGATGAACAATGATGAAAAAAAATCTGGTGAAAGGGGGCGCCCCTGCAGCATGTGTTGACTGTTGACTATTGACTTTGGACCAAAAATAGAAAAATAAAAATAATAATAATAGTAATAAATAATAATAATGACAATAGTAAAAATAAATAAATGGTAATAATGGTAAATACAAAAAATGAGATTAATGACAATAAAGGACAAAAATTGAAATTAAAAGTAAAACTAAAAAGTAATAAAAAATAAAATAAATAAACGAGACAAAAAAATGACATGAGGTATTTTAAAATACCTCCCTGCCGAAATTTCGTCTGAAACGACGAAAATTCTCGGCTTAAAAAAATGAGTAAAATGAGACGAAAATGGGTCAAAAAATGGGGTATGACACTTAGGTCTTGAAGGCGTAGCTCTGCTCGGTTACCCTTATTAAGACGTCAAGGAAAGTCTCTAACGGATCAATCCCTATAACGTAGATTTGCCTAAGGGACGGGTCTATACCGATACTCGCTTAGGTCTTGAAGGCGTAGCTCTGCTCGGCTACCCTTATTAAGACGTCAAGGAAAGTCTTTAACGGATCAATCCTTATAACGTAGATTTGCCTAAGAGTGGGGTCTATACCGATACTCGCTTAGGTCTTGAAGGCGTAGCTCTGCTCGGCTACCCTTATTAAGACGTCAAGGAAAGTCTCTAACGGATCAATCCCTATAACGTAGATTTGCCTAAGGGTCGGGTCTATACCGATACTCGCTTAGGTCTTGAAGGCGTAGCTCTGCTCGGCTATCCTTATTAAGCTGTCAAGGAAAGTCTCTAATGGATCAATCCCTATAACGTAGATTTGCCTAAGGGACGGGTCTATACCGATACTCGCTTAGGTCTTGAAGGCGTAGCTCTGCTCGGCTACCCTTATTAAGACATCAAGGAAAGTCTCTAACGGATCAATCCTTATAACGTAGATTTGCCTAAGGCTCGGGTCTATACCGATACTCGCTTAGGTCTTGAAGGCGTAGCTCTGCTCGGCTACCCTTATTAAGACGTCAAGGAAAGTCTCTTAACGGATCAATCCCTATAACATAGATTTGCCTAAGGGTCGGGTTTATACTGATACTCGCTTAGGTCTTGAAGGCATAGCTCTGCTCGGCTACCCTTATTAAGACGTCAAGGAAAGTCTCTAACGGATCAATCCCTATAACGTAGATTGAATATATCCTGTAGAAAAAATGGCCTTGATTCAATGTTATAAAAAAAAGTAGAAGGAATTACAAAGATTCAACAACTATTGGCATAATGCCTTGATTAGAGCTCTACTCCTAACATATTAGACTATGCATAAAATAAACATAAGACTTGGCCATTTTGATTTGTCTTCCTTAGCTGAAATAATAACGAAGGTTCACTGCATTCCAAGTGCGTGGCACCTTCTTGCCATCCAAACGCTCCAAACGATAAGCTCCATTTCCCACTTCGTTCTTTACTTTGAAAGGCCCTTCCCATCGTGCGTGCAGCTTCCCTGGTTGCTCCGCTTCTGGCCTTCTCCTCAGAACTAAATCCCCTTGTTTAAGACTTCTTCTTCTTACCTTTGAGTCATATCTTCGTGCTGCCCTTCTCTTACAAGCTTCCTCCTTCACCTGAGCCTGAGCTCGAATCTCCTCCTGGAAGTCCAAATTGTTCAGTAGATTGTTATCGTTTACTTCTGTCTGTGCGAAAATAACTCTTGCATTTGGCTCCATGACTTCAATGGGGATCATGGCATCTGATCCATACACCAACCTGAAGGGAGTTTCCTGCGTGGATGAGTGCGGGGTGGTATGATATGACCACAAAACCATTGGCAATTCCTCTACCCATAATCCTTTGGCTGCCTCCAATCTCTTCTTTAAACCTTGTGAAATCACTTTGTTTGCTGATTCATCTTGACCATTCGACTGTGGATGCTCTACCAAGGTAAAATTAAGTTGTATTCCCCACTCCTTGCAGAAATTTGCCACAGACGAGCTAGCGAATTGAGTTCCATTGTCAGTAACTAAAACTGCTGGAAGGCCAAACCTACATATAATCTTCTTCCAATAAAACTTCTTGATCCTATCAGCCGTAATTGTGGCCACTGGCTCCACTTCAATCCATTTCGTGAAGTAGTCTACTGCCACAATCAAAAACTTCACCTGACCTTGTGCTAGAGGGAAAAGACCCAGGATATCCACTCCCCACTTGAAAAAGGGCCAAGGCAAAATCACTGAGCTTAGGTATTCGGGAGGAGCCTGATGAAGGTTAGAGAATCTCTGACACTTGTCGCACTTCTTGACGTACCTAGAACAATCCTCCTTCATGGTCGGCCAATAATACCCTGCTCTGAGTACTTTCGCTGCTAGAGCTCGGCCCCAGATGTGAGTTCCACATACCCCTTCGTGTACCTCTGTTATTACATACTTGGCCTGCGCAGGAGCTAAGCACTTCAAGAGCGGGCTAGAGAAACCTCTTTTGAAGAGTTGATCTGCAATAATGACAAACGTGGCTGCCTTCTTTTTCACTTTTGATGCATGTTCCTCCTCCCTTGGCAGTTGACCATCTTTCAAATATCGAATGATATCTCCCATCCACGACTCAAAGTCTTCTGTAATAAAAAGCAACTCTTCCTGCTCAATGCTTGGTTGTTTCAGAGTCTCTTGAATCACCGACCTATTATTTCCGGGCTGTTTGGTGCTAGCTAATTTAGCCAATAAGTCTGCTCTACTATTCTGCTCTCTGGGTATATGTGACAATTTGAAGCTTTCGAACTTTTGGGTTAAGCATACAACTTTTTCAAGATACATCAAGAGCTGAGGGTCCCTTGTTTGGAAGCTTCCTGTCACCTGTCCAAAAACCAACTGAGAGTCACTCTTTGCCTCCAGCTCCTTAACTCCTACTTCAAGTGCTAAACGCATTCCTGCCAACAAAGCCTCATACTCAGCCTGGTTATTACTTGCTTTGAGCTCAAACCTCAAGGATTGCTCTATTAACACTCCATCTGGTCCTTCCAACGTTATTCCCGCTCCGCTTCCTTTAAGGTTAGAAGAACCATCAACCGACAATACCCATTTAGCAGTTTCCATGTTTCCTTTTTCCATAGTCATTTCTACAAGAAAATCCGCCAAGACTTGTGCTTTTATTGCCCCTCTTGGTTCGAAAGCAATGTCAAATTCGGACAATTCTACTGACCATGCTACCATCCTTCCTGCTAGGTCCGTCTTTTGCAGCACTTGCCGAACGGGTTGATCGGTTCGGACTATTATGGTATGACTTTGAAAATATGGTCTTAGCTTCCTAGCTGATGAAACTAGAGCCAGCGCTACTTTCTCAATCTTTTGGTATCGCAACTCCGCTCCATGCAGTACCTTGCTAGTAAAGTATACTGCCTTTTGTTCTTTATCTACTTCTTGCACCAACACTGAGCTGCAGGCATTCTCAGACACTGCCAGGTAGAGTATCAGGGGAATGCCTAGCTTGGGTTCACAAGGATGGGAGGAGTTGTCAAAAATTCCTTTAGCTTTTGGAAAGCTCCTTCACACTTCTCTGTCCAGCAAAACTTTTCATTTTTTCGGAGCAATTGAAAAAAAGGCAGATTTTTGTCAGCTGAGCACAACAAGAACCTTGTAAGTGAAGCAATTCTCCCTGTCAGCCTTTGTACTTCCTTTGCATCAATTGGACTCCTCATGTCCATGATGGCCTTGCACTTTTCTGGATTAACCTCTATTCCTCTCCTGGTTAGCATGAAACCTAAAAACTTTCCTGCCTGTACTCCAAATGAACATTTTTCTGGATTCAGCTTGATATCGTGCTTCCTGAGCAAGTCAAATACCTTGTTGAGGTTGCTTCGATGGTCTTCTTCCTTTGTTGATTTCACCACCATGTCATCTACGTACACCTCGATTGTCTTGCCTATCTCTCTCTCGAAGACTTTGTCCATCAATCTTTGGAAAGTTGCTCCATCATTCTTCAATCCGAACGGCATCACTTTGTAACAGTAGTTAGCTCTGTCTATCATAAAAGCCGTCTTTTCTTCATCCTCTGGGTGCATTCGAATTTGGTTGTAACCTGAATAAGCATCCATGAAGCTGAGTAGATCATACCCCGATGCATTATCTACCAATTGGTCTATGCTCGGTAGAGGATAAGCATCTTTGGGACACACTTTATTTAGATTTGTGTAGTCCGTGCACATTCTCCATTTTCCTGAGGACTTCTTCACCATCACCACATTGGCTAACCAGGTCGGATACTTTACTTCTCTAATAAAGTTTGCTTTCACCAGCTTGTGTGTTTCCTCCTCTACTGCCTTTTGTTTCTCCGCACTCATCTTGCGCTTCCTTTGCTGCATTACCTTTGCCGTTGGATCTATAGCTAGTCGGTGGCATATGAAATTGGGATCTATTCCTGGCATGTCTTTGGTTGACCATGCAAACACATCTAGGTTTTTTCTTAGTGTACATTTCAGCTCATCCTCCGCTTCTCTTGACAAGGTAGTGCCGACCCTGACCATCTGACTTGTCTATCCCCCAATCTGCACTTCCTTCACCTCCTCCACCGGCCTTGGATGCCACTCCTCCTCACCCTTGCTGAAACCCCTTGGGTCAAGGTCCAAGAAGTTGCAGCGCAGGTCCTCAGGTATACTCTTCCTTTCAGCTTTTTTGTGTCTCAAGCTATCCTCATAGCATTTTCTTGCAGTGACTTGATCTCCTTTGACGACCCCCACACGACCGCCCTCTAGCGGATATTTCATACACAACTGCGCGGTCGAAGTAACTGCTCCCAAGCCATTCAATGTCGGTCTCCCTAAAATGATGTTGTATGAAGATCGCGTGTCGACTACAATATATTTTATCGCTATTGAAGGTGAGAAAAACAAACACACAAGAAGGGGGGGTTGAATTGTGTGACTCTAAAAACTTGTTCCTTTTCTTTTTAAAGCTTAAGGTTCAGTTCAGAAGCTGATATGATCAGTTCTGAACAGATATCAGAAGTTGAATGCAGCGGATTAAACAAGTTAAGGAGTAAGGGAAAAGAGAAGACACAGCAAATTATACAGGTTCCTTCTCAATGTGAGAAGTAGTCCTGTCCCCTTGTGTCCAACAAGAGAGTTTCACTATAATCAAGTTCTGATTACAATTGCTCAATCACTAAGAAAGAGACTTCCAGCTGCTCAATCACAAAGAAAGAGACTTCTATGCTCAACCACCAAGGAAGAGGCTTCCACTGCTCAAGTCACTAAGACAAGAGACTTCCCAATGCTCAAGTCACAAAGACAAGAGGCTTCTGACTCAGACCACAAAGGAATGAGGTTACAATTGCTTAGTATTCAGACTAAGACTTTGAGGGACCAAACTGGTTTACACGTAAAGAAGTTTGGAATGAACACTTGATCAAATATCAGAGGTGTTCTCTAAATACAACACAGGTTAAGACTCTTAACCTTAAGAAATTCTAAGTTACAAAGACTGAAGAATTTCTAAGAGATTTGAACTTTGACAGATTTTACACAGAAAACAGGGCAGAGTTTCAGCAATGCGTTTCAAAGAGTCTTCAACATTTTCTTCTTCAAATCTCCCTCCTTTTATAGATAAAAATAGAGCTGTTGGAGATTTGCTGGAAATCAGAAATTTAGCCGTTGCAATTGGACTAGGTTGCTGCAAATGTGTGCTGCACTTTATCTGTCAGAACAGGGCAGGTGCCATTTTTGAATTGGCCCACCATAAAAACTGGAGAATGTTTGGGTCAGGGGAACAACTGTTCCATTGAGTTGCTCTGACACCTCCAGGCATTAAATGCGCACAGTACTGGTTGCTTTTCCATGCCATATCAGCTTCAGAAGCTTCTCACTGAACAGTGATCAGAAGCTCTCTTTGTACGGATCAGAAGCTGACTTAGTTGTACGGATCAGAGGCTGTCTTCAGGAGTTGACTTGCGTTGACTTCTTCAGAGGCACCCAGACTTCAGAAGCTGCACTTCTTCAGGACCTCTTCAGAGGCTTCTCTTCAGGAGCACTTCTTCAGGACCAGTTTCTTCTTAGCCTTGCAACCTTGCTTCTTGGCTTTCCTTCTTGCTCTTTAGCTTGTTCTTCATAACCATTATCAATTAATATCTTTTAAGCATGTGGTTCTGAAACACTTGAACAAAGCATTAGCATATAACCAATTTTCTCTTTAATACTTTGTTATCATCAAAACCATAAAGAGAGATATGTTTACACATAAATGTTTCAACAATCTCCCTCTTATTTGTAAGAGACTTGTTAAACACATTTTGTTCCAACAATCTCCCCCTTTTTGATGATGACAAACATAAGTATTAAAACAGAAAATTGTTGTTAGCTTAATTGACAAGTTAACTGCAGGGTGTGAGGTTTGTAAGCTCCCCCTGAGTTTGATCCAAGTTAATTAAGTTCAGTTAAAAACATAAATGTGAAAACTTCAGAATTGTTATTAAGTTCAATTAACAATCTGACTTCAGGAGAGGTTTGTAAGCTCCCCCTAGGTCTGACAATCCTCAAGGTTAGGTTAGTAAGCTCCCCTTGATTCTTATTCATGTTAATTAATCTTAACTTAAAACAATATGGTGAAATTTACACTCAGAATTTAAAATGACTTGTTGACTTCAGGTTCTGAGGTTTGTAAGCTCTCCCCCTAAGTCTGATAATCCACAGGATGAGTTTTGTAAGCTCCCTGAGTCTTATCCAAGTTATTTTAAATTCATCTTAACTCACTTAGAGTTATATATCTCACAGAATGTATCATAGCCAGAAGTTCACTTCAGAGGCTAAGAATTAAAAAGCAGTTCTCATAAGTTAAATATTGTCAGAAATGTATCAGAGCTAGTCAAACAATATATCAGAGCTAGCTTAACAATTGTATCAGAACTTAATCCTAACAATTGTATCAGAGCTTTAATAGGCTTAACTTTTGACAATTTTAACTTATTTGAGCTCAGGTGCTTTAATACTTGTTTTACTTTTCTCCCCCTTTTGTCATCAACAAAAAGTACTACTTTCTCCCTTAAGACAGAAAAAAATTTCTCCCTCTTTGTCAAGAGAGTTTGAAAATATCTGTATCAGAGTAGAAATAGATTTGAAAATAGTTTGAAAGCAGGTACCAAAGCAGTTCAGTTTCCCCCTTTTTGAAAGAGTTTGAAAGCAGTTCTGACATCAAGTTTGAAAAGATTTCATAAGGATGCAGAATTTGGGGGGGGGGTTGAACTAATCAGGATTGTGAGATATTTGTGCAATCATATGATTATCAATTAGTATATGACTTGCAGAAAAATTAGAATGCTGTTCAGAAGCAGAAAAAGTTTGAAGCTTCTGATCAGGTCATTCTGTGTTCAGACATTACTTGTTCAGTACAAACTGGGTCAGCATCAGAGCAAAGCAACCAGTTATGTTCAGTATCAGAGCAAAACTTCTTGAGAAGTGTTCAGTATCAGAGCAATTCTGAGTTTGCTTTTAAAGAAGTATATCAGAGTCTGATACCAAATGAGGATTTATCTCAGAGTCTGATACCAGTTAAAAAGTTTTAATTCAGAATCTGATACCAAAAAAAAACATTTCTAAAGACTGATACCAAGATGAAAAGAGTTCTTGAAACTGAACATATCTGAAACACTTAAGGCTTTTAAAATGTGTCTGTGCTAAACATTTTGAAAACAATTGACACCAACTGAAAATTGCTTGTCAGGCAATTTTAATAATGAGTATCAGAGCATAAAAACACATTTTTACTTGATGACTTTGGGAGGATTATAGTATAACTTTCAAAGCTTTAATCATCATTGCCCATAACTATACTTATCAGATTCTGACCAACATTAGATTTTTATCAGATTCAGAGGTCAGAAAATCCAGGTTCTGATCCTTCAGACTCTGAAGTTTTTCAGGCTTAACTTTAGTCAAACTCTCAGAAGGTGAGTGTTTAATAAGTCTTAGCTTATGATAAACTCAGAATCAAGGAATACATTCAGATTCAAGCACATTTTTCAAGAGATAAAATGCATGTTCAGATTCTTTTTAATAAAATTGAATCTATCTTCTGTTAAGGGTTTTGTGAATATGTCAGCCCATTGATGATCAGTATCAATGAACTGAATATCTAAAACACCCTTCTGAACATAATCTCTTATAAAATGATGTTTTATTTCTATGTGCTTGGCTCTAGAGTGCAGAATTGGATTTTTAGACAGACATATTGCAGCAGTATTATCACAGTAAATAGGAATATTGTCTGCATGAATCTGATAATCCTCTAATTGATGTTTCATCCAGAGCAGTTGTGTGCTACAACTTGCAGCTGAGATGTATTCTGCTTCTGCTGTTGACAAAGCAATGGTTGCTTGTCTCTTGCTGGCCCAGGATATCAGATTCTCACCAAGAAACTGACAGTTTCCACTGGTGGATTTTCTTTCAATCCTGTCCCCAGCATAGTCAGCATCACAGAATCCAACTAGCTTATAATTTAGAGATTTCTTATACAGAAGTCCCAAATTAGTTGTTCCTTTCAGATACCTGAAGATTCTCTTGACAGCAGTCATATGAGATTCTCTAGGATCTGATTGGAATCTAGCACACAGACATACACTAAATAAAATATCTGGCCTAGAAGCAGTTAAGTATAGGAGAGAACCTATCATACCTCTGTACAGCTTCTGATCTACCTTAGTGCCATTGTCCTCTTTGCTTAAAGTGCAGGTGGGATGCATTGGTGTTGTCATCAGCTTGCAATCATCCAACTGGAACTTCTTCAGAAGCTCCTTGGTGTATTTGGACTGATGAACATACACACCTTCTTTGCATTGGTTGATTTGAATTCCCAAAAAGAATTTCAGCTCACCCATCATGCTCATTTCAAATTCATCCTGCATTAACTTAGAGAATTCCTTGCAAAGGGAGGCATTAGTAGAACCAAATATGATATCATCAACATAGATTTGTACAATTAAGATTTCTTTCTTAACAGTTTTTCTAAAGAGTGTATTGTCAACTTGACCTCTTACAAAATCATTTTTAATTAAGAAGTTGCTTAGCCTTTCATACCAAGCTCTGGGAGCTTGTTTCAGACCATACAAGGACTTCTTAAGTTTAAAAACATGGTTTGGATATTTTACATCTTCAAAACCAGGAGGTTGTTTGACATATACTTCTTCAGAAATCACACCATTTAAGAAAGCACTCTTAACATCCATTTGATACAAGATGATATCATGATTAATAGCATAAGAAAGAAGTAACCTGATTGCTTCCAGTCTTGCTACTGGAGCAAAAGTTTCAGTGTAGTCTATTCCTTCTTGCTGGCTGTATCCTTGAGCTACTAATCTAGCCTTGTTTCTGATCACTTCTCCTTGTTCATTGAGCTTGTTCCTGAACACCCATTTTGTTCCAATGATGTTCTTCTGATCAGGTCTTGCCACAAGATCCCATACATCATTCCTTTGGAACTGGTTCAGCTCTTCTTGCATTGCTACAATCCAACCATCATCAGCAAGTGCTTCATCAGCAGTTGTGGGTTCAATCATGGATAGCAGGCCAAGCATGGAATCATTCTGAGTGAATGCTGATCTTGTCTTCCTTGGACTGTTCTTGTTTCCAATGATTAACTCCTCAGGATGTGAAGACTTGTACTTGAATGAGGTTCTGGGTGGATTAGCTTCTGAAGGGCCATCAGGGATTTGTTCAGAACCATGCTGATCTTGATTAGCATCAGGAGTAGTGTCATTGTTGGAGAGTTTCTTAGAATCTTCCTTGTTTTCAGCTTCTGAACCTTCATCAGAACCTGAACTGGGTTCAGCTTCTGAAGGCTCTTCTGAGATTCTGACATCTGCAAAACTCTCAACCAGCTCTGGTATTTCACTACCAGGCTTCTTATCATCAAACCTAATGTGTATAGCTTCTTCAACAACATGTGTTTCAGAATTATACACTCTGTATGCCTTAGATCTCTCTGAGTATCCCAAAAAGGTACCCTTTTGAGCCTTGGCATCAAATTTCTTTAGGTAGACCTTATTGTTCAGTATGTAACATGTACAACCAAACTGATGAAAATAAGAAATACTTGGTTTTCTTCCTTTAAATAATTCATATGAAGTTTTATTCAGAATTGGTCTGATATAGATCCTGTTCTGAATATAACATGCTGTGTTTACAGCTTCTGCCCAAAAGTACTTAGCAATTTTTGATTCATGGATCATGGTTCTGGCCATCTCTTGTAAAGACCTGTTCTTTCTCTCTACAACTCCATTTTGTTGTGGAGTTCTAGGAGATGAGAACTCATGGAAAATTCCATGATCTTCACAAAAGTTTTCAAAAGGTTCATTTTCAAATTCACCACCATGATCACTTCTGATTTTCAAAATTTTCAAATCAGTTTCTGTTTGTACTTGTTTGCAGAATTTGAAAAACACATCATATGTTTCATTTTTGGTTCTGAGGAATTTAACCCAAGTCCACCTACTATAATCATCAACAATAACAAGTCCATACTTCTTCCCATTGATTGAAGCAGTTCCAACAGGACCAAACAAATCAATGTGAAGGAGTTCTAGAGGTTTAGAGGTGGAAACAATGTTCTTTGGTTTAAAAGAAGTTTTAGAAAACTTTCCAATTTGGCATGCACTGCACAGTGCATCTGAGTGATAGTCAATTTGGGGCAAGCCTCTGACCAGCTGTAACTTGCTAAGCTTGGAGATGAGTCTCCAGTTAGCATGTCCCAGCCTTTTGTGCCAGACCCATTTCTCATCACTCACAGACAGAAGACAAATTACCTTCTGCTGAACCAATTCAGAAAAATTAATTTTGTAAACATTGTTTTTCCTGCTGCCTCTGAACACTACAGACTTATCTTTGCTACTGATTACAGTGCAAGTGTTCTTATTAAACATGACTTCATAATTACTATCACATAATTGACTTATGCTTAGTAAGTTATGCCTAAGTCCATCTACCAGCCAAACATTATCAATGTACAGGGAAGAATTACCTATCTTACCAGTACCAATGATCTTTCCTTTCTGACTTCCTCCAAATCCCACAGTTCCTCCCTCTTTCAGAGTCAGGGTTTGGAACATAGACTTGTCTCCTGTCATATGATGCGAGCATCCACTGTCCAGGTACCAGGACCTTTCCTTTTCTTTGGATGACAAGCATATCTGCAATTGAAATAATTTCAGACTTAGGTACCCAGATTTTCATGGGTCCTTTGGGGTTAGTCTTGAAAGGTTTTGGCTTCTTGTGTCTGAAGTTATGGTGTTCAGACTTGTTCTGATACTTTGGATATGAATCCTTGTATTTAGAATAAGTCTGACTTTCAGTTCAGAACCTGAGTTCTCAAGGGTTTGGACTCAGACTTCTTCAGAACCTGAGACTTGGAAGTCTTTGGTTCTGATTTGTTCAGAGTCTGACCTTTTGAGTACTTTGATTCTGATCTCTTCAGAATTCTGACTTTGCTTACTTCAGGCACAAGGTAAGCTTCAGTTTTGCCTTTCTTAAAACAGTTTGAAGCAGAAAACTGATTGGTTTGCTTTGGCTTGCTTTGCCTGATATTCTGAGATTGAAAATGTTTTGCATTGACTGGTTTAACAACTTTTGAAGTTTTAGTAGACCCAGTCTTAGAAAGATTTGAATCAGTTTTATTCAGATTCTGAGACTTGCTAGTTCCAGGTTCTGAACACTTCAGATTCTGAACAGGTTTAAGTTCAGAGTCTGATTTCCTCTTACTCTTAGGCTTAGGACCTTTTGGCTTAGATTTAGGCAAAGTTTTATCAGTTGCCTTCATCTTACCCTTAGGCTCAAAAACTTCAGAGTCTGAGTTATTCAGAGCTTCTGACTTAGTCTCAGATTCTGATACTTTCAATTTCTCAGAATTATCAGAAGCAGGCACAAAGCATATACTATTGCCTTTTAAAATATGTTCAGAACATGAAGGTGAGTTTAAATCATTTGAAGGTTTGAATAAATCATAGCCAATGCCTTCACCTTTGTTTCTGATCATATTATACATCATGGAGGCAATTTTAGTTCTATTGAATCCAGTTAACATGAAATCCTGAAGAGCTATTTCCTGATCATTAGGAACCTCTTCAGATTTCTTATGAGCCTCTTTTCTGAGTTCCTCAACTTCCTCATCATATTCAAAAATCTGATTCTGGAGTTTAAGGTTCTCCTCAGACAGCAAGTTTGTTTGATTTTTCAAAATTTTAATTTCTTTTAACTTGCTCTTAAGATGACTCATAAGATCATTAACTGTTTCAATTAAATCAGATCTAGAGAGTTCAGAATATACCTCATCTTCTTCATCAGAATCTGAACATGATTCTGCATCAGAAGATGCAATTGCCATCAGAGCCAAGTTTGCTTCTTCCTCATCAGATTCTGACTCATTATCCAGATCATCCCATGTAGCCATGAGACTCTTCTTGAGCTTATTTCTGAAGTTGCTGGACTTTGAGCTGGACTTCTTTGCTTTTTCTTTTGATTTTTCCTTCTGAAGATCAGGACAATCAGCAATGAAGTGGCCAGGCTTTTTACAGTTGTAGCAGCTTTCCTTCTGGATATCCCTCTTTGAATTAGAACCAGATCCTCTGAAGTTACTGCTTCTGTTAGAGAACTTTTTCTTTCTGTTCATCAGATACTGAAGTCTTTTAGAAATCATTGCAAGCTCATCAGCATCTGAATCTTCATCAGAATTTCCCTCAGGAAACTCTTCTTCAGATTCAATAGCTTTCAAAGCTTTAGCAGGTTTTCTTTTAGACTTCAGAGCCAATGTTTTTGGTTCTCTAACAGGCTCATCCTCATTGAGTCCCAGTTCATGCACCTTGAGTGAGCTTATAAGATCTTCAATACTTAAAGTATTTAGATCTTTAGCTTCCTCAATGGCAGTCACTTTAGGTCTCCATTTGGATGGCAGACTTCTAAGGATTTTATTCACATGATCAGCTGTGGTATAACTCTTCTTCAGAATCTGAAGTCCAGAAACCAGAGTCTGAAATCTTGAGAACATAGTCTCAATATTTTCATCCTCTTTCATTCTGAATAATTCATATTGCTGAACAAGTATGTTTGCCTTAGCTTCTCTAACCTTCTGATTACCTTCATAGTTAGAGCAGAGGGATGTGAATATTGCTTTGGCTGTTGACTTGTCACTCAGCTTCTGATACTCAGTATGAGGTAATGAATCTACAATGATTCCTCTCACATGATGATGCTTCCTATAGATCTTTCTTTCTGCATCACTCAGAGTTCTTCTGTTGACAGCAACACCTTCTTCATCTACTGGGATAGTGATTCCATCTTCAATAATATCCCATAGAGTATCATCAATCCCAATAATGTGACTATACATTTTGCTCTTCCACCAAGAGAATTTTTCTGGGTCACCAGTAAACATAGGGGGTTTATTGTGTGACCTAGACTTCTTTTCTTCAGTACTATAGTCATATTGGACATTCCTTTGATTTCTGGGAGATGGTGGAGGTGAACCACTAGTTGAGGCCATGTTTTTCTCAGGATCCTACTGACACACTGTTAAGTGTTAATATCAGAACCGGAGCTCTGATACCAACTGAAGGTGAGAAAAACAAACACACAAGAAGGGGGGGGGGGGGGGTTGAATTGTGTGACTCTAAAAACTTGTTCCTTTTCTTTTTAAAGCTTAAGGTTCAGTTCAGAAGCTGATATGATCAGTTCTGAACAGATATCAGAAGTTGAATGCAGCGGATTAAACAAGTTAAGGAGTAAGGGAAAAGAGAAGACACAGCAAATTATACAGGTTCCTTCTCAATGTGAGAAGTAGTCCTGTCCCCTTGTGTCCAACAAGAGAGTTTCACTATAATCAAGTTCTGATTACAATTGCTCAATCACTAAGAAAGAGACTTCCAGCTGCTCAATCACAAAGAAAGAGACTTCTATGCTCAACCACCAAGGAAGAGGCTTCCACTGCTCAAGTCACTAAGACAAGAGACTTCCCAATGCTCAAGTCACAAAGACAAGAGGCTTCTGACTCAGACCACAAAGGAATGAGGTTACAATTGCTTAGTATTCAGACTAAGACTTTGAGGGACCAAACTGGTTTACACGTAAAGAAGTTTGGAATGAACACTTGATCAAATATCAGAGGTGTTCTCTAAATACAACACAGGTTAAGACTCTTAACCTTAAGAAATTCTAAGTTACAAAGACTGAAGAATTTCTAAGAGATTTGAACTTTGACAGATTTTACACAGAAAACAGGGCAGAGTTTCAGCAATGCGTTTCAAAGAGTCTTCAACATTTTCTTCTTCAAATCTCCCTCCTTTTATAGATAAAAATAGAGCTGTTGGAGATTTGCTGGAAATCAGAAATTTAGCCGTTGCAATTGGACTAGGTTGCTGCAAATGTGTGCTGCACTTTATCTGTCAGAACAGGGCAGGTGCCATTTTTGAATTGGCCCACCATAAAAACTGGAGAATGTTTGGGTCAGGGGAACAACTGTTCCATTGAGTTGCTCTGACACCTCCAGGCATTAAATGCGCACAGTACTGGTTGCTTTTCCATGCCATATCAGCTTCAGAAGCTTCTCACTGAACAGTGATCAGAAGCTCTCTTTGTACGGATCAGAAGCTGACTTAGTTGTACGGATCAGAGGCTGTCTTCAGGAGTTGACTTGCGTTGACTTCTTCAGAGGCACCCAGACTTCAGAAGCTGCACTTCTTCAGGACCTCTTCAGAGGCTTCTCTTCAGGAGCACTTCTTCAGGACCAGTTTCTTCTTAGCCTTGCAACCTTGCTTCTTGGCTTTCCTTCTTGC
The DNA here is from genome assembly GCA_018208015.1 of Medicago ruthenica. NCBI lineage: Eukaryota > Viridiplantae > Streptophyta > Magnoliopsida > Fabales > Fabaceae > Medicago > Medicago ruthenica. The sequence continues at coordinate 180,670 of WNNG01000393.1, forward strand.
TCTTTAGCTTGTTCTTCATAACCATTATCAATTAATATCTTTTAAGCATGTGGTTCTGAAACACTTGAACAAAGCATTAGCATATAACCAATTTTCTCTTTAATACTTTGTTATCATCAAAACCATAAAGAGAGATATGTTTACACATAAATGTTTCAACAATCTCCCTCTTATTTGTAAGAGACTTGTTAAACACATTTTGTTCCAACAGCTATCGTCTTTGCATTCTCGCCTTCTCCAAATGTGGTACGTAAGTCTACATATCCTATGATCTCTACTGATTCTCCCGCGAACCCCAACAGTGCTCCTTCATTACCTCCTCGGGTAGATCTAGCTTTTTAAATACTTCCCAAAATAACACATTCGCCGAGCTGCCAGTGTCCACCATTGTACGTTTGACTTGGAAACCAGCTGTGAATACTGAGATGACCAATGGGTCATCATCATGAGGATACGTTCCTCCAAAGTCTTTAAAAGTAAAGGGTAATTGGGGATGTTCTTTGAAAGCATACACTCCCACCATATTGCAAGATTTGGTCGAGCGCGAATACCTCCTTCTGGCTGAGCTAGTAGATCCACCTCCTGAAAATCCCCCAGCTATGCTATTAACAGTGCCTCTGTCGTTTCTTTCATGCTCCCCCTCTGCTTCTTTGTCATGGGCCTTTTCCTTTCCACGACCTCGCTTCGGGGATCGACTTGAGTTCCTGCTGGGAGCCGACCTCTTGTCTTGGTAGCCTCCACCTCGTCCTTGTACATACCGCCCGAGGTGGCCCTCTTGTATCAATTTCTCGATGTGCATCCTAAGGGTACGGCAGTTGTCTGTGTCATGTCCTTGTGTGTGATGGTATTCACACCACAATCCTGCTTCGTTCCCCATGGGACGAGGGTTTGGAGGTGGTCGTTTGATAATCTGAGTGTTCATGACCTCCTTGAGTATTTGAGCTCTTCTTTTGTTCAAAGGGGTGAAGTTTTCTTCCCATGGATTTCTTCTGATAGGGGCTTCACGCTCTGGTCGGCCTCCCCGGTCCAGTTGGGCACTTCTAAGCAAACCTTCTCCCCCTAGTCTCTTCAACACTCCTTCCTGACGATCCTCATTAGCTCGATCTCTGTTTTGTATCTCCCTGGATCCCTTCTCTCGTGTGATCTCCTCGACCTCAATATGCTTCTTTGCCCTCTTCTGAATCTCATTCATGGAGTTCAGACCCTTCTCAAAGGCCATAACGAAAATATCTTCACTGGGTTCCGTCACCATGAGTGTGGCGCTGTTGAACCGGGCTAAGTAGCTCTTCAAGGATTCTGTGGAACGCTGCCTGATGTCAAACAAATCTGCTAATAAGAAAGGCATCTCGGTGTTTGCTGCAAATTGGGCAACAAAGCGGGTCGCCAGGTCTTCAAAGTTTGTTACTGACCTGGCCGGCAACCCCGCAATCCACTTATGCGCTACACCTTTCAAGGTCCCAGCAAAAATTTTGCAGCTCAACGCATCATCAGCTCCACTTATAAACATCTGCGTTTGGAAAGTTGAGACGTGACTATGTGGGTCACCCGTCCCATCATATGAGTCAATAGTGGGTTCCCTAAAATGACGAGGGATCTCCACAGCTTGTATCTCCGTTGAGAATGGCTGAAACACCTTGGGCATCAATCTGGTAGTTTCAGCACCGGTGACATTGTTTCTTAAGAGCTCAAGCTTCTCCCTTAACTCCCTCTCCCTGGCCTCCATCTGATGTCTGAGCTCAAGCTCTCGATCTTCCAGTTGTTGTTTCAGCTCGACCTCCCGAGCTCGGGCTTCAGCTTGCAGACGTTGATGTTCATCATTTTGTCTTTGCTGCTCGACATTCTGCTCTTGAAGCTCACGCACTGCCTCAAGCAACTGAGCTAGCTGGGGGTTGGCGTCGTCTTCCAGCTCGGATCCAGATGAGGCTCGGGTTGGTCTACGTCCTACCATGGAGGTAGGTTTGTTGGGATGAGGTAAGTTTGTTGAAATGGAAATAGGTCGTTGGAGAATTTTACCGTAGCCCCACGGTGGGCGCCAATGTTCACGTATGTAAACACACTTTAATTACAACAGGTGAGCTGCTCAGTGAAGTGTCCAAGGTGGAACTCCAAGAGCACTCCGAATAATCTCTAGGTAAAAAAACACTGTTCAAGATGATCAAGATCCGCCTCCGCACTCTCTAGGTGTCTCCTTTTATAGGCATCACCTTCTTGACCTAATGGGCCTCTCTAGATATTCAGGCCCATTAACCGTTTGAGGTCCATACCACTCATATGTATCAGGCGCGTGGAGTCGCGGGTACACAACTCACGTCACTTGTCCGTGCAGGACGCGTGGCATGTTATGAGACACTTTCAAGAGGAGGACCACAACGTTGTTTGGAGCTTGCGTGATTTGAACAATCAAGCTGAGCTAAGCAGGCGGAGCTCACGTGACCTGGACGACCAAGCTGAGCTAAACAGGTGGAGCTCACGTGACCTGGACGATCAAGCTGAGCTAAGCAGGTGGATCTCACGTGACCTGGACGATCAAGCTGAGTTGTCTATATTGAATAGTCAAAGTATAGGAGAGTCCACGTGGTATGGTCCTCCATACCAGTCCAGTTTCCATTCTGACTTAAAAAAAATCATTGATCATACTTTATGCTCTTGGTGTTGCAGTAGCTCTTAGGCGACTGATATCTTGCGATTAATTGCCAATAACATCATGAAGATTTGTCATTGTTTGATTATACTGTCATAACCGCACATTATGCCACCTGCTGTGCATATCTCTAATTTAGTATCAGTACCATCATTTTAGGTGTAAATGGCTTTAATATTAGGCTCATATATTTGGAATGATTAGTTATTGTATTTTAAGCCTTGTACTTATATATATATATATATATATATATATATATATATATATATATATATATATATATATATATATATATATATAATCTTTGTATCATCTTTTCAGCATTGCTTAAGATTTGTGTTTGTATGCTCTTTGATCTATTCTTTACACATCTTGGACCTAGTTTAAACTTTTATTACTATGTTTTTTGTTAGGCTTAATTGCACTTTTGCCCCCTATCTTTTTCCAATTGTGCAATTTTGTACCCCATACTTTTTTTTGAGCGATTTTGCACCCTATCATTTACCCCCTTTCTGATTTTGTAGTCTCTTATGTGTTTTTTTGCTGATGTGTTGAATTTTGCTGACATGTCCTTGCCATGTGTGTAATTTTTATTTTTAAAAAAATCAAAATTAAAATAATTAAAGGCATTTCCAGCAATAAAATAAAGAAGATCTCTCTACAGATGACCTTCGGCTCAACTATGTTTTCCTCCACTTTCAGCTTCGGTGCACTTACTTCTCAGACAGGAGCAGGGATCATGTTTCCTTGATAAGAGGGCAGAAAGAGCGTGTTTATTGCTCTGGTGTGTGCGGAGACCTATGCATGTTGAAGAGTGGATCGTAATCCTTTCATTTTGTTCGTATACTAGATCTGTCTGGATTGGATCTATAAATGAACTCTTCTCTTTGGCAACAAACAATCAAACTCAAACCTTTATGAAGACAAGCATACATACAGTGACAAAGATCCATTTCTGCTATCATTTCATTTCCTGCTAGTGTGGTTGCACTTGGGTGTGACCCTTTCTTTCGTCCCTACCACCATTCCCTGAATGAGTGAATGGCGGGTTCACTCCGGAACGGAACCTCTGCTCAAGTTGCAGCCGAACTCAGGACTTGAGAGATTAGGAATCAGTACCCTACCTAGGTCGAGCATAGTCGATTCCATCCATTTCAAAAGCGGAATGCAGTGTAACCGAGCTTAGGCGGAAAGAAGACCAGACCAAAAGATTCCAGTCGCACATGGCAAATGATTTTAATTATTTTAATTTTGATTTTTTTAAAAATACAAATTACACACATGGCAAGGACATGTCAACAAAATTCAACACATCAGCAAAAAAACACATTAGGGGCTACAAAATCAGAAAGGGGGTAAATGACAGGGTGCAAAATCGCTCAAAAAAAAGATGGGGTGCAAAATCGCACAATTGGCAAAATATAGGGGGGAAAGTGCAATTAAGCCTTTTTGTTATTCAAAAAACGGGAAATTAATTTTATTTTTATTATTAAGAAGCAACTCATTTATGAGACATCGATCGATACATTCAAAATATCTATATTTACCATAACATTGAAGATCATTCCAAATAGACTACATTTTATATGTGAAAGTTAGATAAAAATAATATACTTGAAATTATTGGGTAGCTATTAATTGATTATAATAAAATTCTAATATTAGATTATCACAGTATTTGTTTGCCACTTAAAACCTTATTTGTTTCCCCTTCATTCATGAATTGTAGTTTTATGTTTTCTCTCTTCATTAATATTCGTGGATTATGATCTATCAGATGGATGTTCAAGTCATAAGGATTTTTTTTTATAGATTAACATTGGACTTGGTTGTAGCAAACTATAATTTACTAATGAGACACCAGGCGCAAGTGTATGCTCCGTAAATCATGTGCAGAAATTATCGCTATTTATTGTAATAACTTGACATCTCCAAAACTATATTCCCTCCGTTTTTTTTAAAATGTCGTTTGACTACGAATCAAGCATTTTTATTTAACAGTCATTTTAATATTTTAAGTGTATAATTTTTCAATTATACCCTTTTCAGTTTCATTTATCTTTTTCAATAAAACTAATAAATGCTATCTATTTGAAAAATTAAAATTTTTTTTAAACAAAATTTGTTTTTTTTTATCTTCAAATTTAACAAAATTTGGTTATCTATAATAATGGTTTCATTATGATTTGAAATGCTATAAATAAGATGATTACCATTGTTAAAAATTTCAAGTATACAATAAAAAAACAATCTGATAAAAAATAAATAAAAGACTCCATGAATCTTCAAAACAAAGAGTGGAAGATTCATTAGAATAAAATTATTGCGTATTTGAGAAGCTCTTATTCAAAAAAACTTTACCTCAAATGGATAATGTCGTTGAATAGTACTAGGAAAGTATTTTGCTTCTTATGGAATGATATGCTATATTCTCTTTGTCATTGAAGTTGTTTGTTGGTTTCTGCACATGGTCAAAATCAGACAAACAATATTGTCTGAACTTTGAAAGCGACGTTCCTTCGGAAGAAGACAAAACTGGTCAGAGAAACCCAGCTTGTTAATGTGTCCTTCAGAACTTGGTTCTTTCGAAGTCTGAGTCCGTCATAGCTTGTTCTCATCAGAGTCTTCAATGCTTGATGCTCTCAATTTATAATAAAGCTCGACTACATATATTTTTAAGAATTGTATTATTTATGTGAATGTAATCTATTCTAGGGACTTTATTAACCTTATAGAAAATATAATAAAGAATGTTTCATTTTATTTAATAATAAAAGTTATGATACATATATAACATAAGTTTAACATAAAACTATTGACCTATAGGGCTTACGTCAACAATCCCTCGCTAGCACTAGAGCCAGTCGGTCGTATGCTTAATACCCATAGATCTAGTATGACCATCACGCTTCTGTTGAGTAAGAGGCTTAGTTAGTGGATCGACTATATTGTCTGATGTTGATTATAACACCCTGAATCCCCGAGACTAATATTCGAATTTAAATCATGCAAGCATCAACATCAGGATGTTACTATTCAACAAAACTCATGACAATTTCTCATAAATAAAATTTCATCAACAATATACTCAGATCACAGCGGAATAAACATCTCAACATATAATATCTCGGGTCTCTTTAAAATAAATCTCAGGCATAAGTACATCAATATCATGATCATATAGATCTATCAACAATAATTCAAAACAAAATATCAAAATTTCCAAGACTCCTAGATCTGAGCACCTAATCTAGACATCCTCAAAAGCAAAATAAAAGGAGTAGGCATGACGCCATCCTCAGCAAATACTCACAATTAGCTACTACTCAACCTGCAAGTCTGCACCACGAGGATGCAGGCAACAATAAAGCCACTGGAGGGTAAGATATAGGTTCAACAAAAAGGATTAATAAACGCATGTAAGTTTCAGGTAAAACAACATCAACGACATATAAGCAATCAACACAACAAGCCTGGTTACAATCATCAACATTTATATCGCATTTATATGCCATTAACCGCTTAATTACATCATAATTAAAACAAGACTCACAAAGTATATATAGCATAATCACATCAACGGATAATTATCAACTCACTATGCATCTTCACATTTCGTCATCAATCAATTATAAGATATTCACAATTTCAACAACGTCATCAATTATATATTTACCACGTAGATGCACAAGTTCACACCAAAGTTCATGCTATGCGCCTATCACAACTCTACATGCATGTGATACCAAAGTTTGGATATCAGAGGTCTATTACTAAGTAATCCCTCGGCATGCTGAATTATCAAATCTCTTGGCGTGTTGCCTTGTTCAAAAGTATGTTACTGAACTACCCGCGGCATGGTTGTGACTCTTAAAGTCCCTCGGCATAGTGGTGATTATAAAAATCCCGACTCGGCATACCATGTATGCATGGACACCACGTAAAGACTCGACAATGCACCCATCATGCTTGTTATATAATTCACTCCATCATATAACATATCTCCACTATTTGCATTATCAAATCAATACATTCCATACATCAGAAGTCATGTTATCATCACATCATCATTTCATCACATTCATCATGCTTAATCATCAAAACATCATAATCATAATAACATCATGCTTTCATTCAATAATAACCACATAATTCACAGACCACGATTATTCAACACAAGGTTCCATTAAACTACCACAAACTAACTCATCATCGTCTCATATATTTAATCATGATTCATCATCATTCATGCATCATTAGTCAGTTAACAAGTTCACATGCAACTTACGTCTCATATATTTAGACTTGCCTTGAAGGTACTTGTTAGCATTTCCCTATTTTTATTAGTATTTTTTTTCTTGTAGTTTATTGGGTTTAATTTCTATATACCAACAATGTAAAAAGTTTCCATCATCAACAATTACTACCAATATATGTGTGACCGTAGAAATTTGTTTTTTCAAGAAAACGAAAATAGCTTCAGAGAGGATTAGTGATCTCACACTTTTAATAGTCGTAAGAATTAAAATCAAACATTTTTTTTACGAACAGACAGTAATGATTGATTGATAATGTAAAAAGTATTTTCAATTATACATATATGAATTAGATCGTTATTAATTTAGTGTGAGAAAAGTTTTTCTTTATTTTAAATATTATAAAAAATCTACAAATGGTCAAAAGAAACGTGTTCTCTCATTTCTCCAATTTAATTATTATTGAATTTCAATCTATAAAATCCAATGCCTCTACTTCATTTATTCATCACATTTTCTATCTAGTGGTATACACCTGAAATTCAACCTTGTTTTCATTCCTTTCTTCATTGTTTTCTTTTGTCTCTTTACCAATGGCAAATTTTGAAAACCAAACCCGATTACTTGAAGGAAGGGAACTCAAAATTGCTTCCTCTGATGGTCTTTGAGAGGATATCATTCAAAACATTTTCACTTTTTTACCAATCAAACATGCAATTGTAACTGCAACAACTGTGTCTCCTAGGTATAAAGGATCATGGCGTCATAATCGCCGATTCTTGTTTGGTAGAGACTTAAGTTCCGGATATAGCCAACAAAATTTGGCTGCAATAGTTGATCATTTATTCAATTCGCATAAAGGTGATGAAATTAAAACGTTTTAGTTACATATCGATCCTGTTGGGATCGAAGTTTTGCTTAAGAGATGGTTGCAAATATGCACTAAGAAGGATCTAGAAGATCTTGAGTTGGTGCTTTTCCAACCAGGTTTCACAATTGAATCTAGTGTTTTTAATACACTACACAAGTTAAAAACACTAAAATTGGTTATATGTGTGATCCAATTACCAGATGTTCCAAGTGGTTTGCAACTTTTGCAAAAGTTAAAGCTAGCCAACCTCGACATCACTGAAAAAATGTTTGGTATGTTGATTGAGCATTGTAAGATGCTTGAAATTATTATTTTGATTAATTGCTCTACAATGAAGAAATTGAAATTAATTGCTAGAGAAAATAAACATTTCAAAAAATTGAGAATCGCTTATTGTGAGGACTTGGAAGAGATTGAAATTGATTCACCAACTCTTCATTAAATTTTGTATCATGGAAATTTTCCAACTGTTCGAATTGCTCAAGGGATGCAATTGTTCGATGCTTTATTTTGCTTTACACCATCAAAAGAATACATGCAATCTACTCAGCTAGAAGCTCTTGCCAAAGATTTCTCGCATGTTAGCATTCTCACCACTACACCTCAACTTATTGAGGTACATATATAAACAAGCATATGTTTATTCTTATTTATTTACATTTCATTATTTACTATTTTATTTAATTACTTACAAATTATATCATGCAATATATCTATATACATTTTTTTACCAAATCTATATACATTTATTATTATTATTAGAATTAATTGATGCCTTTATTAATATGCATAAATTATTAAACCTTGTAATTTTAGGGTATGGCTGTAAAGATTCGTGATGGAGTATTTCGAGAAGCACAATATTGTTTTGTGAATTTGAGGGAGCTTCAATTGTTTATGGATGGGGCAAAATTTTGCAATCCATATGATATAACTATGTTTCTCAAAAATTGTCCATCCTTGGTGAAATTGTTCATTGATGTAAGTATCATTACTTCATTCTCATTAATTGGTTACGATTAAAATTTCTATTAATCTTTTATCGACATGAATCTAAAAGTATATGTATTATTTTTTTAAGATTGGTATATTAGATCTCAGCCAATCCATGAAATTTTTTCTTTTGGTGGACAATCCACCAAAGGGTAATTGAGTAATTCTAAATGGATAGAAATGCTTGCAATCTTGATTATTTTTAATTATAAAATTGAAGGTAAAGTCAATATTTATAAATAATGGTTGCAAAGTAAAATAATAAAAATATTGTTAAATAGGAAGAAGAGGAATATAGGCGTGTACTTCTAATCCCTTAAGTAATTTATGATATTTATTTCTTTGAGCTTGACTTTAACCTATATGTGCAGCTAAAAGATTACAAATTTGACCTTGGAATGTATTGGAAATTGCACCATAAAGTTCAGCTTAACAGGTACAATCACAAATTTACTCAACTCAAAGTTGCAGTGGTGAGAAGTTTTAAGTTTTTGCATGCTGAACTTGAGTTACTAAAGATAATTTTGCAAAGAGCAACAATATTGGAGATGGTATTTTTAATTCTACCAGAGAATGGATGTAGCGAGTTCAGAACAGAAGATGTACCAGAATATGAAAAACTTTTTGATTCTTGGAAAGCATCAACAAAGGCCATAGTACATGTACATGAAAGTTATGATGATGAGAGTTTCGTTAATCCAACTCATTCAAAAGATTGGATGCTAGACTCATTTTGATTTGGAAATTTTCAAATTTAGTGGTCATTTTAAGGATGTGTTTCTTCTATAGAGTTGTAATGTTATGACTTTTGATGTTATAATGGCAGTGTGCCTAATGTTTTTCTACCAATTGTGAGGATCAGTTAATTGTCCTGGTGAATGGTCCCGCTCATGTCTAATGTTATTCATTGCTGACTGAATGGGAATTGCCTATGGTAGGAGCTAGTGTATTTTCTGTCTTCTCATTTGAAACAACTACAAACTAGATGCTAATTTCCAATAGTATCAACAACAGATTTCCAGTAAATCAAGACATATAATTTAAACAATTTAAACATAGACCTCCGATTGTTGAGGGTATCATCGATTCAAATCTCTACACACAACTAGGCAAGAAAAACCCACTCATTTAAGTGAAGATACAAAAACGGTAAATAGAGTTTTCTTTATGTCATAACAGTCAATTCTAGTCATCAGCAACATCTTCGATTTCTTCATCCTCTGGTACTCCGCGCATGTAGAGAACATTGTTACACCTACAAATACAAACAATTGAATTAGACTTGACTGTCATATTTGAGAAATGACACTATTAAAAGAGGTCACACAATAAATACAAGGCAAGGAGAACAGTGTGACATGAATTTCACCTGTGCTAAAAATATTAAGGTTACAAATCCATATATACAAACAAGAGCAAGACATAACTTTATGACATCATCACACCCTTGATGTTTATTTGGGGAGTTCATAAAATATGTCATAACTAAGACATATCCAAGCTAACGAAGACATAACCAGAAGTGGGGTTTTGTTTGGCCCTTCAATTGCTTTAACTGTGGAGGAGAAAGCTCTCCTAGAAGGAGTAGCGGCCTGTTTTGATCGACTTATTTGAGCTTATCTAGTGACGTAAATTTTGTAAAACTGTTTGGGAGAACTCATGAAAACAACATGTTTTGTAAGACTGTTTGGGAGTACTCATGAAAACAAATTATGATGATTTTCAAAAGCTATTTTCAACTTGTTTTCATAAGTTCTCTAATATAGTTTATAAATACAACTTATAGCATATACAAAAACAATGTAAATTTATTTCATCTTTTGCCATAGAAATAGCTTATGTAAGCTTTTATCATGATAAGCGCTTGTGCTAAGCTGCAAATAAGCTTGTTTATCCACACATGCCCTAGGTATTGCGCAGTCTCAATTGTCAGGAACTTAATGTTCAATCAGATGCTAATGGTATCATTAACGGGATATTGGGTCACAGATCTTTTAGTGATTAGAGATTTGCTCTTCTCCCATCTGTTATTGCTCATTCCCACAAAATAGCCGAGCATGAGTTAACTCACGCAGGTGCATTTTCAACGTGAGTTAACTCACGTAGGTGCATTTCTCAGCGTGAGTTAACTCACGTAGGACTGGAATGAGCAAAAACAGATGGGAGAAGAGCAATTCTCTAGCGATTATGTGGGCTCTTTTATTTCATCTTGTTTGGGCAAGGCCCATTGCTTCAGAAGCATTTCCCTATCATATTAGTAGAAGAGCTAACAATGTAGCACATTTGTTGGCTAAGCATGCTCTTGTAGGGGTAATAGGACTTGGTTTGAAGAATATTCTTATTACCTGATTAAAATCTCTCCTAAATTCCCAGTAAAGTTTCCCTCAATGTACTCTTCAGTGTTGGCCAGCTACACAGAAGTTCACAAATATTAAAAATTAGTTAAAGTTGTAGCAACAAAGCCAAAAAAGTACAAAAAGAATTGTTAAAACCAGCACCAATGAGTGTATCTAGAATTGTACCTGCAAGTTCATGTAGGAATCAACTGAAACAAGGTAACCTGCAAAATAAAAACAAAACAAAACAAAAAAATAAAATTAATAACAGATTATTAAAAATATGCATACATTGTTAAATTCAAATAAAATTAACACTGAAATGAAACATGTATCTGTTTATAATGCAGAAAATTAGCAACATAATAATAATAAAGGATTTACCTTTGTACTCCATTCCCCATTTGAGTTTCACAATAACAGGCTTTCCAGTCAAATTGTTCAAAAAAGGCTTGGGATTAACAGGTATAGTCTGCAAAACATGAATAAGAAAAATAATTCACATTGTAAGAAATTTCCATACACTAATTCTTCATAAAATTAGTTCGTATTAAGGAATAACGATGATAAATTGAATGTATAAAAGATGTTGATCGGGGGGAGAAAGATACTTACAGCCATTGTAGAACGGATCGAAAACGAAGACGCTGAAACGGTGGATGCTTTCTCCTCTGTTTCAGCTTGAAGTGAAAATTAGGGTTTTGTCGCCAAAGGTTGATTAATCCAAAGGTTCAGAAGAGAAGCCCAATTAATATGGAATATGGAAAGCAGACATAATATAGTAGTATACTCCGTCCCTTTTTATAAAAGTAGTTTACAAAAATCACGGGTATTAAAAAAAGTTGATGGAGTAATAAAGTTGTCTCAAATATGTGTGATTATTACTAGATTACCATTAATTAAATATATATTTAATGTTAACTTTTCATATATCAAGATAAATTGGTAGTATTAACAAGGGGTATATTTAGAAAAAGAGTAATCAATACATCTAGGAATTTGTAAATGATCCTAGGGACAAATTTTTTTTTGTAAACTACTCCTATAAAAAGGGACTAACCAGTCTTCCTTTTTTTGAGCAAGCAAACCAATCTTCCTATTAATATGGAATATGGAAAGTCGTAGTTTAGTTATTCCTCTTGGCATCTAAACTTCATTATTTGCAAACACTACTCACTCATCCGTAAGATTTATAATTTTATTTATATTAGGCAAGTTCATGGATAGTGAAATTCACGAGGTGAAGCCAATCCACTTTTTCAAGATCATACTTACTCAAAACATTCTCCAAGGAAAGCTTGTAAGCCTTTACATTCTTTGTTGATTTTACTTTGTATTTGACATCCTACCTTACCTGATCATCTTAGTCTCTGAACCTCTCTAGTCTCTTCTAACAGGAAAACCAGTAACTTCAAATTTAGAGTTAAAACTTAGTTTTACTTGTATATAAAATAGAGCTGTCAATTTTCGTCAAACCTAATGGACTGCACTCCTAAATTACAGAACAATTCATTCATTTTTGCCTATCTGGTTGGTTCACTTGGCCTTATTTTTATGCATTTTTTTTAAGAGCGTTTTCTTTAGGGCCCGCAAATATCTCTAAGTCCCCTAATACAGATAACTCCCGGAATAAACATAATCCGGTAGATAACTACCTGATGTGTATTTAGGGACCCTTAGAGATATTTGGGGGCCTAAAGAGAAACGTTTTTTTTTTAAAAGATATAATATATTACTTGTTCAAAATTTGGGCTTAGCCCAACCCAAACGTTTTAGGCTATGAATGGTTTTAGGCTATGAATGGTTTCTGCCAATTTATTCAATTTGTCCCATTTGGCTAGGGGAATTTGTGTGGAGCTGCCAATGTTTCCTAAAGTAATGTAAAATAATTTCATGAGTTCTATCATGCATACTAATTTGGTTTCATTAATTGACAGATGATGCCAAGAAAGTTTGTGGAGAAATATGGAAAAGGTCTACCAATAGCTATATGTCTAGAGACTCCAAATGGTGCAAAATGGAAATTAAATTTGGTAAAAAGTGATGGCAAGATATGGTTTGAGAAGGGTTGGAAAGAATTTGCAGAGCATCACTCTCTAGCTCATGGCCATCTTCTGATTTTCAGATATGAAAAAACTTCCAAATTTGAGGTACATATCTTTGAAAAGAGTGCCTTGGAGATAAACTACTCTTTCAAAAAAGCTGAAGCTAAAAAGGTCTCCAATGACCAAGGAAATTATAGAGCAGCTCATAAGAGAAAAGCTAACTCCTCCTTTGAATTTCATCAACAATATGAAATTGGAAGCAGTAGTTGTGAAAAATTTGGAAAATCACAAAAGGTGGATGTGCATCAAATTGATAGAATGTCCACAGGTATAAGATTTTATGTCTTCATTGTGTCATGAATTATTAGTTTTAATTAATTTGAAAATGATGTTCAAATTCAATCGGAACAGTTGTAAAACAACTATTAGAGTAACTTTAATTAATTTGCATCTCATGTTAAGTCCAGTAGGCATGCATTTTAGCAGGTTTTAATTTTTAGCATTCTGGAAGATTATAATGTTTAACTTTTGCAGGAAAACAAGTGATTACAACTGCTGAGAAAGTTACAACTCTTGAAAGAGCAAAGTCTTTCAAAACATGTAATCCATCATTTATTCTTGTCATGTGGGCATCCTACATTGGACGGCGTTTTCTTCCGGTAAGCTGCAAAGAAACATTTGGCACATGTCAGTGCCCGACATTGACACATTTAATTTATTTTATTATTCAAATTATTACACTTGCGGATGTGTTGTGTGTGGTTTCCGTGTCATTGCCACATAGAATATGGATTTGATTTTATGGATCAATCTAGGCGACGTTATGTAGCCAATTGTCACGGTAAAATTCATTTACACAATTTATGCAGTTAAATATCATCACATGGATGTTAATTAATTGAAATATCATACTATGACATAATCTACCAAAGTAACATCATGATAAATCTGATTCCCAGTCTTTTGATCATAAAAAAAAAAAAATTAAACTCGTCTTTTTTTTTTCATTCATCAACATTTGCCTTTTCTTTTGTTTGGCAGAATATACCATCCTTGTTTGGTAAGACACACTTTGATTTGAATAAGAAGAGAGGAGATATTCATCTTCAGGTGTTGAATGGGAGAGTTTGGTCTGCTAGGTACTCTATCAGGAAGAACAGTAAAGGACTAAAATTTGAACTCACAGGTGGATGGAAGGCATTTGCAAAGGACAATAACTTGAGAGTTGGTGATGTTTGCAAATTTGAGCTCATCTCTAGCACTATACTTACCTTCATTGTTCACATCTTTAGAGAGATAGACAATGACAACACAAATTGTTCAACATCTCAAAGTAGGATGAATTGATTTTTAATTTTCATTTCATCTTATTTATTTTTCTCATATGACAAATAAGTTTTTTCAAAACTGCATTATTCGGTTAATTGATATTTCTTAGCCCGGTGTAAAATTTGGGATTCACTTGTTGCTTTAGTTTGGAATACCTTATAGTTCATTTGTTCTTATAGTTTGATATTGACAATATATTTCAATGCAGATTATGGTTGCTGGAATAGTTTTGAATATTCTGGTCATAGTCATAAACATATTGTGTTTATGGTTAGGTCATCTTTATTAGTATATGTTTATGATGACTAGAAAAAGTGGAATTATTTGCTTCAATTTTCATTTTTCGGATTGCTAAAAAAAGTTGAGCGAAATTATTAATTTTGTAGCCTAGGAAGCATAGCAACTTATTTGATGGCTTTAGTTGCTTTTTTCTATGTTTGTGACCCTTCCGTATGATTTTCTATTTTAGTCAGAGTCCTAGGATGTGTGTGGGTGTTCTTTTTGTTTGAGTCACTCTCCCTTTTCGGTTTGTTTGAGTTTTGTAGTTCTCAATTTGTGAGTTGTTTGAGTCTTGTGATGTTTTTGTGGCTTTTGAGGTGTTTGGGGTCAAATTTGCAAACTGTCGATTGTTCTCCTTCTCACTTTTGTTCTTTTGGTTTAGTTTGGTTCACATTGTTTCTTCAATTTGTTTTGGTTTAGTTTCGTTCGGGTTAGTTTGGTTCAGTTACATTTGGTTTCATTTAGTTTTAATTAGTACTATTATGTATACTTCAACTGTTTGAGAAGCACCATGCGTGTTTCTTTTGGTTGTTTGGTGAGTAAGATAATGCTCTCAATTTATTTGTGAATTCTCATATAGCTGTCCAAGATGTCTACAACACCTATGGAGGATCAATTGCTCATGAAGTTTTGCACGAAATTTAAGGTTGTTTAGAGGTGTTTTGCCGAATAGGAATCTTGTTCCTTTGGATACATGTGTTGGCAAACTTCTCTTGGACGAACAACATCCTCTTACTCTTGAAACTATGTCTCATGATCAAGGTAATCAAAACCGGACCAAATATTAAACCGGTATAGGTAGGGGTTCGAGGTTCAAAGGTTCAACCGATGTTCAACCGGGGTCGAACCGGTGATACTTATATATCATTTTTATATTCAAATATATTACTTTTATTATTTCTAGAGAGCCTAATACTAGCTTTTCCATAAAACTAACACAATAATTTACATTTAAATAATAGGGAACATTATAGTGTGAATAATTCCTTAGAAAAAACATTTGTCCGTGAGTGTGCTTTAGTTTTGGAAATCAAATGTCCTTTTTTTTACTGGCTAAACTAACTTACATGTTTTAGTACTTTTATTTATTTGGCCCTCCTAGTTGTTTTATTTGACCCAAACCCACTAATGAGTTATAACCATAACCCTAAATCAGTAAATGAAAAAAGGAGCCGCCACACACTTTCTTCAATCTATCTCTCTATCATCCTTCATGTTCATCTTCGATTTCTATTTCCTTTATGATTACCCACCGATCCTTTATTTCTTTGTTCTTAATAGTGCAATGCATGATACCCTCATATCCTCTATTTCTTCTTATGTACTACATTTTAACGTTTCACTCCGTTCCCCTCTAAGCAGATGAAAGGAAAAGTATAAAACAAAAACAAGATCAACTTTATTTTGGTCCATTTTTCAACAAAAATGACAAAACGCGGTCCAACTCGTAGAACCGGATGAACCGCCGGTTTTACGCCGGTTTTTCGGTTTGGTTTCTAGTTCTGAGACATGGCGGTTTTCATGCCTTACCAGACCGGATTTTGGTCCGGTTCCCGGTTCGACCGGTTCAACCGGCCGATCCGGTCCGATTTTGACAACCTTGTTCATGATATTGTCATGTCTTAGCCTGTGACAATTGCATATGTTTTTGTTGGAACATTGGTGTGAAGTTGAAAGAAAATTGGAAGATTAAACATCAAGTAATAAAACTTTGAACTATTGTGGTGTGAATTTAAAATTTAGAATGTTGAGGTCACACATAAAATAGAACACACACATTAGTAGTCTTTTTGAGCTTATCTGATTAGTTTGTTACTTGAGCTGATCTGTGGGTTGTTTAATTTCTAAATTTACTCAATTCTTAGGGGGGTGTATTGGATTAAGATTTTAAAGGACAATTTTTGTTTAAAAAAGTCTTAAGGATTTTAAAAGACTTTGTAGGATTTTAATGACTTTGATGATTTTAAAAGACTATTGAGATTTACAATTTGGATTCTAATGGATCTAACTCATAAGATTTTAAAGGATTTCAAATGATTTTATGGATTTCAAAAGATTTCAAATGATTTTATGGATTTCAAAAGATTTCAAAAGATTTTATGAATTTTTAAAGATTCATTGAAAAAAAATAATCATAACACACTATCTTTCACAATATTTTCAATACACACTCTTTTATTTATTTTACTTTATTTTTTTATGAGGGAGATAGAGAGAGGAGAGAGAGATAAAGAGAGAGGAGGGAGAGGGAGAGGAAGAGAGAGAGAGAGAGAGAGAGGAGAGAGAGAGGAGAGAGAGAGAGAGAGAGAGAGAGAGGTGAAGGAAGGAGAGAGACTGAGAGAGGGGAAGAGAGAAAGTGAGAGAGAGAGAGGGAGAGAGGAAGAAAGAGAAGGGAGGAGAGAGAGGGGAGAGAAATAGTAAAATCTTTAAAGAAAAACAATCCTAAGAAATATCATGTTTTCATGAAAGCCTTTTTCATGCTAAAATTTCACTAGAAAATCCCACAAAATCCATCAAAATCCAATTTATTAAACAATCCTACGAAATTTGAATGATTTTGAATACCACAAGACTTTTTTTAAGTGATAAAGAGTCTTGATTGAATACCACGAGACTTTTTTAAATGACAAAGAGTCTTGATTGAATACCAAAATACTTTTTTTAAGTTGCAAAGAGTCTTGATTGAATACCACAAGACTTTTTCATGATAAAAAAGTCTTTTAAAATCTCTTGGAATCCTAATTCAATACACCTCCCTTAAGTTTCTCCAAATTAGTTACAAATTCTTCCGGAGGGCTCACCTAGTTCAAAAATAACACGAAAGAGTTCTATTGAGTTGTCGAAAACTTTTTCTCTCTTCTCCCTCCAGCCCGTGTTAACGACCTATCCTTCTCCTCATCTCCTTTTTCTGTCCCTTCGAAATAAGACCATAGTCTCTTTTTCGGTATAATGTCCGTTCGAAATTAAGAATGGTCTTAAGAGCATAGTCCCTTCGATATTTTTATGTCCATTCGGATCATAGTCCCTTTTCGGTATAATGTCCCTTCAAAAATTAAGAATGATCTTAAAAATAAATTCTTCTTCGATTTTTGGAGAAGTTAGATGTTAGAATGGTGGTAACACCATATTTGAATGGTCACAATGTCATAGTAAAATGGTCACAATACCATATTACAATGGTTTCAGTATTAAATTCGAGGGGGCATAATAGCCATATTTGAGGGTGTAATTCTCGAACGATTTTCTACAATGCAGTAGTTAATCGCATAGTTGTAGCTGAGCTTGTTTTATCATGGAGGCGGCGTGGTTGATATATTGTCTTGCACAATTTTGGGCAGTGCCACGAAACGTCTTAAAGAGAGCGACCTGGTCGTGATTCAACCTACTAACAACTTCGGTAGATATTCTCTATCAAAAATAGAATTTGGAAATTCAAATACAACAATTAGGAAATCCAAAACTAACAATTTTAAGATGTTTCCTTCTACCATGTCTACCGAAGTTATTACTAACTCGAATTTATTGTCTCTAAATACAAGAAGAATAAAAATGTTATAGAAATACATCTCTATACTGAACACGATGAAGTGCTTGTTGTTATAACAACAACACTAAGAATTCACATAGGCGACTTTGAATCTGTTTGAATTTTTTTTTTTTAAAAAAAATCAGAACTATACTGTGAATAAGTAACTCTAACTACCAACAGAATAGGAACCACAAAATGGTCCTAAATGAAAATCAGCAGCCACCATCAACAAATGACAATGGTTCACAATTTATTTTTAATACAATTGTTAGAAACCAGGTCATCTATCCCGCAAGTAAGTGAACAAGTAAATTTCTGCTCTGCTGCCTAACCTGACTAAAAAGTAATTAACTGATATGACTAGTTAAATCAATCTAATTGGTGAATTAAGTGAATGATGGATAAACATTAGCGCCTCGCGCCATGTTTTCTATGATTATACTATGTTAAAAAACATATGATATTGCTGGAAATAAGAAAGTGTTAGAATATTTTAACACCATTAAAATTGTTGGCATTGGAGATATTGCATTTCACGTCCGAAAAGAAAATTATTCTCTAGGACGTGATGCATGCTCCAAAATAAGAAAGAATCTGAATTTCAGATTTCTACTAAATAAGACGGAGTTGACTCATACTTAAAGAGAGACTTGTGCACCATGCATTTTTGTGAGGAAAAGACTGCGCCTTTGATGGTATGTTCAAAATTAGATTTTCCATCTATTTTATAAATTGTGTGATTTTAATATTTGACATGCCAAAATTTATCATGTGAACAAGCGTTATTTTTAAACTTGAGTAATTTGGATTTAATTCCAAAGTTATATGATTAGAAAATTTTATTTTTTGCAGTCAAGATAAAGGAATAGAAAGTTCATATAATTCAGTGTTTAGAGAATTTGAACGTCTAAACTTAATAAAATTTGATATATGCGAACTTGATGGAACATTAACCAAAAATGGTAAAAGATATTTTATAATATTTATTGATGACTGCAATTTCGAAAAATAAAATTGATACGCTTGACATGTTCAATTTTTAAGAGAAATTGAAATTTATGTTAAATATAGTACTCAAGTTTAAGAACAAAATTTCTACTTATGAAGTTTTGGAAGAAAAGACAACTCAACTTGTCTTATTTTTGAACATGGGATTATCTGACCTAGATTCGGATTCTGGACCCCAAGAGAGTTAAACTCACTAGTAGAGCCTATGAATGCGAATTCATTAGGTATGGTATAAATAGCCAAACATATGGTCTTATAACCTAAATGTTAAGTGAGCATAGAATCAAACCATGCCGATTTCTATGTAAATAATTACCCCTTTAAATAAAGAATAGTGGGGGCACTAGCGGGGGCGCTTGTGGGAACACGACATTAGTGGGGACAAAATAATTTCCCTTTAAAAATTAAGAACTAGTGGGGGAACTATATCTGATCACATTCCAGTAATCAGAAATAGTTATGAAAACATTGTATGAGATGTTATAGAACCTCAAAGAGGTAAGAAAACTAGAATTTCTAAAGAGTATGAACTTGGTTATATGGTTTATACATTGGAAGAAGATCCATTAAATTTTGAAAAGAAGCAATAAACGATGAAATTGATTCTCTAGAGTCTAACGAAACATGACACTTAGTTGACTTGCCTCCTAATTGCAAACTAGTCGGTTGTATTTAGATTTTGGAAAAGGAACTAAAACCTGATGGTTCGGTTGATGAATACAAGGCTCGCCTTGTAGTCAAACGTTTTAGACAAAGAGAAAAATATAGATTTCTTCGACACTCATTCACCAGCCTCTAGAATCGTATCCATAAAAGTAATAGTCCCTTTAGCCACTGATCATAACTTTATAGTACTCCAAATGGATATGAAAGCTATAAGGACCCGATCCCCGAGACTACTAATCAACGATAATAAACATCTAACATGCAATCGGAACCTTACATTTCTTCATAAAACTCATATTAAACATATAATATGAAAATCTCATCAATAAAAATAAACATATCGCAGCGGAATATCTCAACATACATATAATCATCTCGGGTCATCTCAAAACATATCAAAATAAATACATAAGTATCTGGATCATGAAGATCACTCAAAATAAATCCAACAGAGTACGAAAAATAAAACCCCAGACGACATCCTAATCAGAGCATCCTAACTCTAGACGTCTCCAAGCAAAGCATAAAACATGAGTTAGGCGTCAAGCCTCAACCCATCACGACTCACCGAAAGCAAGCGCTCAATCCTGCAAATCTACATCAACAAGGGATGAGGCGACAACAAAGCCACTAGAGGGTAAGATATACATTCATTAATAAGATATAATAAACAAGTGTAGTTCAGACAACATTCATATCATCACATTATTCAAACATAACAATTTGGATTATAAAAATTCAAGAACATGTAACTCATAATCATATTCTCATACAAGTCTAACTCTCCATCATATCACTCATCATTTACAAACATCCAATTAATACCATCATCGGTAAACAATTAACAATTCATCACATCACATCTTCAATGCACAATTACCACTTAGATGCACAAAGTCTCATCAACGCATTAATACATAAGACTCAACTTATGCAATGCTCCAATACGACTCTATATGTTTTACGGTACCGCCACCGAAGAGTTCCTCGAGATCTAAAACCCCACAATGAATTCACCATACAATCTCCGATGAAATCCTCGAGGCTTAAACCCCACCATGAAATCACCATACAATCTCCGGACTGACTTATGAATGCATGGACCCACGTAGAGACTCGACAATGCTCACCAAATATGCTCATCATTTGTTATACGATTCTCTCAGTCATATAATGTATCATCACCAAAACTCCACTTAACGCATTATCAAATCACTAAGGCCACACATCAAGTCAAGTATTCAAACATCGTCACTTAATACACAACATGTATCATCATCGTTTATTCAAACATCATCAATAGCTTCATTAAGAACATCATAAACATCATCATCAACATCATCATGAATATCAATTTAAATATCACCATCGATACATACTCATTTATTAGCTCTAAAATCTTCCTTAAGCCCTTCATTAATTATAGAGATGTTTCATAGTTCATTGGAAAAGTATACGGAAGTTTTAGCGAAAAATGTGTCATGACCTATGTGTAGTAAATCACTCATAACTCAAGTTCTAGAAATTTAAATGAAGTCAAACCAATGTCATATGAAAGCTAACATCTGTATCTACAACTTTCATGTTTACACTAAAACCCAGTTCAAAACAGAAACTAGTGAAAAAAGTTGATTTTTCAAGTTGGTCACACAAAAATCGTGGCCCGATTTTTGTCGAGCCAAAACTCTCTGTTTTGGGCCACAACAAAATCAGTTTCAAAAACGTGCCAAATAATCACTTTTAAATCACTTAATTCAACCCCAACATACGCAAATCATTCCAAATCATTACCCATGATCAAAACACTTATAATTAACACTTTCACCACTTCATAACACCAATTACACACTCAAAATCATGATTTCTATCCACTTTTCCAAAACATCAACAACAACACATAATCACAACTTAACCATGAATTTATCACTTCAAATCTCATACAAACAGGACATTCTCATACCCAATATCATAACACGAATATAGAACACATCTTAACGTCATTTCATCAACAACTTAGTCATTTCAATAACAACTTAAGCATTTTCACTTAATAAAGTTATTTTCACCAAACACAACACCAATCAGCTTATTTCACAACCAAACCACATAATCACATGGATTCTCATACTTATCACATAATCATGTTCAATTCAGCTTAAATAATTACCAACATCACTCATTAGTCATGTTCTTCATCAATTTCAACAAAACTCATCAATTTTCATATGTTACCCAAAACAACAACAACAACCATGAAGTTTAAAATGAATAACACTCAATTTCAACAACTTTAACATGATCAATTTCATCATCAACAATGAAGCACAAATTTGACATAATTAAAATCAATTAATCATAAGCTAAAATACACCCAAACATACCCCAAGCTTATTAAAACTAATTAATGAAGATAATCTTCCCTCTTACCTTAGTTTCTTCACTTCTCTTGCTAACCCACTTGAAATCAACAATCTCCCTTTAGTTCTTCTAGATTCCTCTTCTTCCTCTTCTCCAAGTTTCTCTCTTGTTTTCTCTCTCTACCTCTCTCTAGTTTTGTGTTAATTGTGAAGACCTAATGAAAATAACACTACACAATTTTCTTATATAATAATGGACTAGTTTAACTCACCTTAATGGGCTTAGTCAATTATCATGATACTAAAAAGAACACTACACTTTTACTAAGCTCACACCCCCTCTAAATTACTTATACACCATTATATTCGAATTTTGAATTTCTAACATATTACATTATGCCACTCGCCCAAAATTACTAAAATACCATTCAACTCCCAAAATTCAATAAATCACCAAAATAAACAATTAAGCACACATAAAATAATTAAATAAATAAAATACGAAAAGGTGCCTTCATCTTATCTTGAAACTCAGTGTCCTTCCTCCTCTTATCATGATAACTCTTCTGTCTACTCTGAGATGCCTTCATCTTCTCCTGAATCATCTTAACCTTCTCTGTAGTCTGCTGAACTACCTCCTGTCCAATCAAAGCACTCTCACCCGACTCAAACCAACACAACGGCGTTCTACATCTCCTACCGTACAATGCTTCAAAAGGTGCCATACCAATACTCGAATGAAAACTGTTGTTGTAGGTAAACTCAATCAACGGTAAACATTCACTCCAACTTACACCTTGCTCCAAAATACAAGCTCTCAACAAATCCTCCAAAGACTGAATAGTCCTCTCCGACTGACCATCAATTTCAGGATGATTTGCAGAACTCAACCTCAACTTAGTTCCCAAAGCTTCTTGCAAACTCTGCCAAAACTTAGACGTGAACCTCGGATCTCTATCTGACACAATGCTAGAAGGAATACCATGCAACTTCACAATCTGCTCAATGTAGATCTCCACCAACTTATCCAAAAACATAGTAACCTTGACTGGAATAAAATGCGCTGATTTCGTCAATCGATCCACGATCACCCAAATCGAATCACAACCTCTCGCAGTCTTCGGCAAACCACTCACAAAATCCATAGAAATGCTATCCCACTTCCACTCCGGCACAAACAGCGGTTGCATCACTCCAGACGGCTTTTGATGTTCCACCTTAGACTTCTGACAAACCAAACAATCATAAACAAACTCGGCAACATCCTTCTTCATTCCTGGCCACCAAAACAACTTCTTCAGGTCTTGATACATCTTCGTCGCTCCAGGGTGAATACTCAAACGACTTTGATGACCTTCTTCCAAAATCTTGCTCTTCAGCTCGGGTACATCCGGCACACAAACTCGACCACGAAATCTCAAAACTCCACTCTCATCCAATCCAAAGTCTACCTCCTTGCCTTGGTTAACCAACACCAAACGATCCACAAGCTGCAAATCCACTCTCTGACCCTCCTTGATCTCTTCAAGAATGTTACTCATCAGCTTCAACTTCCCTAACTTCACACCATTCGGAGTAAGCTCACTCACCAAACTCAGATCTCGAAACTGTTCCAACAACTCCAACTCTTTCACCATAAGCGCCGACACGTGTAACGACTTCCTACTCAAAGCATATGCTACCACATTAGCCTTACCGGGATGATAACTCAACTCAAAATCATAATCCTTCAAGAATACCATCCAACGTCTCTGCCTCATATTCAACTCCTTCTGACTGAACAAATACTTCAAACTCTTATGATCACTAAACACCTCAAACTTCGAACCAAAGAGATAATGCCTCCAAATCTTAAGTGCAAACACCACTGCCGCTAACTCCAAATAATGGGTCGGATAATTCCTCTCATGAACTTTCAACTGCCTCGATGCATACGCCACCACTTGACCATTCTGCATAAGCACACCGCCTAAACCCATCTTCGAAGCATCACAATACACAACACAAAACCAAAATAGGCGCAGTCGTCAACCTCTTCTTCAACTCTTGGAAACTCTCTTCACACTTCGTATCCCACACGAAAGCTTGACCCTTACGAGTCAACTGCGTCAACGGCAAAGCCAACTTAGAGAAACCTTCAATAAACCTCCGATAATAACCGGCCAAACCCAAGAAGCTCCTAATATCAAAAACGGACTTCGGAGTCTCCCACTGCAACACCGCATCGACCTTCGACAGATCAACTGCTATTCCACCCCTAGAAATAACATGACCAAGAAAACTCACTTCTCGCAGCCAGAACTCACACTTCGACAACTTGGCATACAACTTCTTCTTTCTCAAAGTATGCAACACGATCCTCAAATGCTCCACATGCTCTTCTTCAGACTTCGAATACACCAAGATATCGTCTATAAACACCACCACAAACTGATCCAAATAAGGATGGAAAATTCTATTCATGTATTCCATGAATACACCGGGTGCATTAGTCACACCAAAGGGCATCACATAATACTCATAGTGTCCATACCTCGTTCGAAACGCAGTCTTAGGCACATCCTCCGACTTCACTCTTATCTGGTGATATCCGGATCTTAAATCAATCTTACTAAACACTTCAGCACCAACCAACTAATCCATCAAATCATCTATCCTTGGAAGAGGATACTTGTTCTTAATCGTCACCTTATTCAACTGCCAATAATCTACACACAACCACATGCTACCATCCTTCTTCTTGACCAACAACACTGGCGCCCCCCACGGCGAAACACTAGGCCTGATGAACTTCTTCTCCAACAACTCCTTCAACTGTTTTTTCAGCTCACCCAATTCAGAGCAGACATCCGATACGGCGGCGCCGATATATGACTCATTCCAGGTACGACATCAATCACAAACTCTACTTCCCTCTCCGGCGGTAAGTCAGTAATGTCATCTGGAAAAACATCTGCAAACTCATTCACTACCGGCAAATCACCAACTTGAACTTCATTCTCAACCTTCAACGAAGCCAACATCACAAACACTTGAGACTCTCCTCCCAACGACACTCCTACTTGCCTCGCAGACAAAAACTCTTCTACCTTCCACTCCTTCGGCTTAGGAAAAGTCACACTCTTGGTTGAACAGTTAATGTTAACAGTTAGCAACCAATCCATTCCAAAAATCACATCCATATGCTCCAAAGGAAAAACAAACTAGATTCAACTTAAAATCTACATCGCCAAAATTAACAGGACAACCAATACAAACCAAGGAAGTATTTACCGAGCCATAGCTGGGGTATCAATGACCATTTCTCTCGACATAGGGGACAAAACTAAATTCAACCTCTTAGCACAATCGAGCGAAATAAAAGAATGAGTTGCACCAGTATCAATAATAGCAAGCAAAGGAGTGTTGTTAATAAAACATATACCTCTGATCAAATTATCTGGCTCAGCTTCTTCCCCCACACTTAATGCAAAAACCTTCCTGCTCGCCTTCTCCTTCTTCGGCTTAGTACACTTGGTACTAATGTGACCCGCTTCACCACAATTGTAGCATACCACCTCTTTGCCCTTGCACTCGAAAGCTCTATGCCCCACCTTCCCACACTTGAAGCAAGTTATCGCAACACTAGTGCACTCCGCAACACGATGCCCCATACTACCACACTTGTAGCACTTCAAACCACCTCCACTCTGAGTAGCTCCACCACTAGCATTCTTCTTCCCTTTGTCTCCACTATAAGGCTTCCAACGATCACTTCCCTTCCCCTTCTTCTCATTCAAGCTTTTGTAATAACTTGGCTTAGCCTTGCTATCCTCGTCAAGTATACGACACTTGTTCACCAAAGTGGAAAACACCCGAATCTCCTGGTAACCGATAAGCATCTTAATCTCTGGACGAAGACCACTCTCAAACTTAATGCATTTAGATGCCTCCGCTTCAAACACATTGAAATGCGGGTAAAAACGAGAAAGGCTCTCAAATTTTGCCGCATAATATGCCACTGACATATTCCCTTGCTTCAGCTCTAGAAATTCAATTTCCTTCTTGCTTCAAATATCCTCTGGAAAATACTTCCTAAGAAACTGTTCCTTGAAGACTCCCAATGAAATCTCAACCCCACTAGCCTCCATCCTCTGCTGAGTGTTCAACCACCAGAACTCAGCCTCCTCCGCAAGCATATGCATAGCCAATCGCACCTTTTGAGCATCATCAGTGACCATCGCCCCAAAAATCCTCTCGATCTCCATCATCCAAGACTGAGCTCCCTCAGGGTCGTGCCTCCCCTTGAACTTCGGCGGTTGGTTCCTCAAGAAACGGTCTAAACGCAACTCATCAGCTCCTCCCTGTTGATTGTGATGAACGTGAGCAGCAGCATTAGCTTGAGCTAGTGCATGTGCCATCGCGGTCATCGCCTCGACAATCGCAGCATCGTTCCTACCGGCTATCTCTCCTCTACGCAACAATAAGCACCACCCAGTTAGACAAGAAAAGTATTGACAGTATATACACATACATGTCGCATACAACAAGATAATCACCAAGTGTTAGCCCATAGACCGACCTACTCTGATACCAAATTATAAGGACCCGATCCCCGAGACTACTAATCAACGATAATAAACATCTAACATGCAACCGGAACCTTACATTTCTTCATAAAACTCATATTAAACATATAATATGAAAATCTCATCAATAAAAATAAACATATCACAGCGGAATATCTCAACATACATATAATCATCTCGGGTCATCTCAAAACATCTCAAAATAAATACATAAGTATCTGGATCATGAAGATCACTCAAAATAAATCCAACAGAGTACGAAAAATAAAACCCCAGACGACATCCTAATCAGAGCATCCTAACTCTAGACGTCTCCAAACAAAGCATAAAACATGAGTTAGGCGTCAAGCCTCAACCCATCACGACTCACCGAAAGCAAGCGCTCAATCCTGCAAATCTACATCCACATGGGATGAGGCGACAACAAAGCCACTGGAGAGTAAGATATACATTCAAAAATAATAAATAATAAACAAGTGTAGTTCAGACAACATTCATATCATCACATTATTCAAACAAAACAATTTGGATTATCAAAAATTCAAGAACATGTAACTCATAATCATATTCTCATACAAGTCTAACTACTCCATCATATCACTCATCATTTACAGACGTCCAATTCATACCATCATCGGTAAACAATTAACAATTCATCACATCACATCTTCAATGCACAATTACCACTTAGATGCACAAATTCTCATCAACGCATTAATACATAAGACTCAACTTATGCAATGCTCCTAGACGACTCTATATGTTTTACGGTACCGCCACCGATGAATTCCTCGAGATCTAAAACCCCGCAATGAATTCACCATACAATCTCCGATGAAATCATCGAGGCTTAAACCCCGCCATGAAATCACCATACCATCTCCGGACTGACTTATGAATGTATGGACCCACATAGAGACTTGACAATGCTCACCAAATATGCTCATCATTTGTTAGACGATTCTCTCCGTCATATAATGTATCATCACCAAAACTTCACTTAACGCATTATCAAATCACTAAGACCACATATCAAGTCAAGTATTCAAACATCGTCACTTAATACACAACATGTATCATCATCGTTTATTCAAACATCATCAATAGCATCATTAACAACATCATAAACATCATCATCAACATCATCATGAATATCAATTTAAATATCACCATCGATACATACTCATTTATTAGCTCTAAAAGCTTCCTTAAGCCCGTCAATAATTATAGAGATGTTTCATAGTTCATTGGAAAAGTATACGGAAGTTTTCGCGAAAAATATGTCATGACCTATGTGTAGTAAATCACTCATAACTCAAGTTTTAGTAATCTAAATGAAGTCAAACCAATGTCATATGAAAGCTAACATCCGTATCTACAACTTTTATTTTTACACCGAAACCCAGTTCAAAACAGAAACTAGTGAAAAAAGTTGATTTTTCAAGTTGGTCTCACAAAAATCGTGGCCCGATGTTTGTCGAGCCAAAACTCTCTGTTTTGGGCCAAAATCGTGGCCCGATTTCACCAAATCGTGGCCCGATTTTGGCTGACAAACAGCCAACAAAATCAGTTTCAAAAACGTGTCAAAAAATCACTTTTAAATCACTTAATTCAACCCCAACACACGCAAATCATTCCAAATCATTACCCATGATCAAAACACTTATAATTAACACTTTCACCACTTCATAACACCAATTACATACTCAAAATCATGATTTCTATCCACTTTTCCAAAACTTCAACAACAACACATAATCACAACTTAACCATGAATATATCACTTCAAATCTCATACAAACAAGACATTGTCATACCCAATATAATAACAAGAATATAGAACACATCTTAACGTCATTTCATCAACAACTTAGTCATTTCAATAACAACTTAATCATTTTCACTTAATTAAGTTATTTTCACCAAACACAACAACAATCAGCTTATTTCACAACCAAACCACATAATCACATGGATTCTCATACTTATCACATAATCATGTTCAATTCAGCTTAAATAATTACCAACATCACTCATTAGTCATGTTCTTCATCGATTTCAACAAAACTCATCAATTTTCATAGGTTACCCAAAACAATAACAACAACCATGAAGTTTAACATGAACAACACTCAATTTCAACAACTTTAACATGATCAATTTCATCATCAACAATTAAGCACAAATTTGATAATTAAAATCAATTAATCATAAGCTAAAATACACCCAAACATACCCCATGCTTATTAAAACTAATTAATGAAGATAATCTTCCCTCTTACCTTAGTTTCTTCACTTCTCTTGCTAACCCACTTGAAATCAACAATCTCCCTTTAGTTCTTCTAGATTCCTCTTCTTCCTCTTCTCCAAGTTTCTCTCTTGTTTTCTCTCTGTACCTCTCTCTAGTTTTGTGCTAAATGTGAAGACCTAATGAAAATAACACTACACAATTTTCTTATATAATAATGGACTAGGTTAACTCACCTTAATGAGCTTAGTCAATTCTCATGACACTAAAAATAACACTACACTTTTACTAAGCTCACACCCCCTCTAAATTACTTATACACCATTATATTCAAATTTTGAATTTCTAACATATTACCATTATGCCACTCGCCCAAAATTACTAAAATACCCTTCAACTCCCAAAATTCAATAAATCACCAAAATAAACAATTAAGCACACATATAGTAATTAAATAAATAAAATACGAAAAATCAGGCTGTTACAAAAGCTGCCTCTTTAAATGGTGAACTAGAAGAAGAAATCTATATGGAGCAACCAGAAGGTTTTGTGATTAATGGACAAGAAAACAAGGTCAGTAAGTTAGATAAATCTTTGTTTGGTCTAAAATAACCTCCTAAGCAATGACATGGAAATTTTGACAACCTAAAGATATCGAATGAATATAAATTGAATGAAAGTGACAAATGTATTCATTACAAATATGGAAATAACATTTGTACGATCATATGTCTCTATGTAGACGACATGTTCATATTTGGTTCAAAGATTCATACTATAAATTATGAGAAATCATTGTTTGTCAACAACATTGATAAGAAAGACCTAGGCAAAGTTGACGTAATTCTTGGTTTCAAGATGCAGTAAAACAAAGTATGCAAAACAGTAGTTCAGAAGCAGAATAAAAGACAGAAAGTAAAGAACACGGGTGATTTGTTAACCCAGTTCGGTGACAAACACACCTACGTCTGGAGGCTACCAAGCCAGGAAGGAAATCCACTAAATAGTATCAATTCGAAGACCTATGACAACAGCCCCTGTTTCACAGCCTTCTCACGTAATCACTACCCGTATAGATTTCTACCTAGGAACTCCTAGATATAAGACCCCTCTTACTTCCCTCAGTCAATCACTGCCCCAGTGATTATCAGACTCTAAACAAACAATTAAAGATGGAGACACTCTTCTAAAAACTCAATACGTCACTTTTGCTTAAAAGCTTCAAGTAATTACAACTCAATAAAAACAACCAACTCTAAACACTTGAGTGGTGTACAAAATAAAGCACAAAGCTCACAGACTCAACACCTAAAAACACTCTATTAAAACTGACTTCAGTTGAGTTGATTTTCTTCAATGACAGCGTCCTCTATTTATAGCTTCGGCAGCAACATAATCCTTGAACCAAATCCTTCAAAGATATATTCCCAGAATTCTTTAGAAGCAAATAGAAGTAGTTTATTTTCCAGAAATATATTTTCCAAAGATTTCTTTAAAAATATATTCTCAAATAATTGAATCCAATCTTCAGATTATATCTTGCGAAATTAATCTTTCTTCTAGAAACATCAGCTTGGAGAATTCCTCAATTAAATCTTCAAAAGATAATGTGAGAAAATAACATAGCTCCAAGACACAAGAAAGAACGCAGCTTCTGAACGTAGAAAACCAGTTTCTGAATGTGCTTCTGAAATGCAGCTTCTGAAGGTTCAACTTCTGATGAATAGTGCTTCTGAAGGTTCAGCTTCTGATGAACAGTGCTTCTTAACACCCAGCTTCTGAAGTTCTGCTTCCAGCTTCTGAAGACACATTTCAGCTTCTGAAGACATACTGCTTCTGAAGACGCACATTTCTTGTATATTTGATTTTAGCAAACATGAAGCCAACAACCAAATATCCAACAATCTCCCCCTTTGGCAAATTTTTGGCTAAAATCAATTTAGGAACATAGAGATGACACAACAAGCAAATTCTTCACACAACAAAGAACGCAACCATGAAGAACATAACACAAACGTAGCAACAGAGCAGCAGTGGATAAAACACTACGTTTCACACATACAGCAGCAGCTTCTGAGGACACACACTCCCCCTGAAACACACAGCTACTAAACAGATCATCTTCCAATTCTGAACTTAATCAGAAAACACTTCCAGATCAGGAACCACATATTCTCCCCCTGAAACAGATCATTCAGGACCAAACATAAACTCCCCCTGAACTGTTGCACTGCTTCTGAAACAGACACACAGGAACAATCTGAAACAGGAATAACACTCTGAAATAGATACACAGGAACTCCCCCTGAACAACTGAACTGCTTCTGAAACAACTATACTTTTCTCCCCCTTTTTAGCCAAACAATTTTGACAAAACAACCAGCAATCACCAGGAGCAGAGAAACACAAGAAATAAGAAGCAGCAGATACAGACCAGATGCACTCAAACATAGCAGATATAGAGGATATAAACATCCAATACAGACCTGTATACAACAGAACCACACAACAGAACCTATCACACAGGCTTCACAGAAGAACAAAAATAAGAACACAACTGCAGAGTATAATACAAAATTGCATACCAGAAACACAAGATGCAACCCATAACATAAAGCCAGCTCATAGCTTGCAGTCTTCAGACTCAGCATCAGAAGCTGCATAGTCTTATACTAAGATTCTTCAAAAAAGACAAGTGCCCAGTTGACCCCTCAAATTTTCAAATTGCTTGGCATTTAAGGCTTTGTAACTATATCAGCACCATCTTCATCACCCTCAGCACACTGAACATAGGGCATGATGTCTTGCTCAACATCATCCTCAAACTCACTAGAATCCACTTCCTTTCCTTTTAGTGCCTTCTTGTTTGGGACAGGGACCACTACCTTGCTCCAGACTTTAGATGGTCCAACACCTGCACTCTTCTTAGCAACATGAGTAGGCCTGCTGGCAGCAGCAAAAGCCTTTCCTTTCCTATTCTTCAGCCTCTTGTCAATACTTTAACATGACTGCTTCTAGTTTCAAGTTTTTAGGCTAGTTATAGTGTCTGCTCTGACGGTCCAATAGTTGAGGGGTGTCTTTTCCCTTTGTGATACGTTTCTAGAGTCTGGTAGGATGACCGCTTTTGATTCGAGATAGAAAGTCAGATTTTTTTACTCAAGTTTTTGGGTTTGTTATGGTGTCTTCTCCATAGATCGGGGGTCAATTGATGGTGGAATCTGAATGAGTAATGGAATGCCATTTTCGACATTTTAATTGGGCTCAGTTGTGGTGAACAAAATATGTGGTTTTGTTTAGAGAGGTTTTGGTGGGTTGATAGTTTTTTTGAGGGATCTTGGTGTGAGTAGTGGGTGATAGATGTAAGACCCCGATCCTCGAGAACATTTATAAAGCGATAAATCACACATTATCATACGTCAAGGTCTCACTACTCAACATACTTCTCATATAAATATCCAATATAAAAATTTCACCAATTATATTCATAGCACAACGAAAATAAAATCATAACTCAAATGTCATGTCTCGGATCATAACATAATATCTCAACATAAATATAACAACATCAGTCTGATCAAAAGATCTCATAGCATCAAACTCAATATAAAAGAAAAATCCACAAGTCCTAGATCAGAGCTCCTAAATCTAGACTCCTCGATAAAGCAATAAACATGAGTAGGCATCAAGCCGTCCTCATCAACTCATAAGCAAGAGCTACTCCTCAACCTGCACGTCTACATCACAAGGATGAGGCGACAAAAAGTCACTGGAGGGTAAGATATATGTTCAACATAAGGGATTAATAAAAGCATGTAAGTACAGGCAAACCACAACAACAATCATCATCAAATAAATCATGTAACAATAAGCCTGGTTTAACTTATACAACATGCATAGTACTAATCACACTCAATCATATAAGCTTGATTACCCTCATACATCAATTCCAAATCCTCAAGCATATATACATATACTCATCAATAATCATTCTTCAAGATTTATCATCCAGTTAAGTTATCTTGATACTTCAACAAAGTACTCATGACATATTATCATCGATTAAATAATCACTCAAGCAACTTAAGTCATCCACTTCACGTCAACATCGTCAAGTATACAATTACCACCTTAATGCACAAATTCACACCAAAACATTGTCATTTAAGACTCATCATGTTTATGCGATGCGCCTAAAGAATCTAAATGCATGTGGTACCTGGTTGGATATCGGAGTTCTTTTATCCGAGGGATCCCATCGTCACTTTCATCGTCACTGGACTTGACTCATGAATGAATACATGTACATATATGATGACTCGACAGCACATGCATACATACATACATACATATGACTCAACACCAACATCATCAACATTATCATATATTCTTTCATATGAACATCGTCACTTCATCATCACTAACAATATATCATCTATCATATATTTATATATTCATCGTCACTTATCAAACATCATCATCGTCATTAAACACATAACAATGCCACTCATCACATAACATCGTCACTTATCACAAACAGGTTATTACATCATAATATCACACATCCATTTAACTTCTTTCACATAATCACAACATACACAAACAAACAAGGTTGCATAAACCTATTAACTCATCTTCACTTCATATATTATTCATATTCCATCTTCAATTACTTCTCATGATCAATCATCAAGTTTACATTCACATCATGGTTCAATTAAAGACCAATTACATACTTATTCATAACTTATTTCATTCCCAAGTTATCTTCAATCATAAGCCTTGTTAATAAATCATAAACATGACAATTAAACTCCTAATGATCAAGGTTAGGGGTTTGGGACCCAAATATGCATCTTGGTTACACTTTAAAAGTCAAAAATTGGATTTTTACAAAGCCTGGAAAAATGCACGGTCGTGCATTAAAAACGCATGGTCGTGTGCTTTTTAATTTTCAATGTCGTAGCAAACACATGGTCCGTGCGTTTTGTACAGCCATACTATGTGTTTTGCTCAGCACAACAAAATGACAATTTTCTCGTTTTTCGACACCATTCGATCCCAAACACTCCAAACTCGATTCCAGTCATTAACCCAACATTAATTAATCAATTATGTTTCAAACCCAGCTTAAACAACTTGTTCATAATCACTTATTTCAAATTTAATCAACTTAATTCAAAGTTCGTCTCAACAATCCATTTCTTCCCAAAACAACTTAATTAACCAAACAGCACTTTACAGCAACAATCTCAACTTCCATTTCAACTTAACATAATCAAAATCACTTAATTCAACTAGCATGAATCAACTTAATTCATTCCAACAACAACAACTTAATCATTTTCACCAGTTTAATCAAAATTCCCATAAACAATAACAACAACAACTTCCATATAACCCAAACATCATAATCACATGAATTCACAAACTAAACACATACTCTTGTTCAAAATCAACTTAATTAAGCATAATCATCATCAATTATCATGTTCTTCATCAAATTCATCAAAATTCACAAAGTTACCAACTTAACATAATTAAACATGACTTTTGGTAAAACAACAACATGAATTCATCAACTTAACACATGCTTAATTTAATCATAAAAAAGGAACACGAATTTAACACAATTAATCATAAGCTCATGAATTTAAGCATAAGCTAAAAATACCCAACTACCCATTTACTTATTAACAACCCATATGGTGAAAGTAATCTTCCCCCTTGTAGTACCCTAATTTTGTCCTAAGCATTTTAAAACAAAAAAATCAAAAAAATCAAAGAGGGGAAAAAGTCAAAAGTCAACAAAAGTCAACAGAAAAGACAACATTTTAAAAATGCTGACTTCGCACTGCGAAGCTCACTTCGCACTGCGAAGTCTGCGATTTTTCTGCAGATTTTTGGTTTCTTTGATTTAATTCCAGAATTTGTTGCATATCATTTCCATAATTATTTTAAGTAGCATTCATGGCTAATTGGGCCAAGCAAAACCAGAATTGAAGGACTTGCCATTAATGCCAAGGTTGGAAGCTTTTTCTTCCAACCTAGCATGTGACAAGCAAGTGGGCTTGCCCTTGGGCAGCTCTAGTCCCTCCCATGTGACCTGCTAACCACCACAAGGTTGCCAGCCACCTGCTTGAGGACTTTCCTCCTGCTTGCTCCCCCAAAACCAGTCAAACTAGCTGGATTTTCTCACTTGAAAAGCCATGAGTGCCTACTCTGTTTTTGCAGCAGCTTTTCACCCCTCACACCAGCCATAAGTAGCCTTTTTCATCCCTCAATCTCTGCACATCACAGTGCACGTTTTCATTGATCAACCATTGAGATTGCAAGGATTGATCCCCAAGCATTAGCCAATTGCAATTCAGCTTTATTCTTCATCATTACCTTCTAGAATTGGTTGAATTTGTGGCTGAAATCAGGCTGAATCTTGCCCCTTGGTACAAGGCAGGGTTGCCTCTATCCATTAGCATTTAATGCAAAAGGATCCAGCTTGATCTTAGCCACAAATCAGCTGAATTTTGGGATTTAGTAATGATGAAAAAGATTTGGTTTTGGCCTATAAATAGAAGGCAATGCCCAAGGGAACAAACACAACTAACAACAGCATTTCAAGAGCAGAAACTCTACTCATTTCAGCTTACAAACCCTCACAAACAACCAGAAAAAATCAATCCAACACAAAGCTTTACCAAAGTTCAAGCATCATCACCAATATCAAAAAAACCTTTGTGAAAGCCTTCAACCAATACAAATCAATTGCAGCTGGAGCTTTGCTAAGGAGTTCTGTAAGTTTCTAAAGCTTTTATATTGCATTTACAATTGTGTTTGCATAGCTATTTTGGTTCAAAACCATTTGATTCTAAAAAAAACCCTTTTGAATTTCAAAGAAATCCCAAGGTTTTCAAAACATCAAAACTGGTTTGTCCAGCCTTTTTCATCTCAAAAACTCAAAGTTTTTCACCCACCTATAAGGTCCTGAGTGTGTTCAGAAGTTGTTTCTGAACAAAAGTTCAGAAACAGCTTCTGAACTCAAAATTTC
Source organism: Medicago ruthenica (assembly GCA_018208015.1). NCBI lineage: Eukaryota > Viridiplantae > Streptophyta > Magnoliopsida > Fabales > Fabaceae > Medicago > Medicago ruthenica. Next base: position 216,838 of record WNNG01000393.1, read on the forward strand.
GCATGCTTCGCAGTGCGAAGTCATGGTCGCAGTGCGACCATGACAGAACTCAGAATCTGAGTTTTTGTGTCAAAATGACCAATTTTTGAGGTTCTAGCCCCAGAGCTCAGAACCTAAGAGTTTTTTAAACCCATGTCTTTCAAACCATAACAAGGATTTTGCATAATTTTGACAAAATCACAAGTTCGTATGACCATTATGTGGATAACTTGCAAAACAAGTTATGTTCTCAAACTTTCAAAACCACATGAACAAACAAGCTATGTTCATCATCCCAATCTAAACTTGAACAATAAATATTGTTCATGATTTTCAAAACTCAAACATGAACATACGCCGAATACGTTCGCATTTTCGCAAAATGAGACGAACTTGTGCGTTTTCTAGCAAAATTGCTAAACCTTCCCATTTTGGGTTTTCAAACCAAATGTTTTGACATACCTTGGGATTTCTAAAAGGATTCAACCCAAAAACATGAATGAAAAAGGGATGGTGTGACGTATGTCTCTCCATCGCCCCGATTGTACGAATGCGTGACGTATGTCTCGTCGTTCGGACAATCGTCATTCCTTTTTTCAAAATGTACAACCCTAACCAAACCAAAACTTGGCCCCTTGTGGTCAATCCAAACCTTTTGGCCCCCCGTGGCCATTAGACTCGATCCCTCGACTCGTTTGAGTCCACTCGGTCAATGTTCGACTCGTCCGAGTCCATTGTACCTGTTCTTGATCTCAGTGGATCAATCGAACAATCGCCCGACTCTTCGGAGTCCACTCGGTCAATGATTGACTTGTATGAGTCCATTGCACCTCTCTTGGTCCCATAGCGACCAATTCGAACCCTTTTACTCTAACGGACGTACCTTTTAACAATTCTAATGCGATTCACGAACAAACGCTTAATAAGTCTCCCAAGCGCGAGCATACAAGCTATACGCTTAATAAGTCTCCCAAGCGCGAGCATACAAGCTACGTTTAAATCGCAAGAATTCGGTTAAAACATCGTCCATTTAAAATTAACCAACACATGTACGTTTTTCTACCAAAGAACTACGTACGCTTTGAATTCTCCGACTACCGGGAGATACGTAGGAGCAAGATCGACATCTTGTCAAGCGCAATAATAAAAAACTTTTTTTTCTTTCTTTTCTTTCGTTTGTTTTTATCTCTTTCCCCCCTTTTATTATATTTTTGACATAAATGAACATGCGCGCAAAATATTAAAAAAACAATTCAAGCTTTGACCAAATAGAAGGTTCCCGTTGAGTACAACGGACGTGAGGGGTGCTAATACCTTCCCCTTGCGTAACCGACTCCCGAACCCGACAATGGTTACGATGACCAATCCTTATCCTCATCGTCAAAGGGTTTTATTATCGTTTCCCTTTAAACAAAAAAAAACTTAAGGGTTTATCAACGTTCCCTTTACACAAAAACTTTGGTGGCGGCTTCACAAAGGCCCTCCGAGCGTTTGCGAACGACCTCGGAGGATTTGCGCGTCTTTTTCCCAAGGAAAAAAACGAGGTGCGCACAGCTGGCGACTTCACTGGGGATTCTTTTCCCACTAGCGAGTCAAGCCTAATCTATTTGGCTTTTAAGCCAATTGTTTTTATTTTATTTGCGCGCCATGCATTTGTTTTATTTATCTACTTCATATTTATGCTTTATGTTTATATTTGCTTTATTTGCTTTATATTCATATCATATATATATCAAATGCGGGGGTTACTTGAGTGATGTTACTCCACATTGTTCGGGTTAATGCCGGACGTGTGAGGCTCTCTACCCGAGCTTGAGAAAAAAAACTAAGTTAGAAGGAGGTTGTGTGCGGAGGCCCGCGTTGACGTATGTCCGTGAGGTAGGATGCCCAACCCCGCTTAGAGGAGATTTTCACATGGAATTAATTGAAGTCATGTTGACGTATGTCCATAGACAACCCTAATTCCATATGAGATCTATGACTCTAGGGACCTCTTCTTAGGAAATATCATCTCTAGAGCCTACACGTGAGGATGGGGGGAAGTTCTGAACGTTCATATAACAAACCCCTGCATGTCATAACATTTGCATTCATAAAACTTTTTGCATAAACAAAAAAAAAAGGGGCATATTTTTGCATACTCATTGCATTCATACATTTTCATGCATTTCAAAGCAAAACCCTCACATCATTCCCTCACTAAAAACACAAAAAAAAAGAAGTACTCGACCCGGTGTACAATAGCGTTTCTGATGAGATCCGAGCAACCGGAAGGCCATCGAATTTCCAGAAAACATTTCTTTGTCCAAGTAATTTAACATGTTTTAAAAAAAAAAATCATTTTGCCCTTTATGGGCCCCCCATATTTCAAATCATTTTTGTCATTAATAAAGTTGCAGTTTATGTTCAAAAGAGTTCGTTTTTCTTTCGTTCTTAAATAATTTTCGCAACCCTACAAAAAAATCATCACCACCAAAAAATAACACCGCTACGATCCCTTTTGACTTCAATCTCCAATTAACCAAACGGAAGATGATAATAAGGACGATTTTGAACCTCCTGAAGGATTGTCCAGACTTGGGGATCAAGAGGATAGGGTAATACAACCTCACCAAGAGAGCCCTCAAAAGAATGACACTACAGTTTTCCCTCTGCCGGGGCACACTCTATAAGAAAAATCAAGGTCTCACTCAGACGTGTGGATAAATGTGAAGCAGTCATGCTCACCAAAGAAACCCATGTGGAGTCCTTCCAAACCCATGCCAAGACATGTCACAAGTGACAAATTTATGCCAACAAGGGGCACATACCACAAACACCTCTGAATGTAATGACATCACCCTAACCTTTCTCTATGTGGGGCATAGACATGTTTGGAATGATTGAGCCAAAGGCTTCAAAAGGGCACCAGTTCATACTAGCTGCCATCAACTGTTTCACCAAATGGGTCGAAGCAGCTTCCTATGCAAACATGACCAAACAAGTGGTCGCCCAACTCATAAAAAAAAAAGAAACCATTTGCCGTTACGGCACTCCCCACAATTTCCCGCAAAAGGCCAAGTCGTCATTGGCATTCCTCACATTCCCAAACAAACAAAGCCCAATTTTCATTGGCATCCCCCAAACACAAAAAGCCAAGTCATCATTGGCATTCCTCACATCTCCAACAAAAGACCAATTTTCATTGGCACACACAATTTCCAAACAAAAAGCCCAATTTCCATTGGCAATCACAAACCCCACTTCCAATATAAGTCCAATTGTCATTGGCATTCCCATCCAAAAAAAAAAACACAAAAGCCCGACCTTGCTCAGAAGCTAAACAAAAGCCCGACCTTGCTCGGAAGCCAATCACAAAAGCCCGACCTTGCTCGGAAGACAATCAAAAGCCCGACCTTGCTCGGAAGCCAATCACAAAAGCCCGACCTTGCTCGGAAGCCATTCCCATCCAAAAAAAACAAAAGCCCGACCTTGCTCGGCATCCCATCATAAAAGCCCGACCTTGCTCGGCATCCCCTCATAAAAAGCCCAACCATGCTTGTCATCCAAGCACACAAACACAAACAAGGTTTGACCAACTAAACCCCATAAAAGAGAAACACCTCACAGCATTAGGGCATGGACAGCTCGACAAGAAAGTTCATTCTCGAGAATTTAGAGAAGAAGACTTAATGCTTGGAAAAAAGGTATTACCCGTCCACAAGGATCCCCCTATCAATAAACTCCGGCGCAGTCAAAAAAAATATATATGCCAAAAAGAAAAAGAGCTCGCTAAATCGAAAACCCGAAAAGGGCGGTTTATGCAATAGAGAGCGTCCTGGTAGATCGAAAACCTGAAAGGGCGGTCTAGGCAAAAATTAAGGAC